>CM020618.1:36197704-36435868 GCA_009829735.1 Pyropia yezoensis
ATCGGGCCCTTCGCACTGCCACCGCCCAGTCCTGGGAGGATGAGGAGATGTTTGGACGCCGGATCCAAGAGCTCGACTACGAGCTGGGGAAGCTCCTCGGAGAAGGGGAGCTACGGGCCATCCTGTTCGCAGGAGTACCCAACTACGTGCGGATATCCGCACGGGGCGCCAACACGGCACGGACGAACTTCAGTCGACTGATGCATATGTGCAAGTCCCTAGGGGACGCCTACCGGGTTCTACACCCGGAGTGTGCCTTGGCCCCGAAGCCCAAGGGTGAGGGAGGCAAGCCCAGTCTTACCCCGGTACCGAGGCAAGAGAAGGTGGAACGTAAGGCCGCACCAGTACTGGTGGCGACCGAACATACCCCTATTGGTGAGGGTGACCCTCTAGTCGACCAACAGGGCCACCTGTTGCTACCGGCGACGCCGGTGATTGATGAACATGGTACGGTAGCGTACATCGCCCCGGCTGGAACCCAGTTCCAGGTCAACGAAGGAACGGGACGGCGCGTCCCGTATGTGCGGACTACGGGGTACTCCCCGGTGACGGGTAACCCTCACCAACCCTTGCCAACATGGGCGGTGCGCACGGAGGCACCCCGCAGATTGCGGGCCGACCCAACCGGTTGGGGGAGTCCATGTTCCGGTTGACCCAAGGACCCAAGGCCTACCAGGGAGCAGGCACTCGGGCGCCCGAGGGAGGCAACCGTAGCTACGGGGCTACCCCGATGCGACCTCAAGGGGGGACCGGCACGTCCGGATGTATGTTGTGTGGGGATCCCCAGCACTGGGTGTCTTCCTGCCCACTCATCCCCGAGGAGTCTCGGCGGGCAGCGGCGCAACGCAAGGCATCCACCGGGGGTATCCCCCCGAGCACCCGGACCCGCACCGGGTAGGCAGCCAGCTCCAGGTGGAGTACTGGCCGTCGAGGGGGCACCTCCTCAGCCGGATGTCCCGGCGGACAGCACCCTACCAAGGGCGGGAAACGAGTAAGAGGAAGGATGACCGGGGGCGCTGGGGTCACCCAAGCAAGCCACCCCGGAGTACCGCGGGGAAAGCCCCACGGAGAGCGCGGTTGAGCCGACGCCGCATCAACCCCCGGGTACACCTTCCGGCCCCGACGACACGGCGTCAGGGGATTGATGACCAACCTCCAGGTTGGGAGGAGAGGACGGGAAGCCCCGTCACGTTGAACCAGACAAGGGCCCTGTTCAGGATGCCCGAGCTACACCGGATATCGGTGTAGGACATGTGTTGTTTACCTTGGAGAACTTCAAGGTATCAGCCACCCTGGGGGTTGACCCCCAGTCGACACGATCGTACTACCCTGTACTGGACACAGGGGCTGGACCCAACCTTATCCGGAAGGATACCCTCCCGGACAAGTGGCTTCCACGAGTCAGAGTGACTCGGGGACCCACCATCAAGGACGCGAATGGTCGACTCATTCGTACGACCGCAGCGATGTCGCTGCAGGTTACCATCGGGGATCTCACCACGGAAGTTGACTTCCTGGTATGTGAAACGCTATCGGTGCCCTGCATACTGGGGTGCACCTTCATCAACGTTCACGTTGATGCAATCCGGCCAGGCCGGAGGACCGTCGAGCTTCAAGAAGCCGACGGGACGAAGCGAGGACACACGGCTATCGTCAGGGACCTGACGCTACAAGGAAGCCACGTTAACGTGGCTGAGGTGTACGCAAGCGTCGAGCCGAAGACACTTCGGTTGGCCAAGCGAGCTCGCTTTGAGCCGTTGTCAGAGACAGTCTCCCGGTTAACTGCGACCTCGCAGGCATCTGCAGAGTCCAGTCCAACCTACGGACGTACAAGCGCCATGGGTTGACCATGGCCAACGGTCTCATAGACCTCCCAGCAGGAGGGTCGTCCCTCCTAGTGATGGCGAACTACCGCCGTAAGGCAGTCACCCTCCCGAAGGGAACTATCCTCGGATTGCCGAACTCTACGAAGGAGATATCCTTACCCCTGATAAGGAAGGTCAAGTGGAACCACTTGAAGTACTGGCGGTCGCCGAGACCACCGAGCGACAGCAACCCGATGACGGGAAGCCTAACCCATCGGCGGCTCCGGCGGACCTGCCGCCAAAGGACCAAGAGGCTTGAAGGCACTGGCCGAGGCTGACCTCGACCACCTTCCCCTTCGGTAGCCGAAGGGGTACGACGGATGCTAAGAAAGCATGACGTTATGTGGACAGGCGGGGCCTTGGGGACCATTGGGGCAACCCAACATCGTATAGACCTGGTACCAGGCGCACGACCCGCCCGCTCACAACCGCACCGAGCGGGACCTATGCAACGAGAGATCGTTGATGGAGAAGTGAAGAGGATGAGTGAAGCTAAGGTGATCCGACCTTCGATGTCGGAATGGGGTGCCCCAGTCGTTATTGTGCCGAAGAAGGATCAAACCCCTCGGTTTTGCATCGATTATCGACGCCTCAACTTGGTTACCAAGAAGGACTCATACCCTTTACCAAGGATGGATGAATGCATCGACTCCCTGGGGGAGGCTACGGTGTTTACCACCATCGACTGCAATGCCGGATACTGGCAGATCCCGGTGGCGGACGAGGATATCCCCAAGACGGCATTCGTCTGTCACAGTGGAGTGTACGAGTTCCTAAGGATGCCCTTCGGATTGTCCAACGCCCCCGCTACATTCCAGCGGGCTATCGACATCATACTGTCTGGGGTGAAGTGGCGTAACTGCCTAGTGTACCTCGATGACGTCATCGTCTTCTCGCGTAACATGGATGACCATGTACAACATGTTGACGAGGTACTCACCCTCTTGAGGAACGCCGGGGTAACCCTGCGTCTGAAGAAGTGCGCCTTCTTCCAACAGACGGTCGAATATCTGGGCCACCAGATAACCCCTGGTAAACTAGGGGTACTCGAAGCCAATACCCGGGCACTCCGGGATGCCCGGTTCCCTAACACCCAGACGCAGCTCAAGAGCTTCCTGGGAATGTGCAATGTATACCGACGGTTCGTCAAGGACTTCGCTCGGATAGCTAAACCGTTAACGGTTCTTACGAGCAGTACCTTACCCAAGGTACTCCAACCCCCTTCGCCTAGCGAAGAGGAGGCATTCGAGTCGCTGAAGCGAGCCCTACTAGCCCCACCCGTCCTTGCGTTACCGCATAGACGGGGTACCTTCGTCATCGATGTCGATGCGTGTGATACACAAGTGGGATGCACCCTGTTACAGGGAGAGACGTTGATCGGTACCGATAACGTTATCCCGGACCTACGTCCGGTAGGGTACTTCAGCCGGACACTCAACCCGGCTGAGCGGAACTATAGTGCCACCGAGCGTGAATGCCTCGGAGTTATATGGGCAGTGCAACTGCTCCGTCCATACCTGGAAGGCTCTAGGTTCATCGTGAGGTCCGACCACGAACCCCTACGATGGCTCCTCAACCTTGGTGACAAGGATTCCGATAGCCATGGGAGGCTAGCCCGATGGAGGCTGAAGATGGCCGAGCACGACTACCGCACGGTGTATAAGGCTGGGTCAACCCACCACCTCGGAGACGCGTTGTCTCGACTCGACACCCCGAGCGGGGATACCCGCCCGGTGGACGAGGACATCCCGGTGGTACCGGTGTGCATGGTGGGTAATGCTACCCAGGGTATGGCTGACCATACCATGGCACACCTTGCGTGCCCATTGACCCTCGCGGACTTCCGCGAGGCACAGGCCAACGACGATGACTGTAGACGTCATCGTGCTAACCTCCTGGCCGGTACGGCCGGCATCTTCTCCGAGAACGAAGACGGACTCATATACCGGCGGGCACCCGCCGATGGACGACATCAAGTCGTGGTTCCCGTGTCCTTACGGCAAGCCGTCATGAAACGAGAACATGAGAACCCTACAGCCGGACACCCGGGGGGTTCACGTATGTTCGCAGCAATGCGAAGGTTCTTCTACTGGCCAGCAATGGCCGTCGACGTGGTCGACCACGTACGGGGATGCCACCCCTGTGCACGTAACCGCATGAGTCTACATAGGCGGGCGTCTGCCATGAAGCTATTCCCACCTGATGGGCCCAACGAGCAAGTCGCTATCGACATACTCGGGCCACTTCCGATAACGGAAGAAGGGAACAAGTACATCCTGGTCATGTCTGACCGCTTCACTAAGCTGTCACGAGCGGCAGCCATCCCGAATGATACGGCATACACGATTATGAACGCAGTGGTTGACCACTGGATCAGTGCATACGGAGTCATGAAGCAACTCCTCTCCGATAACGGAGCAAACCTTACGTCGGCATTCTGCACTAAGGTCCTGGGCATGTTCGGTATCGAACCACGTCGGGCATCCGACTACCACCCGCAGTCCAACGGGCAGGTGGAGCGGTTCAACCGCACCATCGTCAAGATGCTACAGTGCTACGTGGCAGAGCACACGAACACTTGGGACAGGCTTCTGTCCGTACTCACCCTGGCATACAATGCCAGGCCACATCGGAGTACCAACATCGCCCCACTGGAATGGGTCATGCCACTAGGCGTCGGTAACCTGACGCTGCCACCCGGCAGGTGCACTCGGTATGATACACCGAAGGGCCGACCCGCCGAACGCATCCACCTAGCTTGGTTGGCCAAGCTATCGTGGATGATTCCTAAGCTCAAGGGTGCCCTTGACAGAACACAACTTCGGTATAAGAAGAACTTCGACGCCCGACTACGGGTGCGCAACGCAACCCTGGTAACAGGTGACTGGGTCTATATCAGACACCAGAAGTTCCGAGGGAACAAGCTTATGCAACCGGTCAAGGGACCGTACCAGATCCTCCACAGAGATGACCACTCTGTTATCTTACACTCCGATACGGAGATCCAACGCATCAGTATGAATGATGTCACACCTGCTCCGAAGCCGGAACAGCCTCAGCCGGTACCGGCTGGGTTGCTACATGAAGCTCTTACAACCCACCGGTCGGATGACCCGGTGGGACCGGATGGGATTCCATACCAAGTAGAGAGCGTGGTCGGACACACCGACCCGGACATACCAGGACCCTGGTACGTCAAGGTTATGTGGGTCGGATACGACTCACCCACCTGGGAACAGGCGGCGAATATACCCCGCCAACTCCTCATGCCGTACATGAGGCGACGACGCCTACTGTAACAACCCAACCGACACCGACTTCGGCTGTTGGGGGGTGAGGCTTATACCTACTAAGTAGGGTGTGACATGGTTATGGCAGACTTAGGTTTCTAAGTCAAATCAGACTTAGGTTTCTAAGTCGAACCAAGCTTAGGTAACTAAGTAGAGCTAAGCTTAGGTAACTAAGTAAAACCTGAACCTTAATAAGTTAACTTAAAGGTAAAGGCTAACCTCGATAATATCGAAGTAACTAGGGGGCTTACACGGGAGGATGACCTCCCAAAGCCAAGACACAAAGTGAGGGAGGATAACCTCCCCAAGCATGAACCAACCGGAAGAAGTTGGACGGGAGGCAAGGCACCACTGAGCCAGAAGGGGTACTCCCCAGGGCAGCAAACAGAGGCAAGCAATGCCCCCAGCGGGGGATGAGTTTATACTCACTACTACCCGGCTACCATAAGGGTTGCCGGGGCCCTCTCCCGCCCAAACAATAGCATTCCTCAGTGGGTAGACCCACTGCCCGAGGGAGGCCACTCACGCGTAAGCGCGTATACCTCCGTGCTCCACCGGTCGGCAATGTCACGACGGTCGACCACCCGAGTTACCTCGGTGCATAGCTGGACGAGGGTGCTGCGGCCAGCCTCCACGTCCTCCAGAGCTTTCTGGAGGCGGTCCAGCACGCCACCGAAGCAACGCGCTGACCCAACCAGCGCAGCACCTGGGGGGATATCCCCCCAGCTAACAGAGAGACCCCCACGCATTGCGCGGGTAACAAGGGCGTCAACGCCTTCATACCAGAGACGGGGACCCCCGTCATGTAGGACAGGGGCGGGAGGTGACACTGGCGCAGCCAGAGGAGCCACAGGAGCCGACACGGCTACCACCGGAGCCGGTGGCACCTGATACGAGGCCCGGTAGGACCCTACCGAAGGGGCTCCACCGTAACCACGGCGGTACTCCGCCCGACGACGGGACACCTCACGCTCCCCACCCACAGAGCCCCACTCTCGGGGACGACGGCCAACCGCCGCCGGCATCGGGTTACCGAACCACGGAGCAAGGACCTGAAGAGGGTCATGGATAACCATGGGAATACCCAGGTCAGGAACGGCCTCGGTGGACGCCCACCCATGGCAACTAGGCTCACCCGGCTGAGTACGCCGGACACGCAACGAGTGACGAGGCAAGGGGGAAGCCCCAGCCTGCGGGTCCCGGTACGGGGGAAGGGCCAACACCCCAGCCCAGTTCACGGCATCGTGAACAGCCAGCAGGGCTTCGAACTCCCGGGCCAACCCGGTCTTGGCAGCTATCAGATCCACGCCCAACTGCGCGATGTGCCGACGGACACCCGTCGGAAGATGAAACAGACGACCCTGCCGGCGGACGGACAGCAAGAAGGATGAAGCCTGCCCGAGGGTAACCTCAAGGGTGAAGGTACCCTGCAACGGGTGGACCGGTCGCGAGGCCAACACACTCCCGAAGTAGCGAAGACAGGAGCCGGTGTCAAACCGGAAAGCAGGGGCGGGTTCCCACCCCTCCTGCCATAGCGGCGGGCGCACGGGAGTGTATACCGGAGCACGACCGTTGCCGGTCTGCAACGCACACGTTATATCCGTGCGGAACGCATCCGCCATGACACCATGGTTACGTCGCCAACTCGACGCCGACTTCAACCCCGCCATGGGCGGGTAGGGAGCCGTCAACGACAGATACGGGGGTACCCCCGGGTAGTAGTCAAAGTCGGGATACCGACCGGTACGGCTCACCGTCTCCCCAAACGCAACCGGCTCCGCCGCCGCCGCAATCCTCTGAGCACTAGCCGGGTAGTCAATCTCCCGCGGCAACGCGGGGGCAATCAAGTCGCAGACCCCGAAGTTGGGGTCGAGGTAGACCTCACCCCGTCCCACCCGGGTGCGCCAGAGCTGCGCATGCCGGTCGTCCGGCTGACTCAGGATCCAATGGTGTTCCACCCGGACCGCGTTCGGCTGGTTGACCAGCCGCACCAACTCCCGCTCCCAGCACGGGTCCACCTTGACGCGCCGGGAGGATTCTCCACGGGGATGCACCAGGTGGAAGTCCACCCGCATACGCCCATCGGACTCCATCGACTCTTGCACCGTGAGGCCTCGAACCCGAGCCACCAAGTCGGACACCGACATGGCGGGTTGACCCGCCGCCACGGCGACGCCGCCACCCAACGGGGCAACCCGGGCAGGACCAGGAAGAATCGGGGGCGCCGGGGGACGCACCACCGGCAGAGGGGCCGACGTCGGAGATGGACGAGGCCGAGGAGGAAGAAGAAGGGCGGGCGCCCGCCCGGAGTAACTCCCGGTGTCAACCGCCATGGGAGAAGGAGCGTCTTGACCGCTCGACGCCCGCGGCACCGCAGGTACGGCACCGGCGCCGGCACCACCCGTCGGCGTAGCCCCCGCCTCGGAAGGGGAAGGCACTTGGACAGCCTCCGGAGCCGGAGCCCCGGCAGTGCGGACACCCGCACCGTCTTGACCCGCCGCACCGGGTGTCGCACCGCCACCACCACCCGCGTCAACGTCGGGACCGCCTCGAGGAGTCACCGCCCGGACACCCGGACCACCTTGACCAGCCGGAGTCGGCTGCGGGTCGCGACCTCCGCCGCAGGGCGGACCATCTTGAGGTACCTGCGGTGAGCCGGGACCGGCACCAGGCCCCATCCGGGCAGCCGGCAGAGAGGGGGTAGAAGCCGCCACGCGCGGTTGACCGCCGGGTTGAACTCCGGCCGACGGCACCGTCGTGCCGCTGCACACGGACGACAGTCCTCCGGCCGACAGACGGACGGACACCGCAGGCCCGTCGTCGTCAGACGAGCTCACCCCGTAACGCGCGGCGTCGGGACCGACAGGCGCGTCGTCCTCCATCTCCTCCCCGATCAGGAGGTCTTCCTCCTCTTCAAGCACCTGGGGATAGGACATGATAACGGGTGCGGAGTCCCCCGCGCCCACAAGCCGTCGACGGCTACAACCCGGTACGGTGGGATAACCGGGACGAGCCAGGGAAGCGCGGACACCCGCGCTTATGACCACAAACGGCCACGAGAAGCGCCGCAGGCACGCGGGTCGACCCGCGCCCCACGGGGCTACGACCGCGCTCCACCCAGGCACCTGGGCGGGACGGGGCCACACCCACGCACGGGGTAAGTAAGGGGGGTCACCCCCAACCGCCCCCACGCAACGCGGGCAGCCCCCGCCCCCCACTCAATCGTCCACACGAGAGGGGCCCCCCTACCACCAGGCACCTGGTGGCGGATCCGCTTGCACCACCCCTCGGAAAGGGGGGTCGTGAACAAAAACCCGCATCGGGAAATTAACGGTCCGGAAAACGGATCGTGTGTGTACCACACAAAGGGGGGCACCCCCCTCGGACAACCTCGAAAAGGGGTGTCTGTCGCGACGGGGCGCAAAGCCCCACCCGACTGGTAAACGGTCACGCGACCCACTTACATTCGGTACCCCGAATGCAACTCGACCCGAGGACGGGCCGAATCTAAGGGGGGGATATGTAGCAATATGGTTGTCCGTATTGTGACCCTAATATTAGGGGGGCTACTTCTAACCCTTAACTTTCAATTTGATAGTTCGTACTGGTCACGGTATCTATAAGTTACGTATGACCAGAGGGACTTGCATCTTGGGGTGGAGGGTAGTTAGTAGTGTCTCCGAGGGTTTATAACGAGGGGGCCGGTGGCGAATCCACCGCCGGCCAAGGTAGAACAACAAACCCCTCCCATTTGGGCTCCCATCTGTGTCCCGTGGCTTGCGCTCCAAGGACAGCAACCTTGGCCTCCCGGTGACGTTGGTGCCGATCCCCCTTGGTGAGTGTTCCCTGAGAGTGGACGCGCGACGGATCCCTATTGTGCTACACGCATCAATCCCCGGGTACACCTTCCGGCCCCGACGACACGGAGTCAGGGGAAGGATGAGAATCCCCCGATAACGGGAGGCGAGGACGGGATGCCCCGTCACGTTGAACCAGCCAAGGGCCCTGTCCAGGATGCCCGAGGAACATCGGATATCGGTGTAGGACATGTGCTGTTTACCTTGGAGAACTTCAAGGTATCAGCCACACTGGGGGTGGACCCCCAGTCGACCCGATCATATTACCCTGTAGTGGATACAGGGGCTGGACCTAACTTGATCCGGAAGGATACCCTCCCGGACAAGTGGCTCCCGCGAGTCCGAGTTGCTCGGGGACCCACGATCAAGGATGCGAATGGTCGTCTCATTCGTACGACCGCAGCGATGTCGCTGCAGGTCACCATCGGGGAACTCACTACGGAAGTTGACTTCCTGGTGTGTGAGACCCTATCGGTGCCCTGCATACTGGGATGCACCTTCATCAACGTTCACGTGGATGCAATCCGGCCAGGCCGGAGGACCGTCGAGCTTCAAGAAGCCGACGGGACGAAGCGAGGACATACGGCTATCGTCAGGGACCTGACGCTACAAGGGAGCCACGTTAACGTGGCTGAGGTGTACGCAAGCGTCGAGCCGAAGACACTTCAGTTGGCCAAGCGAGCTCGCTTTGAGCCGTTGTCGGAGACAGTCCTCCCGGTTAACTGCGACCTCGCAGGCATCTGCAGAGTCCGGTCCAACCTGCGGACGTACAAGCGCCATGGGTTGACTATGGCCAACGGTCTCATAGACCTTCCAGCAGGAGGGTCGTCCCTCCTAGTGATGGCGAACTATCGCCGAAAGGCAGTCACCCTCCCGAAGGGAACTATCCTCGGGATTGCCGAGCTCTACGAAGGAGATATCCTTACCCCTGAAAAGGAAGGTCAAGTGGAACCACTTGAGGTGCTGGCGGTCGGCGAGACCACCGAGCGACAGCAACCCGATGACGGGAAGCCTAACCCATCGGCGCCTTCGGAGGACGTGCCGGCAAAGGACCAAGAAGCACTGAAGGCCCTGGCCGAGGCTGACCTCGACCACCTTCCCCCTTCGGTAGCCGAAGGGGTACGACGGATGCTAAGAAAGCATGACGTCATGTGGACAGGCGGAGCCTTGGGTACCATTGGGGCAACCCAACATCGTATAGACCTGGTACCAGGCGCACGCCCCGCCCGGTCACAACCGCACCGAGCGGGACCTATGCAACGAGAGATCGTTGATGGAGAAGTGAAGAGGATGAGCGAAGCGAAGGTGATACGACCTTCGATGTCGGAGTGGGGTGCCCCAGTCGTTATCGTACCGAAGAAGGATCAAACCCCTCGGTTTTGCATCGATTATCGACGCCTCAACTTGGTTACCAAGAAAGACTCATACCCTTTACCAAGGATGGATGAATGCATCGACTCCCTGGGGGAAGCTACGGTGTTTACCACCATCGACTGCAATGCCGGATACTGGCAGATCCCAGTGGCGGCCGAGGACATCCCCAAGACGGCGTTCGTCTGTCACAGTGGAGTGTACGAGTTCCTAAGGATGCCCTTCGGATTGTCCAACGCCCCCGCTACATTCCAGCGGGCTATCGACATTATACTGTCGGGGGTGAAGTGGCGTAACTGCCTAGTGTACCTCGAAAACGTCATCGTCTTCTCGCGCAAACATGGATGACCATGTGCAACATGTTGACGAGGTACTCACCCTCTTGAGGGACGCCGGGGTAACCCTGCGTCTGAAGAAGTGCGCCTTCTTCCAACAGACGGTCGAGTATCTGGGCCACCAGATAACCCCTGGTAAACTAGGGGTACTCGAAGCCAATACCCGGGCACTCCGGGATGCCCGGTTCCCTAACACCCAGACGCAGCTCAAGAGCTTCCTGGGAATGTGCAACGTATACCGACGGTTCGTCAAGGACTTCGCTCGGATAGCTAAACCGTTAACGGTTCTTACGAGCAGTACCTTGCCCAAGGTACTCCAACCCCCTTCGCCTAGCGAAGAGGAGGCATTCGAGTCGCTGAAGCGAGCCCTACTATCCCCACCCGTCCTTGCGTTACCGCACAGACGGGGTACCTTCGTCATCGATGTCGATGCGTGCGACACCCAAGTGGGATGCACCCTGCTACAGGGAGAGACGTTGATCGGTTCCGATAACGTTATCCCGGACCTACGCCCGGTAGGGTACTTCAGCCGGACACTCAACCCGGCTGAGCGTAACTATAGTGCCACCGAGCGTGAGTGCCTCGGGGTTATATGGGCAGTGCAACTGCTCCGCCCATACCTGGAGGGCTCTAGGTTCATTGTGAGGTCCGACCACGAACCCCTACGATGGCTCCTGAACCTTGGTGACAAGGATTCCGATAGCCATGGGAGGCTAGCCCGATGGAGGCTGAAGATGGCCGAGCACGACTACCGCACTGTGTATAAGGCTGGGTCAACCCACCACCTCGGAGACGCGCTGTCTCGACTCGACACCCCGAGCGGGGATACCCGCCCGGTGGACGAGGACATCCCGGTGGTACCGGTCTGCCTGGTGGGTAACGCCACCCAAGGTATGGTTGACCATACCATGGCACACCGAGCATGCCCACTGACTCTCGCGGACTTCCGCGAGGCACAAGCCAATGACGACGACTGTAGACGCCATCGCGCCAACCTCCTGGCCGGTACGGCCGGCATCTTCTCCGAGAATGAAGACGGACTCATATACCGGCGGGCACCCGCCGATGGACGACATCAAGTCGTGGTTCCCGTGTCCTTACGGCAAGCCGTCATGGAACGAGAACACGAGAACCCTACAGCCGGACACCCGGGGGGTTCACGTATGTTCGCAGCAATGCGAAGGTTCTTCTACTGGCCAGCCATGACCGTCGACGTGGTCGACCACGTAAGGGGATGCCACCCCTGTGCACGTAACCGCATGAGTCTACATAGGCAGGCGTCTGCCATGAAACTGTTCCCACCTGATGGGCCCAACGAGCAGGTCGCTATCGACATACTCGGGCCACTTCCGGTAACGGAAGAAGGGAACAGGTACATCCTAGTCATGTCAGACCGATTCACTAAGCTGTCACGAGCGGCAGCCATCCCGAATGATACGGCATATACCATCATGAACGCAGTGGCTGACGACTGGATCAGTACATACGGAGTCATGAAGCAACTCCTCTCCGACAACGGAGCAAACCTGACGTCTGCATTCTGCACTAAGGTCATGGGCATGTTCGGCATCGAACCACGTCGGGCATCCGACTACCATTCGCAAACCAACGGGCAAGTGGAGCGGTTTAACCGCACCATTTTTAAGATGCTACAGTGCTACGTGGCCGAGCACACGAACACTTGGGACAGGCTTCTGTCCGTACTCACCCTGGCATACAATGCCAGGCCACATCGGAGTACCAACATCGCCCCACTGGAGTGGGTCATGCCACTAGGCGTCGGTAACCTGACGCTGCCACCCGGCAGGTGCACTCGGTATGATACACCGAAGGGCCGACCGGCCGAATGCATCCACCTAGCTTGGTTGGCCAAGCTATCGTGGATGATTCCTAAGCTCAAGGGTGCCCTTGAAAGAACACAACTTCGATACAAGAAGAACTTCGACGCCCGACTACGGGTGCGCAACGCTACCCTGATGACAGGCGACTGGGTCTATATCAGACACCAGAAGCTCCGAGGGAACACGCTCATGCAACCGGTCAAGGGACCGTACCAGATCCTCCACAGAGATGACCACTAGGTTATCCTCCACTCCGATACGGAGATACAACGCATCAGTATCAACGATGTCACACCAGCGCCAAAGCCAGAACATCCTCAGCCGGTACCGGCTGGGTTGCTACATGAGGCGCTTACCACCCACCGGTCGGATGACCCGGTGGGACCGGATGGAATCCCGTACCAAGTGGAGAGCATCGTCGGACATACCGACCCAGACCATCCAGAACCCTGGTACGTCAAGGTAATGCGGGTCGGTTACGACTCACCCACCTGGGAACAGGCGGCGAATATACCCCGCCAACTACTCATGCCGTACATGAGGAGACGCCGCCTCCTGTAACAACCCAACCGACACCGACTTCGGATGTTGGGGGGTGGGGCCTAGACCTACTAAGTTGGGTGTGACATGGTTATGGCAGACTTAGGGTTCTAAGTCAAATCGGACTTGGGTTTCTAAGTCCAGCCAAGCTTAGGTAACTAAGTAAGACCTGAACCTTAGTAAGTTAACTTGAAGGTAGAGGCTAACTCCGATAATATCGAAGTAACTAGGGGGCTTACAAGGGAGGATGACCTCCCCAAGCCAAGACACAAAGTGAGGGAGGATGACCTCCCCAAGCATGAACCAACTGGAAGAAGTTGGACGGGAGGCAAGGCACCACTGAGCCAGAAGGGGTACTCCCCAGGGCAGCAAACAGAGGCGAGCAATGCCCCCAAAGGGGCTGGGTTTTACACACTAATACCCGGCCACCATAAGGGTCACCGGATCCCTCACTCTCACTCCCACAACCATCAGAAGGGGTTACCCCCGCCAGCAGAAGGGGGCCAGTCAAGCGTCGTCGCGTACACTTCCGTACTCCAACGGTCGGCTATCTCACGCCGGTTGAGCGCCTGAGCTACCTCAGCGCTAAGATGCACCAGAGTGCTGTCACCAGCCTCCACAGCATTCAGAGCCATCTGTAGGCGGTTGAGCACCCAACCGAGGCAACGCGCGGTACCGACCAGCGCAGCAGCTGGGGGGATGTCCCCCCAGCTAACCGGAGGCGCCTCCGTCAACTCACGAGAGAGAAGGGCGTTAACGCCCTCATACCACAAGCGAGGACCCCCCTCGGGCATGACGGGAGCCGGCGATGCAACCGGAGGAACCGGAGCTACAGCCGGAGGAGTGGACACCGCCAGCGCCGGAGGCGGCGGTAGCTGGTAAGGAGCACGGTACGACTATGAAGGAGGACCAGACTCCTGGGCAGAACGCCCACCGGGAACCCGGTGGAACTCCCCACGATGACGATACGTCTCGCGGCCCCCACCAGTGGAGTCCCACTCACGGCGACGGCGACCCGTCCCCATAGGAGTCGGTTTACCGAACTAGGGGGTTCCCACCTGGAGAGGGTCGGGCAGGACCACGGGAATACCCAGGCCGGCTACCGACTCGGTGGATGCCCACCCCTGGTATCCATCCTCACCCGAGATAACTCGGCGGATACGTAGCGAGTGACGAGGCAACGGGAGCGTTCCCGGTTGCGCGTCGCGGAACGGCGGCAAGTTCGCCACCGCCGACCAGTTCACGGCATCGTGAACGGCCACGAGCGCAGTCAGCTCACGGGTTAACCCCGTCCCAGTAGCAATGGCGGTAACGCCTAGCTCCCCAAGGTGCCGACGGACACCCGTCGGAAGATGGAAGAGCCGGCCCTGTTGGCGGGCCGACAACAGGAAGGAAGAAACCTGCCCGAGGGTAACCTCGAGGGTGAAGACACCCTGCAGCACATGCGTGGGCCGAGCGGCCAGCACACTGCTGAAGTAGCGCAGGCAAGGACCGGTGTCAAACCGGAAAGCCGGGGCGGGCTCGCACCCCTCTTGCCACCCAGGCGAGCGCAACAGAGTGTATACGGGCGCACGACCGTTACCGGTCTGCAACGCGCACGTTACATCCGTGCGGAATGGGTCCGCCATGACACCATGGTTTCGGCGCCAGCTGGACGCCGACTTCAGACCACCCATGGTCGGGAAGGGCGGCGTCAGCCACAGATAAGGGGGATCCCCCGGGTAGTCATCCAAACCGGGATACCGGTTGGTACCAGGCACAAGCTGCTCGAAGGCCACAGGGGGCTGGGTAGCAGCCACCCCGCGGGCACCCGCAGGGTAATCCACCTCCCGCGGCAGCGTGGGGGCAACCAAGTCGCACACCCCAAAGGCGGGGAGGAGGGCAGCCTCAGGCCGCCCGACCCGGGCGCGCCAGAGTTGAGCATGTTGGTCGTCCGGCTGGCTGAGTATCCAATGATGCTCGGCGCGAACCGCGTCAGGCTGGGCAACCAGCCGAGCCAACTCCCGCTCCCAACAGGGGTCCAACGGGACCGGACGGGAGGTACCTCCGCGGCGATCCGACGGGTGGAGGTCCACCCGCATCCGACTGCCCGAATCCATGGGCTCTTGCACGGTCAAGCTGCGCACCCGGGCCACCAGCTCGGAGACCGACAACGGGGGATGTCCCACCGTAGAGGCGTCGCCGCCACTCGCGGAGGCGGTACCGCCAACCGCAGAGGCGACGCCGCCACCGACCAAGCCAACGCGGCCACCCAACGGGGCAACCCGGGCCGGCCCAGGAAGAAGCGCCGGCGCCGGCGGAAGCCCAACGGGTAGGTACACCGGCGCCGGAGCACGGGGACGAGGAGGAAGAAGTAGGGCGGGCACCCGCCCGGAGTAGCTCCCGGTGTCAACCGCCATGGGGGAAGGAGCGTCTTGACCGCTCGACGCCCGCGGCACCGCGGGTAGGGTACCGGCGCCGGCACCACCCGTCGACGTCGCCCCCGCCTCGGAAGGGGGAGGCACTTGGACAGCCTCGGGAGCCTGAGCACCAGCCGTGCGGGCACCCGCACCGTCTCGACCGGCCACCCCGGGTGTCGCGCCACCACCACCACCCGCGTCAACGTCGGGGTCGCGTGGAGGATGCACCGTCCGGACTCCCGGACCACCTTGCCCAGCCGGAGTCGGCCGGGGATCGCCACTTCCGCCGTAGGGCGGGCCATCTTGGGGTAGCTGCGGCGAGCCGGCACCGGCACCAGGCTCCATCCGGGCAGCCGGCAGAGAAGGGGTAGAAGCCGCCACGCGCGGTTGACCGCCGGGTTGACCCTCGACCGACGGCACCGTCGTGCCGCTGCACACGGACGACAGCCCTCCGGCCGACGAACGGACGGACACCGCAGGCTCGTCGTCTTCAGACGAGCTCGCCCCGTAACGCGCGGCGGCAGGACCGACAGGCGCGTCGTCCTCCATCTCCTCCCCGATCAGGAGGTCTTCCTCCTCCCCAAGCACCTGGGGATAGGACATGATAACGGGTGGCAGAGTCCCCCGCGCCCACAAGTCGTCGACGGCTACGACCCGGTACGGTGGGACAACCAGGACGAGCCAGGGAAGCGCGGGCACCCGCGCTTATGACCACAAACAGCCACGAGAAGCGCCGCAGGCACGCGGGTCGACCCGCGCCCCACAGGGCTACGAACGCGCTCCACCCAGGCACCTGGGCGGGACGGGGCCACACCCCCGTACGGGGCTATCAAGAGGGGTTCACCCCGAAATCGCTCCCGCGAAAAGCGGGAGCGGCCGCCCCCATTCACTCTGTAACACGAGAGAGGCTCCCCTACCACCAGGCACCTGGTGGCGGATCCGCTTGCACCACCCCTCGGAAAGGGGGGGGTCGTGAACAGAAGCCCGCATTGGGAATTTAACGGTCCGGAAAACGGATCGTGTGTGTACCACACAAAGGGGGGCACCCCCCTCAGACAACCTCGAAAAGGGGTGTCTGTCGCGACAGGGCGCAAAGCCCCACCCGACTGGTAAACGGTCACGCGACCCACTTACATTCGGTAACCCGAATGCAACTCGACCCGAGGACGGGCCGAATCTAAGGGGGGGATATGTAGCAATATGGTTGGCCGTATTGAGACCCTAATGTTAGGGGGGCTACTTCTAATCCTTGGCTTTCAATTTGAGAGTCCGTACTGGTCACGGTATCTATAAATTACGTATGACCAGAGGGACTTGCATCTTGGGGTGGAGGGTAGTTAGTAGTGTCTCCGAGGGTTTATAACGAGGGGGCCGGCGGTGAATCCACCGCCGGCCAAGGAAGAACAACAAACCCCTCCCATTTGAGCTCCCATCTTGGTCCCGTGGCTTGCGCTCCAAGGACAGCAACCTTGGCCTCCCGGTGACGTTGGTGCCGATCCCCCTTGGTGAGTGTTCCCTGAGAGTGGACGTGCGACGGATTCCTATTGTGCTACACGTTTACTCAACTTGGGCCAATCATATGCCCAGTGTCCATCGGAGTTGCAGTTCCAACACCGTTTGTCTGTTCCTGGAGGGGTCTTCCCGACTGGGGAAGACGAAGAGGTACCCTGGGAAGTTCCCACGGCAGCTACCACCCTGTCCTTGCGGATTCGGCGCGCCTCCCTCAGCTCTCTGGCCTGGCGCGCCTCCTCACGTTCCTTGGCCAACTCGGCCTGACGCTCCTGGCGTTGTTCCTCCCGCAACTTGCGGTAGACCTCACCTCTGCGGTAAGCGAACCTAGCCAACTCGGCCAGGGTCGCCCGGGCAGTGTTATGCTCCCGGGCCTCCATCCGGACTGACAAATGGAGTCCCTCCACAAACCGACTCTTCACCACAGCTTGTGGATGAAGAAACCCACAAAGATTGTTGAGCTTACGAACTCGCTCCGCAAAGGACAACTCGTCCTCCGCCTCTTCCTGATGGGCTTGCGTAAACTCCTCGACTTGAGAAGCCAACGCCGCTTCATCAACCATGGCTCTCAACAACCAGTTGACGAGCTCTAAATTGGACGTCACTCCACCAGCGCCTCCACTTGAGGAGCTGGGCATGACGGACATAAGTTCTGTCCGCAGGTCGCCCTTTGTAAACTCCTGTAGCATATAGAAAGCCATGCCTTCACTTATGGCATTGTCGTCACATGCTTTTGTGAAACGACGTAGAAACTGAAAGACACGGAGGGGGGGAGTTCCATCCCACTCCGCTTTGTGCCCAAAAGAGTGAAGTGCATTCTTCTTGGCACGGCCCATGGCTCGGGCCTGGACAGGACCATACGCCACCGACTTGTTGTGGAGGGCGTAGGTCTCACAGTCAAAGATCCTCTGGTAGACCGGGTTGGCTACCTGGATCTTGGGCGCCACCTCACGTTGAGGGAACAGCCGCTGTGGCACTGGAGTAAGTTCACCCTCAGTGCCTGTAGTCCGGCGCGGCGCGCTTGGTGTAGCCGCCGGCGTTTCCGGGGGAAACTCCCCCGTGAAGGGCGTACGCCCCACCGAGTATGGTATGGCTCCCTCGTTGGGAGTCACAGGTGTCGCCCCATGTTCGGGGCGACCTGAGATAGGCGTGAGGAGGGATTCCTCCTGCGCCTGCGGGCTCGAAAGCCCCAATCCGGTCTGGACATTAAGACCACCTGGCAAACTCGCCACAATCTGATTCAGAATAGTATTCGTCATCGTGACCACCAGGTCCGGCAAAGTCTGCCGCAACACATTGGTCGCCTCCCGACGGACAGTTGCCGCGAGGAGTGGGTTGTCGACTCCAGTTGAGTCTCGGTCCGCCTCCGGGAGTCCACCTGAGGGGTAACCACGTTCCTCAGGGGTCTCAACCGGGGGCATGGGCGCGAGCCCATCGCCGACCAACGGAGGTCCGCCGTCCTCCGAAAGCCTAGTTGGGGACGGCTCCAAGCCAAAGTTAGCTCCAACCCGAGTGGAACCCGCGGGGACAGTCCTCACCCCTTGGGACGTTCCCGTTGAGTGTACCACACGGTGGCCAGACTTCGGCCCACCCACATCAGAAGTGTCACCCGAGTGAACTCCCGACTGAGTCGGGGTGGCCTGTTGCCCGCCCGCACTTCCAGTCCTGCTGGCTTGAGGGACCTCTAGTCCCTCTGCGACCCCAGGTAAACCCACCTGTGTCTCACCAGTATTCAAAGGCACTGAAGTACGTGCGTCACCCGTGTACTCCCCGGACGACGGGGGGTCCGAACTAGCCATGTTGGCTGACGATCCGTATGACACGGTCCAAGTCCACTGTTCCTCTGAGACAGAGGGCCCCCTACACCCGGGTGCACCCGGAGGTAAAGTTTACCTCTGTCCCCTGCTGCTCCACCAAATGTGGCAAAAACCACTTACACACGCGACACCCAAGTTGGGGCGGTGTACAAGGGCTGCCTCCCGTGTCGGGGGAACCGGAAGAAGTGCAAGTCGCACACACTCTGTCCCTGTTGTGGGGCAAACCCCCCACTGACAAACAAGAAGATGGTGTGTGGTCCAACAGTTTCTTGGTCGGGACGGAGACGCAGAGCCAAGCCCCGCTGTCCCTCCCCTTATCCCCCCAGGGTCCCCTCAGAATCTCGCCACTCAGAATCTCCCACCCCAGCACCTGCCCACCGGGCCACACGAAAACTCAAGACGATAAATGCAGAAAACCCTCAAATCCAAGTTGGATTTACTACTAAGCTAACTATCCCAAACTTAGAGAATATGGACCCAAATGCAGGGGGAGGAACGGATCAGGCTAGTGGCCTGCCGCCCCTTGCATGGCACGTGTTGCCCCCCTACCTGGGGGTCAATACTGCCACACCGCGTCTGTTGCGGGTGAGCTCGGCTCGTCCCGCGGGTCTTGATCAGCTCCTTCCTTTCGTCATCCTCCGAGTCTGATTCCAGGACCTTGCGGGCTCTGGCCACCGGAGTGCCCTCAATCCCGTTCCGTCGCGTGTAGGCGCAGACGTCCGCAATGGGCAACCGGCTCGAGGGTTCCCAGGTATCATCAGTCGGGTTGAAACCGAACCAGTGTACTCGCAGGTACAAGCCCCCGTCCCTCCAGGCATGGTCAAAGAACTTGACGTTGACATATTCTCGGCCTTCTTCTTGGGGTAACCAGGGTACTGCAGCCCGCTTACGTCGGGTGAGATCCCGTTTGCTTGGCGGTGGAGCTCGGGTGGCATGGTCGCTGCGCACCCGGTACGGGGAGCCATCCACGTCTAGAAGGAATGTCCAGCCGTCCGTACTCAGGATCTCACAGGGCCCATCCGTCTTGGATTCCAGCTTCTCCCGGGTCTTGCTATGATTGTTTACAAAAACCCAGTCGCCACCACCCAGTTCCTTGTTCTTTTCCGGAACACCCTTGTCATAGTCCCGCTTGTATCGCTCCTGGGTCTTCGAGATTGACTCCTTGACTCTTGGGAGCAGGAGCTTCAGTTGTTCCAGGAACTCATCCTTCGCCTTGGGACCTGACTTCAGGGCAGGCTGGAGACTGTCTGGTATTCTTTCCAGGGAGAAGTTGGTCAGCCGCCTTGGGGTGACAAAGTCGAGTGGAGCGACTCCCGTTGTCCGGTGAACTCGAGAGTTGTAGACTAGCGTGAGGACAGCCAGGAGCTCGTCCCAGTCTTCTTGATGCTCCTCAACGTAGTGCCGTAGCATGTCCAGCAGGGTCTGGTTGAATCGTTCCACCTGGCCGTTCGTTTGAGGGTGATACGTCGTGGTGAACAAGTTCTTGATACCCATCAGGTCACAGAATCCTTGGAAGAACAGGGATGCAAACCGGGGACCGTTCTCGGTTAAGACGGAGTCTGGAGGGCCGTAGGCAGCTATCCTGTACTCGCAGAAGGCTGACGTGACGTCCAGGGCCGTGATGGTCCTCAGCGGGATCGCTCGAGTGAACTTGGAGAACCGGTCACAAATGATGAGCAGGTATATGTTGCCACTGGATGTCTCAGGTAGAGGCCCCAGGATGTCCATGCTTAAGCTTGCAAAGGGCTCCGCCGCAGGGAACAGGCGTAGCTTAGAAGTCTTCTTCCTCTGAGACAACCGGTTCCTTGCACAGGAGACACAGGCCTCTAGATGCTTGTGGACGTCACTTGCCATGGTTTCCCAGTAGTAGTGTCGTCGCATCGAGGCATACATCCGGTTAATGCCAGGATGTCCGGCCTGGGGAGACGAGTGTTCCAAGCGGAGGATGTCAGCTCGTAGACTCCGGGGTACGTAGACTTGAGTTGCCCCATCGAAGGGTGACACCCGTATCAGGAGTCCATCTGTAGACTCGGAGAAGCAACTATTCCGGTTCAGATCCATTTGGTGGCGAAGCTCCAAGCACTGAGGATCCGTCAGTTGTGCCTCCAGCATCCGATGAATGGTTACCGGTTGATGGGCTTCAGGTGTCTCACACAGGGGAGCATGCCAGCCACGTCCGACATTCGGGAGGATGAAACACTGTATTTCCTCCGGGAAGGGCCGGTGACGGCTGCAGGAGTCTCCAACCGGGACATGGTGTCGGCGCAGTGGTCCTCCCTCCCTGCTCTGGTGCACACCTTGTACTTGAATTCCGAGAGGCGTAGGCACCACTGGGCGACTCTTCCTTGGCTGCTGCCCATGCATAGCAGCCACCTTAGGCTGGCGTGGTCCGTCCGGATGAGAAACTCTTGTCCTTCAAGATAGAGGCGTGGCAGGAAGCAAGCCCAGACAACCGCCAAGCATTCGCGCTCCGTTGTGGAATAGTTCTTCTCGGATGGAGTCAGGACGCGACTGTAGTAGCCTATCGGGATGAAGTGCCCATCGGGTTGCTGCTGGAGTAGAGAGCACCCCACTTGGACGCCACAGGCATCAGTCTCTAGGACAAACTGGCCCTCCCGCTTGGGCAACGCCAGTACTGGAGTCGTGGTCAGGCGCTTCTTGAGCTCCTCGAAGGCAGCGGTCTGCTTCTCGTAGAACACCGGGAGTTGTGCGGGGAGCTTCTTGCTGGTGAGCTTGGTCAATGGCCGGGCAATCAGGGCATAGTCCCGTACGAACCGGCGGTAGACGTTGCACATACCAAGAAAGCTCTTGAGTTCCGTCTGGGTCTTAGGTTGCCGGGCATGCCGGAGAGCCTTGATATTCTTTTCGTTGACCAGGAGCTCCCCCGGACTCAGCACGTGCCCCAGGTACTCCACTTTCAGTCTCAAACAGGTGGCACTTCTCGGCCTTCAGGGTAACTCCAGCTTTGGACAGGAGAGCCAGGACCTCTCGAAGGTGCTCCAGGTGTTCCGCCGGGGTCTTGGAGAAAACGATAATGTCGCCCAGGTAGACCAAACATGTTCTCCACCTTCGCCCCGACAGGATGATGTCGATGGCTCTCTGGAAGGTAGCCGGAGCATTGGTGGGACCAAAAGGAAGACGCTTGCACCGGAATAGCCCCATGTGGCACGTGAAGGTGGTCTTGTCCTTGTACTCGTCAGCCAGAGGGCTCTGCCAGTAAACGGCATTACAATCCAGCGTTGAGAAGAGGGTGGCATCACCAAGAAAGTCGATGCAATCGTCCATCCGGGGTATCGGGTATACATCCTTGACTGTCATCTCGTTCAGGCGCCTGTAGTCGACGCAGAAACGGAAGTGACCGCCAGGCTTCGGGACGAACACCACCGGGAAGGCCCACTCGCGGTCGGAGGGCTCGATAACATCCATCGTGAGCATCTTTTTAACCTACTTCTCAATTTCATCCCGGCCATGTGGTCCAGCCCGATACGCTTGCAGGTGTACCGGCTTAGCATGTGGCTTAAGTTGAATCCGGTGTAGGGTGGCGTCCATCTTGCCCAGCTCTCCAGAACACAGATACCCACATTCTTGGGGAAGCTTCTCCAGAGCCTCCTTCAAGTCAGGAGAAACGTTTTCTTGGTTGACATTCGGCATCCTGGGTGGTGCTTGATCGGGCTTTGGGGCATCGCCGACATCCTGTGCGTGTTCCGGACGTACGCCTAGGGCGGTTAGGTTGGATGCCAGTTCATGTTGCAGGTTCAAGAGGTCCTCCTTGCTCAGGGCACGGGCAGAGCCTCGATGAGGTTCTGCCGTTCCAACTGGAGTGCCCTTGGCGAGAGTTATTGGCTTCCGGCTCACGCTGACGATCAGCACGGAGAAAGGGGCGTGCCTTTCCACCTCCTTGTGATGCCTATGGGCCAAGTACAACCGGTGTCTCGCCAGAAACTCTTTGCGTCCGTAGAACAGGCATTGACCCGTCGTCCGGGTATTCACTTGAACCTTGGTCTCCAAACGAGGAGGAAGAAGCACTGGTTTGAAGAGTGTCAAGGTAGAGGGTGGGATACGGTCCTTCTTGCTCTTGACTACACGAACCTTGGTGTCCTGATGCTCCAGCACCCTTAACACAAGCCCATGGTTGAAATGCACCTCTCCTTCTCCTGGTAGGATGCTCATGACATGCTGCTTCTGGAAGTCCCAACCTAGGACGAGGGGGACTGAGAGGGTCTTGACTACAAGAAAGGGAGAACGCATTGGTTCATTCTTGACGAAAATGGTGACAGGAAGGCGGCGAAGCGGTCGTACAGTTTGACCCGAGGCCTCTACAATCCGGGTCTTGGTAGGCGCTCTCCAGGCTTGTCGGCGCCAGCCCGGAGGTAGCAGGTTCTCAGTGATGACGCTTGCTCCGGCTCCCGTGTCAACCACCGGAGTAACAGCTTCGGGGAGGCTATCCTCCACACGCATACGAGCATTAATCTTGAGGTTGTCTTTACGCAGGACAAGCAAGGTCCCCTTGAACAAACAGGGTGTTCAGGCGGCTAACAGTTGAGCAGGTAACTGCCGTCCTTTCTCCCGGCACGCAAGGGGAGTGTAGCATCCCTGGCCCCGACTTGGCGCCGACCCGGGACTGCAACCAGAGGGCACCAGGTGCCAGAACACGCCCGCCGTGTGGCGATGGTTGGCGGCCGTGGCCCGTGCCCGACACTGGGATGCGGTGGACTACGCTATCCACACGCGAGAGAGGGATTTCTGATGTGTTTTTGCATATTTGTGAGGGACTTGATTTGAGAGAATTTGAGTGTGAGATTAGTGAGTGGGAATAGAATTAGTAGTGATAGTGGCCCCCGACCTGACGAGGTTAGACTCGGGTCGGGGCCACTCGGGGTTATGGGGGGGCTACCGGGCCAACGTGCCGGGGTTCCCCCAGATGCACGTTAAGAGGGACAGCGAGGCGCCCTCGGCCCGCGCCCTCAGGGAAAAAGACAACTGCGCGTTTGCTTTCCTCTTCCCCGTGTGCACTACCGTGCGTATCTGTTTGCCCTGCAAGCAGGCACGTGAGGCAACAGGCATACCATTCTCGTAGTTCCCCTTTCTGCGTTACCTGTCCCTTTCCCCCGAGGGATATTGACACGTGTCTGAGAGGATCGAGTTTTATACCACATATTTGGTGGAGCAGCAGGGGATTGGAGTGTTTGAGAAGAGACATTTGGGAGCAGCGGTTGCGTTGTTCCTATTCTGTCTTTTTCTGTGGTTTGGGAATTATTTGCACCCGTTCACGGGAACCCCATTCCTGGCTCTCCAACCCCTCTCTTGTGGTCTTGCGATCTTTGGACACGCAGGTAACTGGACTGTGGCTGTCAAGAGACCAACATGGCTACCCTCCCTGGCACGACGGTGCCCGAAGGGGTAGACCCCGCGTCCCTTGACGCATCCCTGGTCACCGCGGGGGACGGTGCCCAACCCGGCGTTCTCCCTACGGGTGAAGCAGACCTGGGCGTGACATCCGGTAGTGGACTGGAGTCTACAGGCGGCCAAGTACCGCCTGCTCCCGTTCCTCCGGCTGTTCCTCCTGTGGGAGCCACCCCGGGGTCAACGGCGTTCGAGTCCGCTCGCAGCAGGCGTCTCCCTCCTGTCGGTTCTACTCTTCAACCTCCAGGGATAGCCCCTGGTGTGTTTACTCCTGGACCCACACATGGCAGCTGGGTGTATACACCTCTTCCTGTGGGCACTAGCAGTGCCAGAGGCACCGCTATGACTGGTTCTACGGGTCTTCCTGAGACTTCGACTCCTGGGACCGGCCAAGCTTTTCCTCCCCTTGTGTCCTATGGGGCGGGGAGCTCCAAGACCGGTGACCGGAGCAGCCGTAGGCGTCGGCGTCGTCGCCGCCGCTCTAGCACCAGCGAGACCAGTTCCTCCAGCTCTGAGGAGGGATATGACTGGGATGCATCTCCCGGTCCTACCCGGCGCAGGCTAGTCGAGTTCGACTTCCCTGCCCACCAAGTGGGAGATGCCACCCTGAACAAGGTCACGTATTGGGGTAACTACCGGCTGGAGAACCAAGACCAAGGTTACACCCGGAAGATGGCCAAGAAGATGGCATCCCTGAACCGGCGAATGCAGCCGAGCTTTGGGGGGCATCCTAAGTTTTCCGGGAAGAGACCGGCGCTTATCTTTGCCTTCCTGCGCCGGTTTGTCAAGGCATGCAATGACAACGATGTGTCCGAGGGCAAGGCTCTCTATCTCCTGGTTAACTTCATGACCGGAGAAGCGGAACAGCGGTTTGCACAGGTTCTACCAGACTCTGCCGGGCACATTGTTGGACGTACTGTCGCGAGTTATCCGGAGGCGGTCAACTGGCTCCTGTCCAACTACGCAGACGCGGACTCCCTGCGTAAGGCAGTCGGTAGGCTGAACCGGGCAACCATGGAGAGACAAGAGACTCCAGAGGCGTTCGCCCGTCGTGTCCGGGAGATGAGCGATGCTTGTGGCAACGTTTACCCTGAGGACAGGCTCAAGATGATCTTCTCGGAGGGGCTTCCCGAATATCTTCAAGTGGATGCGGAGAACTACAACCAGGAACATCAAGAACATACCTTCCAGCAGTTGATGGCCTATACCCAGGGCAAGCACCGGCAAGCCAAGGCCCTCCAGGCTCCTATGGTATCAACCCCCAAGCCATTGTCGCGAGTTCGTCCCGGACCCGACAAGTATAAGGGAGGTGATAACCCTGTACCGGTACTCGCAGTTGGCGAGGCCTCACCCATGGAGTCAAGGGACAAGTGGGGCGGCTTCGTTTCTAAGGAACAACCTTCCCTGGTCGCCCCCAAGCAGATCAGGAACCAGCGGTTCCGGTCTTGCTGGCTGTGCCAGAAGGAGGATCATATGTCCTACCAGTGCCCGACCATTCCCGAGGATCTCCAGGAGAAACTCAAGCGTCAAGGACTGGTGTTTGCAAAGGCGGTCAACTGGGCTGACCGGCGGGCACCCTCCAAGATGGACAAGGCACAGGTACATGCCATCCGAGTGGCAACCTTACAGAGCATCACGGAGGCTCTGGCAAGGGAAGCTCCTACGGACTTTGACCTGGAGACCGAAACCTCTAAGGACTCCTCGGAGCCGGGAAACGAGTAGGGCAGGCGCTCTCCCCAAGTGTCTTCCCGAATCTCCAACGGCAGGGTACTTCTACCTGTTCTCCCCTTGCGTGCCGGGAGAAAGGACGGCAGTTACCTGCTCAACCGGTAGCCGCCTGGACACCCTGTTTGTTCAAGGGGACCTTGCTCGTCCTGCGTAAGGAAAACCTCAAGATTAATGCTCGTATGCGTGTGGGGGATAGCCTCCCCCAAGCTGTTACGCCGGTGGTCGACACGGGAGCCGGACCAAGCGTCATCACTGAGAACCTGTTACCTCCGGGCTGGCGTCGACATGCCTGGAGAGCGCCTACCAAGACCCGGATTGTAGACGCATCAGGTCAAACCCTACGACCGCTTGGCCGTCTTCCCGTCGCCATCTATGTCAACAATGAACCAATGCTTTTTCCCTTTCTAGTAGTCAAGACCTTATCAGTCCCCCTCATCCTAGGCTGGGACTTCCAGAAGCAGCATGTCAAGAGCATCCTACCCGGAGAAGGAAAGGTGCAGTTCAACCATGGGTTTGTGTCACCAGTGCTGGAGCACCTAGACACCAAGGTTCGTGTGGCCAAGAACCAGAAGGAACGCATCCCACCCTCTACCTTGACCCTCATCAAACCGGTGCTCCTACCTCCTCGCTCGGAGACCAAGGTTCAAGTCACGACCCGGACTGCAGGTCAATGCCTGATCTACGGACGCAAGGAGTTTCTGGCGAAACACCGATTATACCTAGCCCACGGACATCACAAGAAGGTGGAGAGGCACACTCCGTTCTCGGTGCTGATGGTCAACGTGAGCCGGAAGCCAATAACCCTCGCCAAGGGCACTCGAGTTGGTACAGCAGAGCCTTACCGGGGGTCCGCCCGCGCCATGAGCAAGGAAGACCTCTTCAACCTGCAACAAGAGCTGGCATCCAACTTGACGGCCTTAGACGTATCTCCGGAACAAGAGCAGGCTGGCCGTACTACTCCGAAGCCCGAACAAGCACCGCCCGGGATGCCGAAGGTCAACCAAGAAAACGTCCCTCCCGACTTGAAGGAGGCACTGGAGAAGCTTCTCCAGGAATATCGGCACCTGTGGTCCGGAGAGCTGGGCAAGATGGACGCCACCCTACACCGGATTCAACTCAAGCCAGATGCCAAACCAGTGCACATGCACCCATACCGGGCTGGACCTCATCGCCGGGATGAGATTGAGAAGCAGGTTAACAAGATGCTCAAGATGGATGTTATCGAGCCGTCTGATGGCGAGTGGGCTTTCCCGGTGGTAGTCGTCCCGAAACCTGGCGGTCACTTCCGTTTCTGCGTTGACTACAGACGCCTGAACGAGATGACAGTCAAGGATGTATACCCGATACCCCGGATGGATGATTGCCTCGACTTTCTTGGTGATGCCACCCTCTTCTCGACGCTGGATTGTAATGCCGGTTACTGGCAGATCCCTCTGGCTGATGAGGACAAGGACAAGACTACCTTTACGTGCCACATGGGACTATTCCGGTGCAAGCGTCTCCCTTTTGGTCTCACTAATGCTCCGGCAACCTTCCAGAGAGCCATCGACATCATCCTGTCGGGGCTAAGGTGGAGAACATGTTTGGTCTACCTGGACGACATCATCGTTTTCTCCAAGACCCCAGCGGAACACCTGGAGCACCTTCGAGAAGTCCTGGCCCTCCTGTCCAAGGCTGGAGTTACCCTCAAGGCCGAGAAGTGCCACCTGTTTGAGACTGAGGTGGAGTACCTGGGGCACGTGCTGAGTCCGGGGGAGCTCCGAGTCAATGAGAAGAACATCAAGGCCCTCCGGCAGGCACGGCAACCTAAAACCCAGACGGAACTCAAGAGCTTCCTGGGTATGTGCAACGTCTACCGCCGGTTCGTACGAGACTACGCTCTGATTGCCCGGCCCTTGACCAAGCTTACTAGCAAGAAGCTTCCAGCACAACTCCCGGTGTTCGACGAGAAGCAGACAGCAGCCTTCGAAGAGCTCAAGAAGCGCCTGACCACCACTCCAGTACTGGCGTTACCCAAGCGGGAGGGTCAGTTTGTTCTGGAGACTGACGCCTGTGGCGTCCAGGTGGGGTGCTCACTACTCCAGCAGCAACCTGATGGGCACTTCCTCCCGATAGGCTACTACAGTCGCGTCTTGACTCCAGCCGAGAAGAACTATTCCACGACCGAGCGCGAGTGCTTGGCGGTCGTCTGGGCTTGCTTCCTGTTACGTCCATATCTTGAAGGACAAGAGTTCCTCATCCGGACGGACCACGCCAGTCTAAGGTGGCTGCTATGCATGGACAGCAGTCAAGGAAGGGTCGCCCGGTGGCGCCTACGCCTTTCGGAGTTCAAGTACAAGGTGTGCACCAGAGCAGGGAGGGAGCACCACTGCGCCGACACCATGTCCAGGCTGGAGACCCCCGCAGCCGATACCGGTCCTATCCCGGAGGAAATACCTTGCTTTATCCTCCCGAATGTCGGACGTGGCTGGCACGCTCCCCTGTACGAGACACCTGACGCTCATCAACCGGTAACCATTCACCGGATGCTGGAGGCACAATTGACGGACCCTCAATGCTTGGAGCTTCGCCACCAAATGGACCTGAACCGGAACAGTCGCTTCTCCGAGTCTACAGACGGACTCCTGGTACGGGTGTCACCCTTCGATGGGGCAACTCAAGTCTACGTACCCCGGAGCCTACGGACTGACATCCTACGCCTGGAGCACTCGTCTCCCCAGGCCGGACATCCTGGTATCAATCGGATGTATGCTTCCATGAGACGACACTATTACTGGGAAACCATGGCCAGTGACGTCCATAAGTGCCTGGAGGCTTGTATTTCTTGTGCAAGGAACCGGTTGTCCCAGAGGAAGAAGACTTCTAAGCTACGCCTATTCCCTGCGGCGGAGCCCTTTGCAAGCTTAAGCATGGACATCCTGGGGCCCCTACCTGAGACCTCCAGTGGCAACATATACCTGCTCATCATTTGTGACCGGTTCTCCAAGTTCACTCGAGCAATCCCGTTGAGAACCATCACGGCTCTGGATGTCACGTCGGCCTTCTGCGAGTACTGGATAGCTGCCTACGGCCCTCCAGACTCCGTCTTAACCGACAACGGTCCCCAGTTTGCATCCCTGTTCTTCCAAGGAGTCTGTGACCTGATGGGCATCAAGAACTTGTACACCACGACGTACCACCCTCAAACGAACGGCCAGGTGGAACGATTCAACCGGACCCTAGTGGACAAGCTACGGCACTACGTGGAGGAGCACCAAGAAGACTGGGACGAGCTCCTGGCTGTCCTCACTCTAGCCTACAACTCCCGAGTTCACCGGACAACGGGAGTCGCTCCACTCGACTTCGTCACCCCGAGGCGGCTGACCAACTTCTCCCTGGAAAGAATACCGGATGGTCTCCAGCCTGCACTGAAGTCAGGTCCCAAGGCAAAGGATGAGTTCCTGGAACAACTAAAGCTCCTGCTCCCAAGAGTCAAGGAGTCAATTTCAAAGACCCAGGAGCGATACAAGCGGGACTATGACAAGGGTGTCCGGGAAAAGAACAAGGAACTGGGTGGTGGCGACTGGGTTTTTGTGGACAACCATAGCAAGACCCGGGGGAAGCTGGACTCTAAGACGGATGGACCTTATGAGATTCTCAATACGGATGGCTGGACCTTCCTTCTAGACGTGGATGGCTCTCCGTACCGGGTGAGCAGCGACCATGTCACCCGAGCTCCACCGCCAAGCCAACGGGACTTGACCCGGCGTAAGCGGACTGCGATACCCTGGCTATCCCAAGAAGAAGGTCGGGAATTTGTCTACGTCAAGTTTGTCGACCATGCCTGGAGAGATGGACGCCTGTACCTGCGAGTACGCTGGTTCGGCTTTAACCCAGCAGATGATACATGGGAACCCTCAAACCGGCTACCCATCGCGGACGTCTGTGCCTACACGCGACGGAACGGGATTGAGGGCACTCCCGTGGCCAGAGCCGGCAAGATTCTGGAGTCGGACACGGAGGAGGACCAAGAGGACGGGGCCAACCAAGACCCTCGGGACGAGACGAGCTCACCCGCAACGGATGCGGAACAAGAGGATTGAGAAGAAGGGAACGGGTATATCAAGGAGAACACGCAATGCAAGCATGGAACAATCAAGGAAACCAAGCACCCGCTCGAGCAACCCTTCTCTCCGCCTCTTCCCTCCTCGCTTCTCCCAAGACCCTCACCCTCCTTGCCTCCAACTACTACTCTCGGCGCGGACGCTGAGCCGAGGGAGTGTCCTCCGGCGCTGCCCCCGCGGTACGACGGGAACCGGAGGAAGACGGGATGACGTAGTGCGGTGGACGCGGCGCATCCCGGTATGACGCCATCGGAGTAGTACCAGTAGTTGCCGGTGGCTCCCGCTCATCCAGATATGTCCGTCGGCGCCGCTGGAAGCCCGTGAAGGTCTCTGACCACTGCTGGGCCAGGCCATGCCGCGTCAAAGTCGCCAGAAGTTCGCCAACCACCGGGTTGTTCGACATCTGGCCGCTGTCCGCGCAAGCAAACACCCGGTCGACCACGTCGTTCAAGACGCTGGCGTAAGTACCCAGCACCAGAGAGGACCCGACGCCTTCAACCTGCACCGGAAGACGACCCAGCTGGTCTTCAATCATGCCGACGTCGTACTGGTCGCATGTTGGACCACCTTGGTTCAGGTACCAGTCAGGCACCCGGAAGCGGGTAAGGCGCAGAGTCGGCGCCGGAATCTCGAACCGGCCCGAGGATGACACTACCGGACGGTCCACAACGGCCCCCGAGACCGGAGTGCCCAACTCCAGCGGAGGCACAGCGCCGCCGGCGTTGGAAGAAGGCGTCCGGGGTAGAGCGACCGGAGTAGTCGGCGACCGCACGGCCACTCCCAGACTCGCCGCAGACAAGCGCGGTGCCGGAGGAGCTTGAAGTACTGGCACAGCCGGAACAGGGCGCGGACGTGCCGGTGACGGTTCAGGCGAGGCGACCGGGGCGACAGGGGCAACAGGAGGAAGCGGAGCCGCCGCAGACGCCCGACCGACCGCCGCGGCCCATCCCGACTCCCGCACCGGCGGTCCAACTGGCAGAAGATCAAGGGCGGCCGGAGCAGGAAAGCTACCTAGCTGCGGCCACGCCGGAAGCGGCGTCGCCAGCTGCACCTTGGCCGGAGAAGACTGGTAGACCACCTGCGCCCAACCGAAGCCATCCCGACGCGGGCGGTTCTGGTCGGCAATCGCGTTCAAGCAGTTCCGGTCATGCACCGGCACCAGACGCCGGAAGTCGATCATCGCCTGGAAGAGCTCCTTGTACTCCTCGTCCTGGCTGCACAGGAAGTCGACGGTCAACTTGTCGACAATCCAGACCATCAGGAGGTCAGGGAGAAACCAAAGCCGGTTGGACACCAAGACCTCATGAAGCCAGTGGTTGGCCGCCAAGACTGTCATCTCGGACGTGTACATCATGTACGGGATTGAGTGGAAGAAGCCCTTGATCGACGCCTGAGTCAAGGCGTCCAAGAAGTACCAGGTGCAAGGGATGCTGGAAGGAGCAAACCCGACCGGGATCTCGACTTCCTGCTGCTGCGGGATGACCTTGGGGTAGTATGCCGCCCGGTTGGCCTTGTCCAGCTTCCAGAACTCCTGGTGGTTGCAGCTCACAAGGAAGTCACGCTGACGCCCGCGTCGCTCACCCTGCTCCCGTGCCGGCGACAACTTGGAGTATTTCCGGGTCAAGAAAGGCGGCTCCAGAGCGACCATGCTCGGACGGGGGTCGCAGTTCAAGCTTCCCGACCCCTTGAGCGCCTCGTCCCAGACCTTGAGCGCCCGGTGGACGTACCCTTCCTCCTCCGGCCACCGGAGAACGGACGCGGACACGCGACGCTCGGTCAAGGGTAGATCCAGTACCAGCGCGAAGGGGAGATCCTCCAGACGAGCAGCCCAAGAGGAACCCGAGAAGCTCTGGGAGCGGTCTTGTGCCAGGCGCATCTGGTCCGCCGTATGAAGACGTGCCTTGTCCATCTCGGTCAAGACCCCGCGCTGGAGTTCCTTGCGCCAGAGGTCCATACAATCCTGCTGGCACTGGGCCGCGCCGGCGTTGCCAACCACCGTGGAGTAACGCCGGGCCGCCAGAGGGTCCTGCCCAAGGAGCATCTCCGGGAGACCCTCCGGGGGGGCCTCGACCGGGTGCATCGCAGAAGCCGGGGGAACTCGATCCGTCCCCGCCGTGGCGACCGGCGCCGGCACCGACATCCGAGGAACCGGAGGCAGGAGAGGGGCACGACGACCCGAGTTCTCCTCCGCAACACTCGCCGCCGGAACCACGGGCCCAGCTTGGATCTCGGAACTGGACATACCGTCCAGACTCCGGGGAACGAGAGGGCCAAGGTGAAGGAGCGGAGGGGGGGAGGGGCAGAATCGGGGCAGGTGATCGTGACCGGGGTGAAGACGCTCGACCTCGGCACCGGTGTGGACGTGCTCGAGGCTGTGCACGGTGGCACCTGGTTCGGCCCGAGGACGTGCCGGACTAGGGAGGGAGCTATGTAGCATCCCTGGCCCCGACTTGGCGCCGACCCGGGACTGCAACCAGAGGGCACCAGGTGCCAGAACACGCCCGCCGTGTGGCGATGGTTGGCGGCCGTGGCCCGTGCCCGACACTGGGATGCGGTGGACTACGCTATCCACACGCGAGAGAGGGATTTCTGATGTGTTTTTGCATATTTGTGAGGGACTTGATTTGAGAGAATTTGAGTGTGAGATTAGTGAGTGGGAATAGAATTAGTAGTGATAGTGGCCCCCGACCTGACGAGGTTAGACTCGGGTCGGGGCCACTCGGGGTTATGGGGGGGCTACCGGGCCAACGTGCCGGGGTTCCCCCAGATGCACGTTAAGAGGGACAGCGAGGCGCCCTCGGCCCGCGCCCTCAGGGAAAAAGACAACTGCGCGTTTGCTTTCCTCTTCCCCGTGTGCACTACCGTGCGTATCTGTTTGCCCTGCAAGCAGGCACGTGAGGCAACAGGCATACCATTCTCGTAGTTCCCCTTTCTGCGTTACCTGTCCCTTTCCCCCGAGGGATATTGACACGTGTCTGAGAGGATCGAGTTTTATACCACAGGGAGGACGGGTAGAAGTGCCTTGCCGTCGAATATTCGGAAAGACACTTGGGGAGAGCGCCTGCCCTACTCGTTTCCCGAGCTCGAGGATTCCTTGGAGGTCTAGGTCTCCAGGTCGAAGTCCGTAGGAGCTTGCTTAGTCAGAGCCTCGAAGATACTCTGCAAAGTTGCCACCCGAACCGCGTGTACCTGTGCCTTGTCCGTCTTGGTGAGCGCTCGCCGGTCAGCCCAGTTGACCGCGTTAGCGAACACTAGTCCTTGACGCTTGCGCTTCTCCTGGAGATCCTGAGGGATGGTCGGGCACTGGTAGGACAGGTGGTCCCCCTTCTGACACAGCCAACAAGACCGGAAACGCTGGTTCTTCACTTGTTTAGGGGCCACCAAGGAAGGCTGCTCCTTGGAGACGAATCCACCTCACTTGTGACCTGACGCCACGGGAGAGGTCTCGCCATCAGCCAGTACCGGTACTGGGTTATCGCCTCCCTTATACTTGTCGGGTCCGGAACGAACTCACGACAACGGCTTGAGAGTCGACATAATTGGGGCCTGGAGTGCCTTGGCTTGCCGTTACTTGCCCTGGGTGTAGGCCATCAGCTGCTCGAAGCTATTCTCTTGGTGTTCCTGGTTGTAGTTCTCAGCATCAACTTGAAGATTCTCAGGAAGCCCTTCCGAAAAGATCATCTTAAGCCTGTCCTCAGGGTAAGCGTTGCCACAAGCCTCGCTCATCTCCCGGACACGGCGTGCGAAGGCCTCTGGAGTCTCTTGGCGCTCGCTGGTGTCCCGGTTCAATTTTCCCACCGCCTTGCGCAGGGAGTCCGCGTCGGCGTAGTTGGACCGGAGCCAGTTGACGGCATCCGGATAGCTCCCAACGATACGCCCGACGATATGTCCGGCTGATTCCAGAAGAGCTTGTGCGAATCGCTGTTCTGCTTCTCTGGTCATGAAGTTGACCAGAAGGTAGAGTGCCTTGCCCTTCGACACATCGTTGTCGTTACATGCCTTGACAAACCGGCGCAGGAAGGCAAAGATAAGCGCCGGTTTTTTCCCGGAAAACTTAGGATGTCCCCCGAAGCTCGGCTGCATCCGCCGGTTCAGGGATGCCATCTTCTTGGCCATCTTCCGGGTGTAGCCTTGGTCTTTGTTCTCCAGCCGGTAGTTGCCCCAATACGTGACCTTGTTCAGGGAGGCGTCCCCCACTTGGTGAGCAGGGAAGTCAAACTCGACCAGCCTGCGCCTAGTGGGACCAGGGGTCGCGCTCCAGTCGCATCCCTCCTCGGAGCTGGAGGAACTGGTCTCGCTGGTGCTAGAGTGACGAAGACGACGCCGCCGCCTCCGGCTGCTCCGGTTACGGGTCTTGGAGCTTCCCTCCCCATAGGACGCCAGGGGAGGAAAAGCTTGACCGGTCCCAGGAGTCGAGGCCTCAGAGGGTCCCGTAGAACCAGTCACAGCGGTGCCTCTGGCACTGCTAGTGCCCACAGGAAGAGGAGTATACACCCAGCTGCCATGAGTAGTTCCAGGAGTAAGCACACCAGGGGGCATCCCTGGAAGTTCAGGAGTAGAACCGGCAGGAGGGAGTCGTCTGCTTCGAGCGGTCTCGAACGCCGTTGACCCCAGGGTGGCTCCCACAGGAGGGAAAGCCGGAGGAACGGGAGCTGGAGGTACTTGGCCGCCTGTAGACTCCAGCCCACTACCGGATGTCGCGTCCAGGTCTGCTTCGCCCGTAGGGACGACGCCGGGTTGGACACCGTCCCTTGCGGTGTCCAGGGATGCGTCACGGGACGCAGGGTCTACCCCGTCGGGCACCGTCGTGCCAGGGAGGGTGGCCACGTTGGTCTCTTGACTTCCACAGTCCAGTTGCCTGGGTGTCCAAAGATCGTCAGACCACAAGAGAGGGGTTGGAGAACCAGGAATGGTATTCCCATGAACGGGTGCAAATAACTCCCAAACCAGAGAAGAGGACAGAACAGGAACAGTCCAACCGCTCCTCTAAAATGTCTCTTCTCAGACACTCCAATCCCCTGCTGCTCCACCAACTATGTCGTATAAAACTCGATCCTCTCAGACACGTGTCAGTATCCCTCGGAGGAAAGGGACAGGTAACACAGGAAGGGGAACTACGAGAGTGGTATGCCTGTTGCCTCACGTGCCTGCTCGCAGAGCAAACAGATACGCACGGTAGTGCACACGGGGAAGAGGAAAGCAAACGCGCAGTTGTCTTCTTCGCTGAGGGCGCGGGCCGAGGGCGCCTCGCTGTCCCTCTTAACGTGCATCTGGGGGAGCCTCGGCACGTTGGCCAGGTAGCCCCCCCGTACCCCCGAGTGGCCCCGACCCGAGTCTAAGCTCGTCAGGTCGGGGGCCACTATCACTACTAATTCTATTCCCACTCACTAATCTCACACTCAAATTCTCTCAAATCAAGTCCCTCACAAGTATGCAAAAACCCATCATAAGTCCCTCTCTCACTTGTGGGTAGCGTAGTCCACCGCATCCCAGTGCCGGGCACGGGCCACGGCCGCCAACCATCCGCACACGGCGGGCGTGTCCTCGCGCCTGGTGTCCCTTGGTCGCCATCCCGGGTCGAAGCCAAGTCAGGGCCAGGGATGCTACACAATTCCCGCGGCGGTGGACGTGGCAGATGCGCGTGCTTGTTGTGTGTCAAGGCGGGGTGGAAGGCCATCAAGGTGGCGCCCCTTAGGCCTTCGCCGCAGTGTCTCTCGTGAAGAAGGAGGGGAGGGCAAGTGGGTATCTAGGGGAGATGCGGCGGCGGGGCGTTTCCCCCTGCCCCTGTCTGCCTGCCAGCCACAGAGCCACTCCGACGCGCCCGCGACAGGCCCGGCGGGGGACTGCAGAGACGGGGGGGGGGGGGGCCAGGCGGATGGGAGGTGGGGATGGACGGGGCCGGAGACAGGTCCCTAGCACGCACCGCTGCTCTGTCCCAGATGCGGCCGTCGTGGACTGATTCCGCCCGACGTCCAAGCAGCTGAGGGGGGGGGAAGCGGCGGCGCACGTGCGTCCCCCCCCCCCGCCCCCTCTCTTGTCATCCGCATGTGCGCGTGCAGTGTACAGTAAACATAGTATGTATGTGTCTGTGCATCTGTTATTGCAGTTCCCCGAATTTTGTCTCATGGATACAGGAGCAACAGTGTTACATCAAGGCCATGAGCCAACCGCGTGCTGGGAGCTCGCAGCGGACCAATAGCGTGCTGTGAGGCTTTCCTTTTAATCAAGCGATGATTGGCTGCAGTCGCGGCGGATCTGGTGCCAAACGCTGGTTGGTCAGACAGCTGTTGTTTTCTCTCACGATCTCGGCGGATTTCCCTCTATCTTGGCCCGATCCACCGAAGAACACTGGAAGATGTCGCAGCTGGTTCATGCGATGCCTGTTCCCTCCTCGATGTCGGCAGAAATCTCGAGAAAGTCTCAGATCGCACTGTTTCTACACTAACGCGGAGCACTCATTGGCCAGTGGTGCCCTATCTGAGGCATGCCATTGGCCTGTTGTGTGCCTGTTGTTGTTTGAACGATCACTCAGCTTGGAAATCAATCATGCCGAGCAACCCAAGCCGACTACGTATTTCTAAAACGCCTGAAGACTTCAATTGTACTCTAATTATCGCGTTGCTTGTCCACGTTGCCGCCCCCCCCCCCCAATACTGCCAACGAGGGTGTTCGCTTTTTCTGTGGCGCGCCCAGCCGAAGGCGGGAGAGGATGGCTTGGGGTGCGTTGGCCCAAAGCCGATAGACATGTACGGCGTTTGGCATCGTTGGGTAGAGGCCACCAAAATCTTCACTCGATGGAAGCCCTCCATTGGCGGTCGTGGCGAGGCCGCCGCCGTTGCCACCAATGGCGTCGCACCAACTGGACAGCGGTGTGGCGAGTGACATATATGTACCAATTGGAAGCCGTCAACCATCCATTTCGTCACGAATTGTTGCCATCCCCGCTGGGGCTCTCCGCGGGAGGCATCCCCGCCAAAAACGCCCCGCTGACTCATTAATGCTGGCAGACACATGCACACCGCCCTTGGCTCGTCGGTTGGGGGAGGCTCTCGCGCGGCACTTCACCACTCTGTCAGCAATCGCAACCTTGTTCACCCTCGTCTCTGCTGGGGACGTGCTCGTGTCAGCCAACATCCGTGGGCCAGCGCCTCAATGCTCTGCTCGCGCGTCGCTACACCAACCCCTCGGATACCTATGTAAAAAAGCAAGCAAAAAAGAAAAAAAGACAGCCACAACGCACGCTTCCTCCGCGACACAATGGGAGCAGGTCACGCCTGCCCGGTGCCCTCCCCCGACACCCTTTTGGCCGCAAGGCTATGTTTGCCCTGTTGGCCCGCCGACCCCCGCCAACACCCCGCCAGCGCGCCCCCACCCCCCCTCGCCAGGCTGTCCCCCTGTTGCCACGGTCGCACCGCCGGGCGGGCCCGGCGGGTTGGCGACGTCGCGCTCGTGCGTGTGCCGCCGCGGTGGCAGAGGAGGGGGCTGCGAGTGGGGGTGGGGGGAGGCACCCAGTAGCGCCGCAGAAATTGATAGCGGCCTCCCTACCCATGCGCCGCTGGCGACAGGCCCTCCGCCCACACGCAGAGTGGGTACGCCGCCACGCGCAGGGCAGCGCAGCCGCCGGCGAGGGTGGGGAGAGGACGTGCAGCCAAGGCCCCAAACCACGTGGGGATTGAGGCGGGTGGCGGCAGCCATAACCCACCTCTGGTCATCATCCACCCCGTTGGTCTCCTGACCAGGCAAGGACCACGCGGGTGGGCGCGTCACGCCCGCCCCCCCCCCCCACTACGTTCTGCGGAGAATGTATGGCATGAGGTGTGGAAGCTCCACCACCCCCCCCCCCATCACCAGCCCCCCGCAGGCGCCGCCACCGAGGTACGCATGGAATGGCCCTGTGTCGGCGCCGTCTGCTCTCCTCCACTCTCATCCCCGTTGGGACGGGAGGGGATCCCAGCGCTGCCGGGGGGGGCCGGTGGGTAGGGGGGCTCGAATTCCCCCGCCCCCACCGCCACCGTCACCCCCCGGCCGCCACTGTCGGTGGCAGGCCGCGCTACTTGAGGCCGCCGCCTCGGCGGGGTGCTCCCTGCCGACAGGGGCAGCGTCCTCAGGCGCCGTCCCCTCCCCTCCTCGCCCAGTCTCTCGACGGTCGCCTGCCTTCTTCGCCTCCCTCCACTCTCGCGCCGCATTTTTTCCGGCCCCCGCCGTATCCTATCTCCGCCTTTCCGTGCCCGTCCCGTCGGCGGCGCTTCCCGCCCCCCCCCCGCTTCCTTACCTCTGCCCGACGTGGCTCTTTCGCCCACCCACCCCCGCTTCCGCCGGCGCGCGAGGCACGCGTCGTCGGCCGGGGCGAGCTGAGAGAGATCCCAGCGGAGAGCTCTCGGGTGGCACACACCCCCTCCAACCTTGCCCCTCCCCCCCGCCACCCTTGGTCCCCTCCCCCTCCTCGTAGCCGTTTTATTTTTCTGCCCCGTGGGGGCACGTGCCCCTGCATCCCCCACTGCCTGTCGGGTGAACGACGTCCCGCCCCTCCCCTCTTCCCACTCGCGGCTGTCGGGTCCCGCGGCCGCGGTCGCGCTGAGCGCGCGCGCGCGGCAGCTGCGCGGGGGCCACACCTCCTCTGCGCTCCCCCCCCTGTCCCACCCACCCACTCACCCCCGCCCCCGGTCTGGGCCTTGCGGTTGACGCCACCCCGAGGACCGAGGGGCGGCCGCGCGTGCTTGTCGTCCCCCTCGACTGTCGGTTGAGCCGCGCTCCCCCTGCGAACAGTCGTCGCACGTGCGGCCTCGGGTGGCGTGTGGAAGAGGGGGCCTGAGGGGGGGGGGGGAGAGGGGCCGGGAGCAGGCAAGGGGAGGGTGGGGGTGGGGGTTGTCCTTGGCCGCCGGGGGGGGTTGTCCTTGGCGACTACTTGGTGGCGGACCCATCGCGATGCTGGCATCCGCCTTCCCCCCGCTACCCGCCGCCGCCGCTGCTGCTGGCACCAGGGTGGCTGTCAAGCGCCCCCGCCCGCCGTACGCCATGCCCCCCCTGCCACGGCCCGTGTGTGCTGCCGCTGCGCCGACTGCTGTTGCCTTTACCGCCGCCGCCGCCGCCGCCGCCGCTGCCGCCGCCGCCGCTACTGCTTCCGCCGCCACCACCACCACCACCATCGCTGCCGCTGCCACCACCACCACTACCACCGCCGCTACTGCCACCACAGCGGCGCCGCACAGTGCCGCGGTGCACGCGGCGGGCCCGCACCACCACCCCCACCATCACCACCACCACCACCAATCCCATCGGTTGCCGTCCCCGACGGCGGTGGCGTCAGTGGCAGCCCCCCAGTTTGAGGGGGGGCCCCCGCCGCGGGGTGGTGCCGACGGCGGCGGCGGGCGGTGGCGGTCTGGCCGGGCGGGGGACCATGCGCCCCCCCCCCAAGGCGGCGGGGCCATGGACACGGGCGCTGCCGAGTCGCGGCGAAGGTGGCGGGTGCGGATGACGGTGCCGCTACCCCAGCCCCCCTCCCCCCCCCGGCCGTACGAAGAGGACGTGCCCGACGGGCTAGGCCACCTGTCTGACTCGGCGCTCGCTTCGGCGCTGGCGTCCATCTTGACGGCCGGCGGTGGGGCGGTGCCGCCGCCCAACCCTCTTCCTCCGCCCACTTGTGGGGCGTCCCTCTTTTACAGTACCTCCCCCCAGCCCTTCCCGCTTGTGGCCTACACTTCCCGGCTGGTCACCTACGCGGGCGCGTCGCGGGCGGCGCTGCTCGGCGCGCTGGACCTCCTCTCCCGCGCGGGCGCCGCGTCACCACTGCTCCGCCTGTCTGACCGGAGCGTTCACCGGCTGCTCGTCGCGGCGGTCACGGTGGCGGCCAAGGTGGTGGACGATGAAGTCTTTTCCAACGCCCACTACGCCGCCGTCGGGGGAGTGCCCTCAGTGCCCGAGATGAACGCCCTGGAGGCGCACCTGCTGAGGGTGCTCGGCTGGGAGGTGGGCGTCAGCCCTGACGCGTACCGCCGGTGGGAGTGGGCGCTGTTGCTCCACGCTGGCGGGGCGGGGGGCGGGGCGGCGCCAGGCGTGACGCCAAGGGGTGTCGTGGGGGCGGCCGGCGGCAGCCGGGGGGTGGTTGGCTCGGCCGCCGTCGCGTCGGCCGGGGTGGCAGGCGCGGTGACGGGGTCGCCGGCGGCACCTGTGGCGTCGGTACCGGCGACTGCCGTGATAGAGCCCGAGGCCAAGCCGGGCGCTGCGTTTCGGGTGGGCCTCCCACCCGTGCCGACGGTGCGCGCGACGGTGCCCCCGACGCACGGCCTCCACGCGGTAGGCGCGTAATCCATTTTGCATGCGCGAGGGGTGAGGGGCGGGGGCCCTCTGGTCCCACCCCTATCCCCCCTCTGGTTTATCTGCGTGTGTGTGTCTATTGTTTCTTGTTGGTATGGGTGGGTGGGTGTGGGGTGGATTGCGGCAGCGTGTATGTATGTGGTGGTGCGTTTGGTGCGTGTGTACGAATAGGTTTACTCTCTTGCGCTCTTCGTGGGAGGCACGGAACCACAGCGGCAGCGTTGCCGTCTGCGCATGGTGGGGAAAAGAACTCGACGAGAAGCCAATAGCGTAGTAAAACGAGAGAAAGAGAGCGTCCGAGCGCGGGCCACTGGCGCCGACACTCGGACAGGCACCGTCGTCGAGACGTGCCGTCGCCGCTGCGACTGTCCGTGCCCAGCCTTGTCGTGTTCCACCCGGGCGGCAGCCGCCGTGAACGCCAGCCCGCACGCTGACCCTCCCCAGCTGGGGAAGATGGGGTGCTGGTCGGGTGCCCCGAAAGCGGAAGATGCTGCAAGTTGCAGCGTCAATGTGGGTGAGGGCTGGTGAAGTATGTGGGCGGGAGGAGGGGCAATCTGAACGACCCAGCGCATGGGCATCCCTGCAGGAAAGCACGCTTCTCCTGGGACCTGCCAACGTAGGTATCAATGTAAATGAATATGTGCATACAGTACCTATGTAGCTTGACAGCAGAGCCCGGCTGGAACAGGTGAAAGGGTCAAATTGTCGCTGCTGCCGCTACCACCACTGCCGCCACTGTCTCCGCTGTCGCCGCACCCTGCCTGATAGTGGCTGCGGCGATCAAGGAGACGGCGGCCATGGCGCTCCACAGCAGCAGACAGCCGGCGGGGGTGGGCCAGGATGTGCTGCCCGTAGAGAGAGCTGCCGGCGCGGACCGCTACATGGTTCTTGCCTTCGCCCAGGCACAGGCCGACATATCCAGTGGTGTGGCTCCCCCGGACGCCACCCCCCCCCCCCGGACTTCCTCATGTCAGTGAGCCATCTCATCGTTGCCTATCTCACCCACACACCACCTCTTCCCGGTGCTATGCCCTGCGAACTATTCATGAGATTGGCGCACGCTCGCCAATCGTCGACCCGCGGAAACCACATCAGCTCACTCTGCTGCCTGGCGTCCTCTAGCAGCAGGCGCCTCTGCATCCCACAATCCAGCTGAGCACAGCACTTCTCAGTACCGACTGACCCACGGCCATACAGTCCAAGATGAGACTCCGATGAAGAACGCTCTCCCTGATGCGCGTATACGGGTGCTGCTGGTGTACCAGGGAGGCGGCGGAGAGGGGCCATGTTGCCTACGTTCGAGCTCCGCAGCCGCACGAGGCGTACACAGGGGGGTGGGGGTGGCGGCGGCGGCCGTCGCTCGATGGACCGGCTGCCGCATTCGTGGCGGACAGAAAAACAGGTCAGGCATGCGCCGGGCTCTGGCTGCGCATGCAAGCCGTAGTCGTACTGTAAATCCGAAAAAACGCACTCACGACAACACCCGGAGGAAAAACCGCAAGCAAAAAAAAGCAAGCTTGAGGGGCATACAGGCACAGGAAGAGGAAACTTTTACATGATCGAGCAGCAGCAGCCTGCTCCCTTGGCCGGCCGCTCCTTAGCCTCCTCTGCCGCCGCCCTGTGAGGCTTGCACAACAAGTGGACCGCCGTAACGCCGTCGGTGGGGTCACCGGGTGCTGTACCGCCAATGGCAAAATCGTAATCTAGGCGAGGAAGGGAGCGGAGAATGCAGTCGGGCCAGAAAGTAGCAACAGGGACCCAGAGCAGGAGCATGACAATACAGAGCGAACACAGCTCACAAAGCGCACCAGCCAGTTGACCCCCCCGCGCGTCAGTAAAGACTGAAGCACAACGAAAAAATGCAGCTGAGGCGTTCTGCTACGCTCCGACACAGCGGACCGAGAGATGCGGCCATCCTCAACCAGGCCACGAGAGCCACATCTGGCAGCCCAGCGGCGCACCTCGACAAATAAAGGGCGCACACACAATGAACACCCGACTGACATGAACCACACGGCCCACTACCGGTGCATACCGGCCGGCGCACAGAGAAAGAAGACTCTCCGCCACCCCGTGTGCACGAGTCCAAGAGCACCACTGTCCACCCCAAACCTGCGGCGATGGTAGCGCAAGGTCCCATTACAAATCATCACGAGCGGCCACCACACCACTTGCACACCACCCATGCAGTCGCGACCGCATCCTGAACCTCAGCACGCGGCTGAACCACAACTCAAACTGTCGCGTACCTGCTAGCTTGCGCGAGTCGTCCAGGAACTTCCCCAGATGGAGAAGCCGCATCTCGTCTGGGGATACCACCGCTGGTAAGTGAGAGGCACGTAGGAAGTCGGCGACCTCTGCAGAGCGTCCGTATGCACGGACCGCGAAAACCGCACGTGTCGCAGGGTCGATGGCGGAAGGGAAGAGATGTTGGGACAACATGGGGTAGCAGGGAACGCACGCAAGGCGCCACAGACCAAAGCAAGATGGATCGTTAGGGCTGGGCTCCTAGGGGCAATGCTCGCCAGGCCTGCCTGGGCTGCATAGAGCCGTGCGAGGCAGAAAAACATACGCACCACCATGCACGACACCCATACTGACGCCACCCGCACCGCCACCACAACAATGGCGTCGCCAGTGCGCACAGGTACGAGCTGGCCCGATGCTCATGGTTGGAAGTCCTCTCTCCAACCCTCGACCACACAACACACAAAGGCACGAAATAGTACAAAAAAATGCATGGACGACACCGCCAGGAGTCTCCCACCCCCTCAGTCGAGCCAACGTACGAGGAGGTTGTTGGGTCAGGATCTGCGACTTGACGTCTCGCACACTCGTCTCTGGTGGCGCGCTCAACCGGAACTCGGTGCTATTCGCAAGCAGGCACCGTAGGGTGCACAGGCCCACCTCCCCTGCCGTCGGCGATGTTGCCTCTGCCAAAGGCCCAGCGCTGGTCGCTTCTGGGGGAGGCACAGCGGCAGAGCCAGACTCACTTGGGTCAGTCGCCCCTTCCGCCACCGGCATCTGGGAATACACAGGTGCCACATCCAGGGCGGGTCCCCCTCCGGAAGCTGCCCCGCCGCCACCAGCAGCACCTTCCCCACCCGCCGTCTCCATCGGCAGAGCCCCGTCCAGCAGGCCGCTCATGCCAGGCGGAGGAACGGGCTCATCCACCCTCGCCGACGCCGAGTCCATCCCGACGTCGGCAGCGCAGCAGCCGCCCGCGTCCCGCCCCGCCGCAACGTCACCGTCCGGCTGCTTCCGCTTCGAAACCGACCAGAGAAGGGGAGGGGGAGGGGGTTGGAAAAGAGTGAATCGCCGCACCCGGCGGTCAAGCCAGTGATCACGCAACAGCCGCCGACGGACCAGGCATGCCCCGCTGCAGACACGCCAGCCGCGGAAGGTGACCCCGAGGTGGCACAAGTCGCTGACCAACGCCACAGGTGAGGTGGCTATATGCGGCGTCAGGCGCAGCCGCCTCGGTCACGAGGATGCGACAGGTACAGCACAAAAAGAGGGGGCGTAGACCCGACCGGCAGCGCAGCACAGCCACCTCGCGAAGGCTGCGTCCACCAGGGTGACGCAATGTCCAGACCGCGCCCTTCCCCCCCCCCCCCACAACAGGCAGCGACCCACCACCCCCCCGCTCCCGTCCCCCCCTCCTCACCACCACGCACCCCCACAAGGCTGCAACTCGCAAAAAAAAAAAACACGGGTCGTCGGGGCGTCGGCCGCCCGGCACGCGCGGGGAGGGGAGGGTGGATTGGATGGGGGACAGGGGGGAATGGGGAGGAGGGGGAGGGTTGGATGGGTAACGGAGCAGCGTGGGGGGGTGAGGGGGCGGAGGGACCGCCACGCGCCCCGTGCGCCGCGTGTGCGCGGCAGCCGCTCGGCGGCCTCGTGCACGGGCGGGCGACGTCACGCGCGACGAGGGCGCGCTCAAGCCGCAGGCGAGGGGTGTGCTCGACGCGCCCCACCCCGACGGCTGGGAGGAGGCGGCTGCGAGCGGTCCCGTGCCGCGGTGCGAGAAACTGACGTCTCCCCGACGGACACCACCGTACCCCCCACCCCCCCCCACAGCAGGCGGATGTCAAGGCCTTCGCCGTGCCCGCGACGACGAAAAGCGGAGTGGGGGTCCTTGGCGGCGTGCTGGTGGGGGGGGGGGTTCGCGGCCGCGACGGGTGCGCCCCCTGGGACGGGACACCGATGCCGGTCCTCTCCTCCATTCTGTGACCTTGCCAGCGCATCCGGGCCGCGTCTGGGCGCACTCGGCCTGTGACTGCCCCCCTCGGGGACTTGTCTCCCAGCGCCGTGGGCATGACAGAGCGGAAAGCGCGGGCTGCGCACTCAGTGACTGTAAACGCTCTGACCGGCCAATGGGGGGGGCGCAGACCCCTCCGCCCCCCCCCCAGACTGGCCTCTGGGGGGGGCACTCTGAGCCACTGGGCTCGGGCCCACGGACGAGTTCGGTGGTGTGCCCGCGAGGCCAACGACGGCAGGGGGCGCACGGTATACACATCCTACATATATAGCACGACTCTCCCGGAATGGACGCTGTGCAAAGCGCGAAAAACGATTGGTCCTGCAGCTGCGGGGGAGGCAGCTGCCAGATTCAGACAGCCGTCCTTGCTCCGAGATCATTGCATATAATTACTATAACGACATTGTATCGTATTTACTGTAACGACATTGCACATGCATTTTGGCTGCGCCGATTTTCTTACTGCCACCGAGGATTGCCAGTCAGGGTATGCAGGTGGTTATTATTCCCCCCCGCAGTTATCCCCCCCCGCGCGCTATCCAACCCAGCCAGAGATATGTCATGTACACTTGACTGCACGCCATCCCCACCACTGCACCCACTCGTATGTACCTCTTCATCCAGCCCCTGGAGCCGCCATCAAAGAGCAACCGCTATGGTAGGATGCGAGCGGCACGGCAGTGAAGGCCAGCTGGCCCGCCCTCGGCAGTGAGCGTGGCATCCCACACCGGACGACAAGCGCCTCGCTGACCGCTCTCGAGGGGAAAGGGGGTGCATGATCCTCCAGAGGATACTTGGGCGGGGGGGGAATAGGAACCGCGACAAACGAGAGAAAAAGCAAACAACGACAATCCAACACGTAGCCGAAAGAGAAAAGCGCCATCCCGTGCCGAGGCGATGCAGCCCGCGACTCACGCTGGCGTGACCCGGTGCCCAGGGATCCCCACGGGCTGCAGCCACGCTGGCAGACATTGCCGCCGCGAGTCGGCGCAGCTCCCTCTCGCCCTGCACCCTCTAGGCAGCCGGCGCACTGGATGGTGACGGCGACGGCTGCAGGTCCAGGGTGGCGGCGAGCGCCTCCAGCTCGTCCACGAGGGCCTCAAACTTGTCACACACGGCCGTGACGGGGGCTGTGCTGGTGGCGTTCACCCCCACCGCCTGCAAAATTTCCAGGGGCCCCGCCGAGCCCCCCGCTCGGAGCGCGTCAAGGTACGTCTCCACGTCCATCTTCCCACCTTGGAAGCGGTCCACCACCATCGCCGATGCCGCAAAGGAAGTAGCATACTGGTAGACGTAAAAGCCGTAGGGGTGGAAAAAGTGAAGGATACGGGCCCAGCCCACGTCCGCAACCGGGTCAGGTACGAGGGCAGGCCCGTGGTAGGTGGCGGAGATGTTGGCATACGTGGCGTTGAAGAAGCCGGGCGTCAGGGGTGTGCCCGCCACGGCGGCCTCGTGGATGCTGAGTTCAAACTGGGCCAGCTGCGCCTGCCGAAAAAAGACCGTCACCACCCGGTCGAGCTGCGCGGCGAGGACCGCCGCCCGCTGTGCAGGAGAGGAGGCGCGGGCACGGAGGGTGTCGAACAGAAGAGCCTCATTGACCGTGCTGGCCACCTCTGCAGCGCGTGGGGGTCGCGAGAGAACGAGCCGAAGGGGCACAGAGGGGGGGGCAGCCATAGGCCACGGGATCCAACAAAACGGGGCGGCAAACCAAGAGACGAAACGTGTTCGCGCTCCGTTAGTTCCATATCACCCACACCACAAGAAAAACAGGCCCTGGACAACTGGGTAGATCAGCCACACACAGAGGAAAAAGGATAAACGGTACGTATATAGTCTAGGGCTTGCATCGTGACAGCGAGCGGGTTTCCCACATGCCGCAGACGTACCGGCTATGAACGTGGAGTACCCAGACGAGCTCGCCGGCTGGGTGGCACGCGCAAGCGCCGAGTGACCCGAATGCCCCGCTTCGTGCGCGAGCGTCGTCACCCCCGCGAGGGAGTCCTCATAGTTGAGAAAAATGAAGGGCAGCGTCTCGTGGGAGCCCCCGCTGTAGGCGCCCGCCCGCTTGCCTTGGTTGGGAAACACATCCACCCAGCGCTGTTCATACAGGCCCTTTCGGAGGGCCTCTTGGTACGCGCTGCCCAACGGCGCCACGCTCTCCACCACCGCCGCCCGCCCAGCGTCGTAGGGGAAGCGAAAGTCCACACCCGGGATGAGGGGCGCGTGCACCTGCGGATTGCGGACGGGCAACGCGGCGCACGGCGCAGCGCCACACGCCGCCCAGAGACACGAGCAAGGGCAGATACGGGGTGCCACGGAGCGGGGCGTGCCGTTTTCCATGGCGCGCCCAACCGGGCAGCGGGCAACACAGACGTAATAGAAACAGGCAACGAGGAGCACGTCAGATGGCGGCGCAGAGGGCAGGCACCCCACGGGCAGGCTCGAAACCACCCACACACTCCCACCCCTTCCCTACGGCGCGGCTGCCGGGTGAACACATCGGCCTGCCCCTCCCCCCCCGCGCACGTACGTCCCACGGTCGGAGCTGAAACGCCTCCCCCGCCGAGCTCCTCGCCCCCAGCAGCCGCCCCCGGAGGGCCATGTACTTGTGCAGCGTCCGCGGCAGCGCCGCCTGCACCGTCGACAGCAGCGACGTGTAGACGGCGGTGGGGATGCCCCTGAAGCCCAGCGCCGCCGCCAGGACGCTGTCATACCCACCCGCTTTGGCTTGGAGCACGACGGCCTTCACAGCCCAGCCGAGAAGCTGGACGTGTCGGGGGGAAAACAGCAACCGTCAAAGAAAAAAAAAAAAAAAGCATGTCAGGGGGTGAGGGGGTCGTTAGACACTGATCCACAGCGCCCACACTCGCTGCGGCTGGCTCCACGGCGGCCGGCCGGCCGTACGTACAATCCCGCTCAACAGCGGTGGGAGAGGGAGCACCTCCCCCGGTCCCCCGTCGCCACACGCCGTGCGCACCCACAGCGGCAGCCGTCGGCACGGAGCGGCGGCGACCGCGCACCCCCCCGCCCCCCACCCCCCCCCCCACCCCCCTCCAACAGTCCCGAGAACCATACCTCTGCCAGCGTGTTGGCGTGCCGCCCAAACTCGCCATTCCGCGAACGGAGCGCCGCCTCCCGCCGCACCCGGTCGTCGCTGAGCGCGTGGCCCGCATAGTTGGTGGCCGTCACTGGCCGCTCCACCCCCGCCCCGTCCCGGATGGGCGGGAAGGCCAGGCCCGAGTGGACCAGCGCCGCCCACGCGCGGCTCGCCGCACGCGCCGACCCGCCGAGCACCTCCTCCACCGTCACTTGCGGCGCCGCCGACGGCGTCGCCGCCGCCGCTGCAGCCGCCCACAAGGCGCCCGCCGCCGGCGGGGCCGCCCCCTCCACACGGCTCCACGGCTCCACCACGGGCAGCGTCCACAGCTCCCCGTCTGCGGGGGGGGGCAGCCGCCCCGGCGCGTCGGTCGCGGATGACACGCTGCGCCCCCAGACGCGGGACTCGAGCGCCGTGACGCGACCGAGGGCGGCCTTGGCCCCATCGTCATTGACGTCCACGTCGTGCCGCATGCGTGCGTACACCCACAAGCGGACGAGGCGCCCCCCGATGGGGGCGGTGCCATTGGCCGGGTCGGCGCCGTCGACGACCGCCGCCACCGCCGCCAGCTCCGCGTCAAAGGCCGACACGTTGGCAAACACCGTCTCCACCGCCCATGTGGCGTTGCGGGGCACGTCTGCCCGGGCGGGCAGGGGCGTTGCCGCCGCCGCCCGGGTGGCGAGGCCGCCCACCGCCGCGGACGCGGCGGCGGGCGCCGCCGCCGCCGCCGCCGGCGGGGGCGCCGCCCCCCCGCCGACGACCCCCCCGGCAGCGGCGGCCGCGGCCACGGCCGCGGCGGCCGCCAGGCAGAGCACAGGGACAGGACCGCCGCGCCGCCGCAACGCGGCACGGGCAGCAGGCGCCATTGCAATGCAAAAAAAAAAGGGGTGGCCTCTACTCGGGAAGGATGGGTGCGGGCACAGCGCCGGGCTGGGACACGCTCCCGTCCGGTGGACGCGCCCCGAGCGGCCGCTCCCAGCATTCACACGAGGCGGGGGGTGGGCGTCGGGGGAGCGGCCAGCCGCCGCCCAACCGCGGCGGCGTGGAACACGGGGGCGGTGGGAATATGTAGGGGGGCGCCCTGGGAAGGGGCGGCGCCCGCACGCGGCTGGCCGCGCAGCGGGGGATGGAAGCCGGCGGGCCCCGCCGAGCGCGGCGTGTGGCCGCCGGCGCCCCACCCTCACAGAGCGCGTCTGCCCCACGGCGGCGGGCCGGGCGCAGCGCCGCCCGTCGGGCGGGGTGGATCCCAGCCCTGGCCGCCGCTGCGGACGCGGGGGTTGACGCGGGCCACCACCGCGTTGTGGATCATCCCGTGATGTGGCCGTCGGCATGGTTACGTTGCGGGCGTGCCTGTCCCCCCTCACTTCCCAGCTGGATAGAGCTCCCGCCAGCGCATACTTGTGTCTCCCCCACAGGCCTCGCCAGTGAGTACAGTACGTACCTGGCCGATCCTATCCATGCATATCCACGAGGGGGGGGAAGGGGGACTAGCGTGTGTGCGGCTCACATCCCAGGATGGCCCACGAAGAGACAGACACACACCCACGGTCAACAGAACGGGGCGGGGACAGGGGCCGGCGCGAGCGTCCGCGCGCGAGTCCTCGTCATGGGATTGCAATCCTGTGTGTATGAATGTACATACAGTACATATATATTTGTACAGTTGGTACCCAATATTAGTTGCCCACCCCAACCGTCAGATCCTGAGATTAATATTGACTCGATGCGACCGTCCGTTTCCAGTGCAAGAAACGCACTAATACTTGGTGCCAGACCCGTTCGCTTCTACCACCCCCCGCACACGGCGGCACATGCTCTCGGTCTGGTGCTTGACATAGGCGCTCGGTATCGACGCCCACTCTTCCTGCAGGGCAGTGAACAGCTCGTCCTTCGTCTTGGGGAGGGGGGGCCCGACTGCGGTGCTGGTTCGTCCCTGGTTGACCTTTTCGGCGATTTCCGCCGTTGAGGCGAAAGGGTTGCCGTCCACCACCCGGCGGAGCCCGCGGAGCTCTCGAGGGCTGAGGAGCTTCGGCCGACCTCGGTTCTCCTGGCGCGCAGTGGCCGCCGCCCGCCGCGCGTTGGCTGCGTGGTAGCTGACCACCGTCTTGGGGATGCCGAGCGCGGTGGCGATGGCCCCATTGGACTTCTTGTTCGTGACCATGGTCTTGATGGCGCCGACTTCCTGGGGGCATAGGGGGGTCCTGCCCTTGCCCCCCATGGTGCTGCTTTTTTTTTTCTTCGCTGGGAGAGAAGCTATGGGCGCTTCTTTATAGCACCATGCCCCGCAACGCTGCGCCCAAGTGACTGCAATGCGCCAGAGCGGCACCACTGAGGCCGCTTTTTGGATCTCGTCCGTGGTCGATTTGGTGTAAAAAGTGATCCGCCAGGGTGGGCAAATAATATTGGGTACCAACTGTACATACAGTACATATACATATGTACATACGTCCGCCGCCCCGCCACAGGGGAGGACAAGGCCGGGGGGTGACGGCGGGCGGGAGGAGGCTGCCAGCGACGACGACGCGGATGACGGCGACGCCGGCGACGATGCCCCGCCCCGCCGCGTCGGCCGCCGCGAGCGCCGCGTGCAGCGCGGCATGGCGCTCGACGGCGTGGGCGGCCAACGTGAGAAGGACGTGGCCGGGCACGGCGTGGCCGGGCACGGCACGGCGTCGCCGGGCACGGCCCGTTGGCGAGGATGAGCCGCCCGGCGGGCTCCCCAAACCGCGCCACCGTTCCTGGCAGCCCCCCCGTCCTGCGCGGCGGCCGCCTCGAGGGAGCCCCCCCGCCGCCGGCGCCGTCAGCACCGACAGCGTGCCCGCGTCGGGGTCGCGACAAAGACGTTCGCCAGTTGGACTAAATGGGGGTGGCGCAGTCGGCGGAGGCGGGTTGGCTCGGCGACCGCTGCCGCGCGTTCTCGGGGCGTCAGCGCCTGGAGGTGGCCCCCACTCTTCCCCCGCCATGTGTCCCCGGCGTCTCTCTGTTGGTTGGGGGGGGGGGGGGTGGGGAGGGGTAAACCGGGGGCCGGGGGGGTGGGGGGGGGGGGGGGGGGGGGGGGGGGGGGTGGGGGGTCCTTTGGCGGTGCCTCGTCGCCCTGTCACCGCGGGTGCGCCCGTTGGAGCTTCCCGCGTCCCCGCGACCTTGGCGCCGGCCTGAGACGCGCCCGCCAGATGGGCGCGGCTGGCCGCCGCGCGTGCGCGCGCGCCCTTTTTCTTCGTTCTCGTACCGTACTATACATCTACAGTCCACGCGTCTGGGGCACGAGGCCAGACCGCGGCCGGGTGGTCTGGCCGGCGTTGCCCCCTCCCCACCGTGTGTACCCTTTCGGTGGCGGCGGTGCCGACAATGGGAGCTGCGGTGGATTGCCGGCGGCGGGCAGCCGCCGCCCCCGCCGCGGGGGCCGGCCGCGCCCCACTGGCGGCGGTCGCCCACCAGCACCGCCGCGTCGGCCGCAGCGGGTCCCCCCCAACCTGCGTGGCTGCAACCGCCCCGCCCCGCGTGGCACCACCCCACGCCCACCGGCGGGGGGGGGGGGCGGCCGCCCCGCGCTGACCAGCCCCCGGCTGGGCCGCCAACCCCCACCGAGGAGACGGGAAAGAGCAGCACCCCAGGAGTCGTCATGGGCAGGCCGCGTGTGTCCCGTGCCACAGCCCATACAACTCTAACATGCCCTGTCCCTCCTCGCACAGCCCCCCTGTGACTCTCCTACTCCCCCACTTTCCCGCCCCCCCCCGCCTCATCCCCCGGTTGTTTCTTTACAGCGACGACAGCAGCAAACTGTACAGCAGCGCCGCGGAGCGCAAAGAGAAGCCAACCAGCGCCCCCCCCCCCGCCGTCCCACCCCCTGGCGGCGGCGGCGGTGGCGGCGGGGGGGGGGGGCGCCCCACCCCCCCCCTGGCGACGGCGGCGGCGTCTGCCGCCCCCCCCCTCCCCCCCCCCGGCTCCCCCTCAGGGGCGCCCGGCGGAAGGACCCGCGTGAAGGTGTAGGTGTCCATACTCGGCGCCGCACCCGCCGCGTCGGCGGCCGAGTAGGGGTTGGCCACCAGCGGCTGCGCGAGACGGGCGAGCAGCGCCGCCACCACCGCCGCCGACAGCGCCGCCGCGCCGACGGGGCGGTACTCGATTTCCACCGCCACCGCCGCGGGCACGTCCTTGTCAAAGACTATGCCGATGCGGACGACAAAGTCGACAAAGCCAAACGTGGTGCCCTGTAGGGTGGTAGGAGAGGACAGAAGAAGGAATCGACGGGGGAGTGGGGGGGGGGGGGGGGGTCGGTCGGCAGTGAAATGGATGGGCGGTGGGTGGCGGGGGGGGGCTCAAGGGAGGAGAACAACCAACAGAGTGACAGGGCAGCGCGGGCGGTGCGGCGCTCCGTCGACGAGCAGGGACGGGTGGTTAGCGTTTGGCTGCCGACGCCACCCACCCACACACATGCACACACTCCCCACTGCGATGCACAGGGGTGCCCCCGGGTCCCGCCCGGGACACCCCCCCGCCGCGTGCCGGCTGCTGGCGGCAGCGGGCGCACCCAGCCGCTCGCGACGACCACCGCGGGCGGCGCCGCGTGCCGGCGGCGGCGGCGGCGGCGGCGGCGGGCACACCCGGCCGCTCGCGACGGCCGCCCGCGGCGGCGGCAGCAAAAATCCCCCAACCCTCCCCTCCAGCCTTCCCCCCCCCGCCCCCCCGCCTAGGCCCCCCCCCAAAACGAGCCCCCCAAGCGCACCTTGATACCCTTGACCACCCGCGGCGTATACCCGCTGACCTTGAGCAGGATGTGTGGGAGCTGCTCGTCCGCCTCAACCGCCACGGGGCCGGGAGGGGGCTGCTCGGCAGCGGCGGCGGCGGCGGCGGCGGCGGCGGCGGTGCCCCCCCCCTTCCCCCCCCCCCCCGGCGGTGGCAACGGCGTGTACACCACGTACCGCTTGGTGGGCGCCTCGGACAGGGAGAGGACGTCCATGCCGCCCCGGCCACGGCGGGCGGGCTCCGCCGCCGCGGCGGGCGGCGCCAGCGCCATGGCGTGGACGTCCCAGCCGCCCAGGCGGGTGCCCGTGTGCGCCTCGGCGCGGCGGCAGAGCTCGCGTTCGGCGGTGGGGAGGAGCTTCCGGTCGGGCTGGTTGAGCCGGAACAGGCTGTCCTTCAGGGGGAGGTTGGTTGCGGACCGGGGGGGGGGGAGAGGGGGGCGGGGTGGGCAGAGGAGGTACGGGGGGGGGGGGGGGGGGGGGGGGGGGGGGGGGGGGGGGGAGGAGAGGGAAGGGAACAGACAGCGGGTCATGCAGGCCACAAAAGCGCGCGAGACAGGGAAGCAGGGCCGTCGGCACGTCAGCAGCAGCACCAGACCCAGAGGCAACCGACGGGCGCGGTGGGGAGGGGCACACGCCCAGCGGTCGTGGCGGCGCGGCAGCCGCGGCGGCCGGCCACCACCTGTCACCGCCACCGCCACCGCCACCACCACCACCGCCGCCGCCGCCGCCGCCGCCGCCGCCGCCGCCGCCGCCACCGCCGCCACCGTCGCTGGCAGCCGCGGCAGGAGCGACAAAGGGGCCCGGGGGGGGGGGAGCGACTGGCCGGCTGGAAAAGCCCCGACCGCGGCGGCGGGTGACGGCGTGGGGGAAGGCGGAAAAAGGAGGTGGGGAGAGGAAAAAAACAAGTCTTGGGGGGGGGGGGGGGGGGGGGGGTGGGGAAGGACGTACCAGCGGGATCCCATGGTGGGGCAGCGCGGTGGAGGGCGGGACGACGCGGTGGGGCGGGCGGGGGGACGCGGGGACGGGGGGAGCGGGGGGGGAGGAGAGAGGGGGCGCCGGTGAGTATGTGTGTATGTGCTAGAGCAGGTACGTCGTTGGGTGGGCGGGGGGGGGGCGGTGAGTATGTGTGTATGTGCTAGCGCAGGTACGATGTTGGGTGGGCGGGCGGGCGGGTGGCGGGGGTGGCCGCTCACCCGCGGGCGGGCCGGCAGGCGAGAGGAAAAAGAGGGAGAAAAACAAAAAAGGCGGGCGACACTGCCGTGTGCGCACACGCGGCCGTGCGACGCCAGCGCGCCGAGGCGGGTAAGTACTTCGAGGCCCACGCGGCTCGCCCCCTCCTTTGATCCGTCTCCCCCCTCTCTACCCGACGCGCCCGCCGTAGGCCTGCCGACGCCCACGGCCGGTGAGGGGGGGGGCCCCGCGCGCCGCCGTCCAAGCGCGCGCCCGCAGCGCCGTGCTGGTGGCGACGCGGGTCCACCTTGCCCGCTCTCCCCCCCCCCCCCCGCCCCCCCACCGGCGGCGGCGGCGGCAGCGACAGTGGGGGGTGACGGTGGGACGGGCGGCCGCGCGGGCGCGCGCCGTCGGCGGCGCCCCCGCCGGCACGCGGGCGGCCGCCGCTGCCGCGCCGCGGGCCGCGGCCGCCGCTGCCGCGCCGCGGGCCGCGGCCGGCTGCCGTGCGGCGGCCCGTCGGGGGTGGCAGCGGCAGGCAGGCACGGCGGCAGCCGGCCGGCGGGGGGGGTGGGGGGGGGGGGGGGGGGGGGCGCGCGGGGGGGCGCCCGCGTGGGGCGGCGACCAGGCCGTGCCGCCGCTGAGGCCGCCCCGCACCCCCCCGCGCGTGTGGGTGGAGGGGGGGGGGGGGGGGGGGGCGGCCGCCTCGGCGGCGACCCCCCCCCCTCCCCGCCCCGCCCCGACCGGGCCCTCACCGCCCTCCCACGTCTCCGCCGGTGCCGCCACCCCTGCCGCTGCCGCTGCCGCCGCCGCCGCCGCCACGGCCGCGGCCACCGCTGTCGTCGCCGATGGCCTGCGGCCACTCGCCGCCGCCGCCATTTGGTGGCCACCGGCGCCCCCACTGGCCCCGCTGCCGCCGCGTCGGCGGCGGCCACGGTGGCCCTATCCCGTCCACGTCCCCACCCCCGCAGCCTCTCCCCTGCTCCACCCCCCTTTTGGCCGACCCCACCCCAGCGACCCGCTCCCCCCCGCAGGAGCCCCCCCCCCCCCCCCCCCCCCCCCTTCTCCCCCGCCCTCCCCCGCCCCCGGCGACGGCGATTGCCGTCCATAGGTGTCGTCGACCCAGCAGTCGGCGTGCCTGCCCGTGTATGCCCCCCCCACCAGCGACGGTGGCGAGGACGGCAGGCAGCAGCGGCCTGGAGGGTGGGGGAGTCCACCGCCGCCGCCGCCGCCGCCGGCCCTGCTGTTGCCGCCGTCGCCGCCGCCGCCGACCCTGCCGCCGCCGTCGCGGCCGCCCCCCGCTGCTGCCACCCCTGCCGCTGCCACAGCCGCCGTTGCTGTCGTGGTGGCCCCGACGCTCTGGCGGCAGCCAAATGTCAGAGACGGGCCCCTCTCCGCGGCGGCCGGGTGAGCAGCAGGCCAGCGCGCGCCCGCGCCGCGGCGGCCGGGTGAGCGGCAGGCAAGCGCCCGCCGGCGCCGCGCTGCCCACGCCAGCGACAGTGGCGCCGCCGCCCGCTCAGGGGCGGCGCCGTCCCCCGGAAAACGACGCGAGTGGCGGCGGCAGACGAGGGTGGTGGTGGTGGGCGGGGGTTCCCTCTTGCTCGCCGCTTCTCTACCGCGGCGGGTTCCGCCTCCCTGCCCCCCTTCCCCCCCCCCCCCCCCCCCCCCCGTTTGGCCGCTGTGGCCACCTGGAGGCCGCTATCGCTTGTTCGCCCTCTATTCGCGCAGCCCATCGGCGCTGACCGAGGCGTGGTCCCTTGCCGCCATGCGTGGCGCATCTGTCCGGGCGCCACTGCCGGCCGCCGCTGCCGACGATGGTGACCGGCTGGGCTGGTCCAGCCTGCCAGCATCCGTCGAGGCCTCCGCGCTCTCTCCCGCTGCGGCGCCCCCGCCGTTTGTCGCAGCGCCCGCGGCGCCCGCGGCGCCCGTGCCGTCTTTTGCTGCGGTGCCATTCGCCCCCGCCTGCACATGCGTCGGCAGCTGCCGTAGGCGTCGGGTCTCCCCCCGCCCGTATGGTAGAGCCAGCCCCCTCGGCCACTAAACCGTACAGTACTTATGTGTGTGCGTGCTTTCATGAAGAAGCTTTCAATCAATCCAAGAAGAAAACAAAATCAGAAGACAGGAGAGATTGCGCTGCACGTCACCCTCGGGCGGGCCCGCACGAAAGGGACTCTGGCCCCCTCCTGCATACGTGGCTCTGTGTCCCGCACACCCCGCGGCTGCGACGATGGCGGGACCACGCTGTGCATTGCTGCAGCTGTCGGGCATATCTAGAAATCCAGCGCTGTCCCTGACACTCAAACGAAACCGCCGCGGTGCAGACCCAAGAACCGCGTGGCCGACGCGGACGCGACGCCGGCCGCTCGGCGGACGCGCCCCTCTCGCGACCCAACGTACAGTACATACTTCCCTCTGCACGGACACACCGACCCGCGACGATTGTGTCGGCCGCCGCCGCTGGGCTTTCTGCCGTCTCCAGACGCACGCCGTGGCCACGCGGGCGGGTCGGCCGTCTCTTCTTCCCTCAGACTGAGCTCAGCGGCTTTCCTCGCGGGCGTGCGCGCGCGCCCGCCGTCCGGCTCGCCGATCCCCCCCCCCGCTGACGTTGCCCCGTCTCCTCCGCCGCCGCCGCGTGTCCGACACTTTTTCCCCCCACCCACGGGCCCGCGCCCCCCTCCTTTCGCCCCCCCCCCCTCCCGCGCACCACACGGCTTCCACCCGCCCCTCCCCCTGCCACTCTGCTGTGTCGCCCCTCGCCACTTTCCCCCCCTCCGCTCCGCTCCGCTCCCGACCGCTCCCCCCCCCGCCATCGTCCCTCCCCCCTCCTCCACCCGTTGCCGCCCGCCTCCCCCACCTCCCCATCTGGTCGCTTACCATTTGGCCCCGCTACCGCCACGCTTTTGTACGGCCTCACGTTGCGCTCGCAGGTGGGGGAGCGAGCCACCCACGAGCGGGACGGCGCTGTGCCTGCCCACGTCGGACGGCAGAGCAGTGGCGGGCCTGTTTGGGCGGCCTGGTTCCCCCGCCGCCCCGGCGCGCCGCCCCGGCGTGCCGCCCCCCGGGCGAGCCGCCCCCTGTGGGCCGGCGCTGCCCTTCACTGCCACCCTGGCCGGTCTGTCGGCTGGGGTCGACGCGTGGCTCCCGGTGCGTGGCAGCCGCCAGCAGGCGTGACTCGAGTCGAGTCCCCTTGTCCAGGACGTCACCTCTTTCCTTTTCCCCCCCTCCCCGTCTCCTTCCGCCCCCGCTCTGCGCTTTTCTGTCTCCCCTTCCTCCTTCCCCCCCCCCTTGTTCCTTCCTCTCCCCCTCCCCCCCTTGCCTACCATGACGTCCTTGGCCAACCGTCTGGTTGCCAATGTAGCCGCTGCGGATGGCAAGACCGCCGCGGCCATGGCGCTCAACTTTTTCTCCTCTACTGGCATTGTAGTGGCGAATAAGCTGGCCATGGACCGGTACGGCTTCCGCTTTGCCACCACCCTCACGCTCTTTCACTTTATTGCCACCTATGTGCTGCTGCTGCTGGCGGCGGCGGTGGGCGTATTTGAGAAGAAGGCTCTGCCGCTGCGGGAAACGGCCAAGCTCGCCGCCGGTTCCATGGGCTTTGTTGTCCTCACCAACCTGAGCCTCCAGCACAACAGCGTCGGATTTTACCAGGTTATGAAGGTGATGACGACGCCCACGGTGGTGGTCATTGAGGCGCTCGTGTATGCAAAGATGCTCGACTGGGATCTCCGCGCCGCTCTCGTTCCCGTCTGCCTGGGGGTGGTGGCCACCGCAGCGACGGACTTTCGGCTCAACGCCGTCGGTGCCGCCTACGCCATCGCGGGGGTGCTCGTCACGTCCTTTTACCAAATTGGTGCGGGCACACTCCAGCGGTCGCTGGACTGCTCTGCCCTGCAGCTGCAACTGTACACGGCCCCCATGTCAGCGGTCTTTATCGTCCCGTTTGTGCCGCTTTTTGACGACTGGAGGCCCTCCTCGCTTCACAGCATTTGGGAGTACGAGTTTGGGGTGGGCAACCTGTCGGTGCTGGCGCTGACGGGCGTGCTGGCGTTCCTTGTAAACGTGTCCATTTTTTTGGTCATTGGCCGCTCGTCGGCGGTGAGCTACAACACGCTGGGGCACTTCAAGACGTGCTTCATCCTTGTCAGTGTACGTTTGAAGTGGAAGTGGGGGAGGGAACGGCGGGATGGCTTGTGGGGATGCTTGTCGTCGTGGCTGGGTCTTGGTGTGGGGGCGGTGCGGGGCCGTCGTCATGGGGAGTTGCTTCCAATGTTGCCGTCCGCTCAGCAGGTGTGCCTCCTTGCGGGTCACGGTGCGCGGGGACTGGCGGCGGCGTAGGCCCTTCGCTTTCCTGCGGCAGTGCCGTTCGGTGGCACATTGCGCTTGGCGTCTATGCTTGTGGCGGCGTTTCTCACCAGTGTTTTCGTTGCTCTGCTGTGGCGCGCTTGTTTGCCTCTTCGGTTCGCGGTGGCTCTCTTGATGATGCTGGTGCTCATCCGGTATTCCTCGGGGCGTCGTGGCGGCTTCTTGTGAATGCGCGCTTTTTCCCCGCGCTGGCGGTCCGGTGCCCCACTTCTCCCACCCCACATCCCCATCTACAGGACTTCGTGCTCTTCGGCCGCCCCCTCAATGTGCGCAGCGCGGCGGGCATCCTCATGACTATGGGCGGTGTGTTTTGGTACACCCACCTCAAGCTGGACAAAGCGCGGAGGGAACAAGAGGCCGCCTCGTCAGACTCGACGTCGGTGCAGATGGCGCCCAAGGGCGGCGCCCGCAGCTCAACGTCGAATGAGGTGGTAGGCGGAGACGACGAAAGAGTGGCGCTGGCCAAGGCGTAGTGCGCTCTGGCCGTCATCGTTTGCCACTGCACTATTTTGCCCCTTTGCCTTGGTTGCGGCCGGTCTTCCAGCCTCCCCCCGGCCTCTACCCCCTGACTCTGTTTTCTTGACTCTGTTATCTCCCTCCTGCGGTTTCCTTTCTCGTCTTTTTGGGTGGCGTCGTTTATCCGTGGCTCTGTGCCGGACGCTCGGGCGCATACTCCGTCCACCCCCCGCACGCGTCGCCGCCGCCCCGTGACCTGCAGCTGTCGTCGGGCGCCGTCCATTGGTGGCCCCCCAAACGCGCTCCGCCGTGGCGTGTGGATGCATGGCCTTCGCTGAACAGCCGGTGGTGCTGTGAGCAAAGGCGGTCGCGCCGCCGTCGCTGGCCGTGGCCGTGTCTGTGCCGCCCGTTTTGTTGGCGAACCGTGGCCCGCCCGCTGCTAGGGCGATGCGTGACCGCTGCCTTTTGGGCGCGGGGTGGGCTCGTTACGGGCTGCCCGCAGTGGAGGGGCACCAGAGTGCATGTCTGTGCAAGAGGACGGCGTGCAACGGGGGGTCGCGACGTCTTGGGTGGGCAGCTGCGGCCGACGTCGACGTCGGCTGGTCACCCACGCATTTTTCCCCCCTTTTTGTGCATGTGCGATGTGTTGCTGGATGAGCCGCTCTTGGACACAGCTGCCCAGCGGCGTGAGCGCCCGGTCATTTCTCGTTCTCAATCACGTTCCGTATGGTTTTGCGTTGCGATGTCACGCATGCATAGCTGTGACGTGAGGCCTGGCACACGGCTGTCCGACGCGCGCTTGGGTGCCTGACCCCCCCTCCGTCGCAGCCCATGACTGCCAGCCAGTGACACAAGTGCTGTGGGCCCTCTCAACCTACAGTGGGCCTCTTTACAACGGCGTCCCACCCCCCCCACCTTCCCCCCGTCTGCCTCACACTCGTGGCGGTGACTGCAGAACCGTACCGCACAGGCGGCAGTAGCGCGCGTCCAGCTGGTGCACGCGAAGCCCACACGAGTTGCACGGCGCGTCCATAAAGGCGGCGTTCCATGCCCGCGACGCGGGCCCTGCCGCCGTTGCCGCCGCCACCGCCGCCGCGGCTGGCACCGCAACGACTGCCGCTGCCGCGGTGGCCAGAGGCCGTGGCACCACCCCCGGTGGGGCGGCGGCCAAGGCGGCCGCTGGGGGCGGCGGAGCCGCCGCTGAGTCGGCCGCGTCCAAGTCCACCATCCCGTAATCCCCGAGTTGCGCGAGCAGACTGTTGGGGGGGACGGCTGGGGGGGGTGCCGTGGGGTTGGGGCGGCTCATCTCGCTCATGGTCGCCCGTGCAAGGGAGCCCAGTTGCAGGGGGACCAGGAACGCGCCGCTGAGGACGGAGCCACAAGCGATGGCGCGGCCCTGTAGTTAGGGGGAGAAGGCACACAGAGAAGAGGCCAAAGAGGCAAACAGAGAGATAGTCAAGGACCGAGAGCGTCAGGCGCTGTGTACTGCGGTGCACATCCATCGTCAAGCACCACTCTGGCTGTCGCCACGGGGAGCAGCGAGAAAAAGCGGGAAAGTTGCCACCACCACATCCCACAGGGTCTCCCACAGGACGTGTTGCCACCACGACGTCCCACACTAAGATCTTCCCTATCAACCTCAATCTGATCAAAATGCCCACCACCGCCACCATTCCCCACATCACGTGGTAGATACAACATACCAATGGTGTGATAGGCGTGATGTCGCCCAGACCCACGGTAGTGAGCTGTAGAAGGTGACGCAGAGAGAAAAGTGATTCAACAACAAAGGAGCAAAGAGTGGCTGTCAATAACCGGACGTGTGTTAGTCGTTGTGTGCCGGTTCCGCGTACTTGGTGGCTGCCACGCCAGATGCGACTGTTCATGTTGAGAGTAGCACCAAGAACTTGCCGTCGCGCTGCAAGGGGCTCCACAACCAAAGCGCCCATCGAAAGCACCCGTTCTCCGTATCTCAGCCACATGGCATTCTCACTCCGCCGGTCAGCTTTGCTCGCACAGATGGGCCAATCCCCCCACCCTCCACAAAGCGCACGCAGCGTACCCTGTTCATGAGACATCCACAAAGGACCAATGTGGCACATGAAACAGTATAACAAGGGTGGAAGACGACAAAAGGGCCGAGTCAATACCGCCAGCGGTAGTGCCAACACTGCGCACACTTCACACAACTCTGCCACGGTGGCTAGTGGTGCGTACGAAAGCCAAGCCCCCGCGGCAGCCACCGACAAAGCTGCCCCATCCACGCTGCACCACATCCAGCACAGACCCGCATACACTCTTCTCCCTTCCACTTCACCACTTCGCTGAGCAGCAAACACCACCAAACAGGACAAGCAATCACGAGTACGTAACGTACGCTACGACCGAGAAGTAGAAGCTCTCAAAAAAGTTCGAGAAGTTCGGGTTAACCTGGCTCTCAGCAGCGTAGAGCAGGCTGGACGTGGCGTAGAGCAGCGTGAAAACGGTCAGCATGATCTGCGCTGCTTTCAACTGGGATTCGGACACGACCACAGCCGGCGCGCGCGTCCGCCGGCTCTTGTTGCGCGTGAACAACTTGGTGAAGTCCTCACGCTCAATGGCGCGCTGCAGCCGAAGAACACGGGCGACGCGGAGCAGCTGCGAAACTTGCAGCGCCCAACCCTCAGTGGGCGCAAAGAATAGTGGCAAACACGCAACAAAATCAATGATCATCAGCTTCCGAAGCAGGACCCGCGGCCGGCAGTTGAGGCTGTAAAACCGTAAGAGGTACTCCACGAAGAACACCACGTTTGCTATCCGTTCCACACCACTCAGCAGCCGCACCGACAGGTCATCGAGAGGTAGCGTCTCCAACGCGACGACTGCACAGGTCAGGAGGACGAGCATGCCCACGGCGGTCTCGGTGACGGGATGGTCAAGCAGCAACTGGAAGTCACGCGCGTAGGGGAGGGAAGGGGGGGGTTGGGAAGGGGGCGGGGAGGAACCAGCGTCACCAGCGACCATAGAAAACGACGGCGCAGGTGCCCGCCGAGAAGGCCTGCCCGGCGGCCACAGCCGCGAGTGGCCCCCGCCACCGTCCCCAGCGGGGCGAGCCCGCCGACGTGGTGGGAGGGGTGCCAGCCGCCGCAATAGGTGGCTCGAACGCTGTGACACGGGCAGACGTCCCAACCAGGTGGGCCGCAGCAGTGGCCTGGCGGCAGGTACAAATGCCACCGCACACGCCATCGTGCGCACCCGCCACAGGGACAGCCCCTGGGCCTGCAGCCGGGACCGCCACCGGAGATAGACGCAAGAAAAACAGGCACCAGCAACGGCAAATGGGGCTTGGGCACCAAAACGCGACGGACATGAGGGTAGGTGGGGGCACCACAACGCGCAGCGTATAGCGCTTCGTCGAACGCGTGTGAGGGAGAGAGCCTTGGCGCGGTGGAAGCATTCTGATCTCAAGCGTGGATGAATTCGCATTACATGCAAAAACCCCAATAGAAGTCCTAGGCTGTTCAATGCATTCTGTTGGGATCTGCAGGCGAAGCCAATAATTGTTATACTTGATGTGCGCTTCGTATCTTCGGAACTGAGCCCGTCGCGCTCATCAAGGACGTGAGCAGTCCCTCGCGACGTCTGGCGCCCCTCCCCCACCTCTCACCGGGACGGCCAGGTCCCCCTCCCCATTGTGGCCGGCTTCAATGATGAGCGATGTCGATGGTTGTAGAGGGAGCCGGCGGCGGTGTGACGGCAGGTTTTTTCTATTTGCTTCCCTCTGACACTGCCTGGCCTGCTTGCCTCCTCTCCCCCACCCCTCCCTCTTAGGCTGCAGGCTGCCATCCGTTCCGTTCCACCGTTTCACCCCGACGGGGAGTCTGTCGCTTTGGGGAACCCCTACCGCCCTCCCATTTTTACCACCCGCTGGTTCTCTGCCTAGCGGCGGGGCCCCTCCCCAGTGGGTGTTGTTTGGGGGGCGCGGCAGCACGGCCGGTGGGGTGTTGCCGTTTTGCTGACGCCCACGCCCTCGCGGTGCCGGCAGTGGCGGCAGCGGGGGCGGCTGCAGTCGTTTCCGCTGTAGTGGCGGCGGTGGTGGTGACCGGCGAGGTGGGGGGGGGGGTACGGAGGAGTGCGGGCGGAACGGTTCGACACAGTCGACCCGTGGGAGCACGGGGGCGGGTTGACCCGCTGGGTGCAACGGGGTCGAGCCGGCCCCCCCGGGCATCGGTCGGGGTTGAGGGCGTCTGCCCGCCGCCGGCCGGGCGGGTGTCGCCGGCCGGCGGGTGTGCGGCGCCCCCCATCCTCGACCGGCACCCGTCCACGCCCGTCTGCTGCCGATCGGTGCCACCTTGTCTTGTTCCCCTGCCCGTACTGCCGACGCGACGGTCCATCATGAAGAAGCGCATTGTGCGCCCCCCGATGCTGCAGCTCCCCGACTGTCCCGCCGTTAAGGCACGCGCATCGGTGGCCAAGACAGAGGACGAGGTGGCTGGCGACGGGGCGCTTTGGGGGGTGACCCTCCGGCGTGGCCGTCGGCGAGCGGTGCGCGAGGACGCGTACGGGGCGGTTGCTTTTGGGGAGCGGGGACTTGCGGCTGCGCCGGGGACAGGGCCACGCCCTGCGAAACCCCGTGGCGCGGGTAGTGGGCACGACGCTGCCGGCAGCGGCGGCGGCTGCGGGGGTGGCGTCGGCGGTGGGGGTGGCCACGTATTTGCCGTTTTTGATGGCCACGGCGGTCAGCGGGCGGCGCAGTACGCGTCCAAGCGGCTGCCAGAGCGGTTTGTAGCGCTCCGAAAGGCGGGGGCATGCTTGACCGACGCGCTGCGACAGGCGTTCATCGACACGGACACCGAGTACTGTGCGTCTGTGGGGGCACCCCCTGTTGATGGTGGCGGCCTGGTCGGTGGTGGTGGCGGAGCGAGCCGACCGTCTTCCACGTCGCTGTTCCAGCAGGCGTCGCTCTCCCGCCAGCCGTCGGCATCGCTGTCGCGCCAGCCGTCCGCGTCTCTGACGTATCAGCGTTCGGCGTCCCTGTCACGCCAGCCGTCGGCGTCCTTGTCGAGACAGCCATCACTCCACGCCGGTGGGCGGCTGGCGTCGGGGTCGCTGGCGCGCACAAACAGCAGCGTCGGCAGCTTCTTCTCCCGCGCTCATTCTGTGACGGCCGCGGCGAGCGGTAGTGTCAGCAAGAACGGCGACGGGGGGCCATCGGCGGCGTCGCTCAGCCGCAGTCACAGCCTGAGCATGCAAGTCAGTGCGGATGGGCGGTTGTGGGAGGCGCCGACTGCGCCTCCGTCAGGCGGCAGCGGCGGCAGCGGTGGGGGCGTCCGCCCCTGGGTGACAGCCGTGGCGGCGGCCGCACCGCCCCCCGCCGGTGGTGGTGCCCACACCAGCGTGGTGGCCCGGGGCACGAATCCCAATTGTGGTACCACTGCCCTGGCACTGGTCCTCTCAGCAGGCACCCTGACCGTTGCCCACGCGGGCGACACGCGGGCAGTACTGGCAGTGGTGGGAGGCGGCGCGGTTCGTCTCAGTGTCGACCATCGGCCGTCACGACCGGACGAGTTGGCGCGCATCGAGGCGAGCGGTGGGCTCGTCCTTACCTCCTCGGGGACGGCTCGCGTCAACGGTATCCTGGCCGTGTCGCGGTCGCTGGGCGACCGGGACCTTAAGGCCTTTGTGATTGCCGACCCCGAGGTGGCCACCCGGCCTCTGACGCCGGTCGACGAGTTTGTGGTTGTCGCCAGCGACGGGGTGTGGGACGTGCTCTCGGACGAGGCGGCGGTGGCGGCGGTGGGCGGAGCACTCGCAGGGGGGTGCGCGCCCACGGCGGCCGCGTCGGTACTCGTGCGGCTGGCCTACTCGATGGGGTCCAAAGATGACATCAGCGCGCTGGTGGTGGACCTCCGCGTCTATGCGCAGCAGGGGTGGAGGGCCACCGCCGGTACGCCGGGGGTGGCCAGGGGTTCCGTGGCTGCGCTGCCTATAGAGGAAGAAAAGGGTGCTCGTGGCTGGCGGGCGGCGGCTACCGCCAAGGACGGCGGCCCCTCGCCGGATGGGGTGGCCGACACGGCCCGCCTGACGTCGCCGGTCCCGTCCCCACCGCCTGGCACGCCACGTCTTGGCCTTGACAATGGCGGCGCGCCGCCGCTCACCTGCCGTGCGCGGCCGGTGGGCGCCCGGGCGGGCGGGGGGCTCCCCGCGTGGCGGTCTGGTACTGACGAGCCTGCTGCGGCTGTGCCGGTGCTGCCTGACGTCGTGGAGCTTCCCGTCGAGGCGATTGACTCACTGGGCCTTTGGCTCCATGACGCTTCTGTCAGGGGCGGTAACGCTGCTGGCGGTGCGCCGCCAGGCGGCGGTCGCGGTGGCGGCGGCGGCGGCGGCAGACCACCCGCTGTCGTCACGGATGTGATTATGGCCGACGCGCCCGCCTTGGCGGGTGACCGGCCGCGGCGGGCGGCCGGTGCGGGCGTCCGCTGCGCCCCCCCCCCCCACGCGCGGCCGTTGCACGCGCCCAGGCCGCGGCGGTCGGATGCGCTGCAGGACGCTGCTGCTGCTGGCACCAACGGCCTGGACGCTCGTGGTGTCGGCGGTGGCGGCGGGGACCCCGCGGTCGCCCCCAGCGGCGGCGGTGGTGTGCGTGGCTTCCTCCCCCTCTGCGCGTCCCGGTCTGCGTCGTCGGACGACTCGTCGGCCGCCGGCAGCATCGACAGCAGTGACGATGACTTTTGCGCGGGCCCCCCATTAACCAGCCGCGCGGCGGCACGGGGCAAGGGGGGATTCAGCTGACGGGGCGGAGGGGGGGAGGGTAGGGGGAAGAAGAGTCCGTGGAGAGAGTTTCAGACCGCGACGCGTGGGGGAGTGCGGGGGGGGGGGGCAAGGGGGTGTCTGGGGGAGGGGTTGCGGCTCTGGCGCAGGGAAAGGAAGGGCGACGTTGTACCGAGACGGGGGGGCGAAAGGCGAAGGCGAGGGTGCTGGGGGGGCGGGCGGAGGGGGCGGGAGCTCGCCCCTGCACCGCCCATGTGTGTGGCGTCAGGGAGGGGGTGAGCGGCCGGGGGGGGGCAACGTCGGCCGCGGCTGAGAGGGCGCGTGCGGATTGCGGCCGCCAGAAACCGTTTGGCCACACCCCAACGCTGCCGCACGCCGCGCACCGTGGCGCCAGCGGCTGTAGCCGCCGTGCCCCCCCGCGGGGGCCGCCATCGCCCACACACCCGCCCCGCGGCCGCGATTAGGGGGGGAGGGGGGGATGCGTGGAGGGCGGAGGGGGGGACACAGCATGGCACGCTGCCACCGCACTGCCGTCGCACTGCCGCCGCTGCTACCGCCGCGTTTGCCTGAGCAGCGGCGGGCGCCCCGCCGCCAGCCGGGTTTCCACGGGGGAGCAGCGGGCACACCGGCACCCCCCGGCCGCCGCCGCTGCGGTCGCCGTCTCGCGCCGCCACACCCGCTGGACCAGGCCACGCGCCCAGAGAATCCAGCCGTGGCAGACGAGCGGTCAAAAAAAAGTGGAAGGAGGAACGCAGTCGCCCTGCCGCCGCCGCCCAGGCAACTCCGCCGGCTGGGCGGCGGTCCAAGAAAAAAAAGCAACGCATCGCGGCGGCGGCGCAGGCGCCCGCCCACGCATTGAGCCGCTGTAGAAGACGGTGTCTTGACAAAGATGACACGCGGCGGCGGGCAGACAACAAGGGCAGCCGCAGTTCCTAGGTAAGGCATGGCCGCGTGGAGCAAGAACACACAAAAAAAGATGCAAAGCGCAATAGTCACCGCTCCCCCCTCCCGCACATGCAGCCCCCCAGATCCCCTCGCCGCGTCGCACGCCCCCCCTCCCCCCCCCACACACCCTTACGACTCCGACGCTGGTGGCGGCGAGTCGTCGTCCCCCCCCGCCGCGCCGCCGCCGCCGCCATCAGACGCATTGGCGTCGAGGGCCTTGATGAAGTCGAGGTATGCCTGCTGCTCGGGCGTCACGGGCGGCGGCTCGGCCTTGTGCTTCTCAATCGCGTCGCAGACCTCGGGGCTGTCGAGAACCTCGCGGGCGACCGACATCCACGCCTCCGTCTCCTTCTTGGGGTCCCGTCCAAACGCGTCGGTGGGCGAGTCGGGGTCAAACTTGAAGCGGGGCCCGCCGGCGGCGGCGGTGGCCGCCGCCGCGTCCGCATCGGCCGCCGCCGACGCGGCGGCGGCCGCCTTGGCCGCCTCCACGGGAGACGGGACGTCTGCGCCGCCCCCGACCGCTGCCGCGTCGTCCCCGCCGCCACCGCCGCCACCGCCACTCGCGGGGGGGGGGGCGGGGGTGGCCGCGGCAATGACAAGGCGCGACCGCCGGCGCAACGCCGCGCGGCCGGCAGGCGGGAGGAGGTAGACGCCGCGACGCGCGGCGGAGGTGGTCAGCGGAAACCGGTGGGGGGTGGCGAGGCCGCCGACTGGCGGCGCAAAGGCGGCCGCCATGGTCGCCAGCAGGCCGCGGGAGTGGCGCGCGAGAGGGGAAGGGGGGCGAAGAAGCCCGCCCCGGCAGCGGCAGCGATGTCAGCGTTCTGCTCCCAGCGCGCCTGCAGACAGCTGATTCAGGAAAAGAAGAGGTGGGAGTCGTCGGCGTGGAAGGGTGCGTTCGCGTGCAGGAAGGCCAGAGAGATGCCAGGCGCCCGTCCGTGTCTTGAGCACTGCGGAGGCGAAGGGATGGAGCTTGTATAGGGGTCCGCGCCGAGCGGCTCGAGCCGCTCAGGCGAGATCAGCGAGGAGCCGCGCATAGTGCGGGGTGCAAGAGGCAATCCAACAGTAGCCCCCCCATCGCGTTTCGATACTGCCACAGCCGACTGCCTCCCATTCTGCGCAAGACGACGAGGGTGGAAGCTGGACCCAGTCGGACAGAAATAGAAAGGTGGCGCCGTTACGTAGCTCGCTGGCCAGCAGAGGGGGAAAAGGCGTACGAACCATGACCTTGGTGCTCCAATTTGATATGGTCCCACGCAGCCCCTCCAGACGAACCCGTGCGACGCTGCACGCCCATCTGCGGATGATGTCGCCGTCGCACACTGCAGGCAAGGAAGGCACGCCAGCACTACGCAGCCACCCGTAGAACGGGCCACAGAGGGCGACTGACCAGAACACGGTGGGTGCCTTCTCTTCTCCCGCCCGCCGGTGGCATGCAGTGGGTTGCGCGGGCCGCCCAGTACCGCCCGTGGAACGACCCCAACACCCTGTGCCATTCACAGCCACACACGTGATAGAGGAGCGAGAGGCAGCCCCAAGCCAAGGTCCAGCGGTGCCAGTGTCATCACTGCCGTGCGCGGGCCCCCTCTTCCGACGCGTGGGCAGGGTAAGACGCGACTGAGGGTGTCACTTCGGGATGCTTCACGTGACCACCTTGGGCCACAGGGTGGTCAGCGCAAGTGCCGTCCAGCCAGACACGAATAGTGGAGCCACCAGGTACTGCCAGAAGATCACGAGCGCGACGGCCTCTGCGCCAGCGCCGGCCACCTGCGCCATGATCAGCGCGTTGTTCGCCGTCGGTACCTGAGATGGATGACAGAGAGCGTCCAAGTGGCAAGAGCAGCAACAAACACCCACATGGGGCAGCCGTACAGGGCGGCAGAGGGTCACATACATGAGGGATGGGAAACAAGATCGGAAGATGCAAGCGGCAGGAACATACACACGCGCAAGCAAGAGTAAGGCAATCGACAGAGCATGAGAGGCCGCATCGGTTAGCCCAATGGCGAGAGAGTACCATCACCGGTGGCATGGCAGGAAAATCCACACTTCCGCGTGCCATGTGTCGGCCACCCATTCACGCACCCCCGCGGCTGCAAATGTCATCTCGCCAAACACACACACGCGTCGCCCGGCGAATGCCCGCAGGGTCCGCTGAGACAAGGTGGAGCAGTCACCTCGCGCTGGCAGGCCCGGCAAACACATGCTCCCGACGTCCCGATGGGCACGTACAAATGCCATCATAGCCATGACAGTGAGCATCAGCGGGTCGACTTGAGACCGGTCCATTAGCCCAACCGCCAGTACCAAGTGCAGCGTCAGCGTGCCGACAATCGGCATGATCAGCATTCGGGCCACGACAACTGCCAGCACGGAGCGGGCATCCAAGCCGCCCTCTCCACCCCCGCCCGATGCAGCGTCCTCCCCTCCTGCCCCCCCTGCGCCAGTGGCAGAGCGCCCAAACAACATTCCCCGGGAGGACCACAGCTTGGAACCGACGAGCAGGCTGCCACACGGAATGGTGACGCCACCCAAAAGCTCCAGCGTGAGCGCCAATGGGTGCAGCGCAGACGTGCGACCGACCAGCAGCGCACCCGCACCGGGGATGGATGAGAAGCACAGCGCCGCGACAATCGCCAGGAAGGGCGGCGTCAGCAGAGAGCCCAATGTGGACCGCACGTTGGCGGGGAGGCCAGGCAGCGCCGCGGCCACGGCGGCAAAAAGGCTTTCGCCAGGGGGCTGTCGCGATGAGGGCGACGGCCCAGAAAGGTGGGGATGCGTGCCCCCCCGCGTTTGGGAGTGGGATTGGGTGGGCGCCAGCACCGCTCCGACTGGTAGTGCTGGCGCGGGCAATCCGACGGTGGGTCCGCTCTCGGGCGTAGATTGGGCTGTAGAGGAAGCACGGGAGATGGGTGGCTGGCCAGCGCCGTGCGGCCGCCCAGACGTGAACACAGCGACAGCCACCCCGTCAACCGAGTCCGCGCTGATTGATGGGTTGCCGGTTCGTAGGGCACCGTCACTATCACAACCTCCTGGCAGTGCTGCGGCAGTGTCCACCACATCCACCTCGGTCATCTCGGTGGCTAAGTCATCTTCAGTTGACAGGCGCTTCCATCCACCGGCGTCTCCACCACCCCCACCGCCCGACATGGCACCGCCACCAACGCCACCGCTGCCGGTCGAAGCAGCTCGTGTGACTGAGGAGAGCGGTGCACATATGCTCCCCCCCACCCTCTCCTCCCTGTCTTCCACCAACGCCCCTGTCAGGTAGCGGTTGCCCAGCGTCCATAGCGTGCTACTCCACACCAGCAGGTACAGGCTGCAATAGCCGGTTGCTCGCGCCTTGCACCCCGCGTCACCCGCCAGCGGCCCAAAGTTGTCGCATACGGAGCCCGCGAGCAGAATGGGGAGCTGCCCCGAGTTGCCAAACACGCACGCAACCACGCACGCCCGACGGTCCGGGCGGGAGAGGCCTGGAGACAACCACCGACGATTGATGTAGGTACCCACCGCTGCACACTCCAGGAGGATGACGAGCGCCCAGGCGGGCATGGCCAGCAGCACGGGGGTGGTGGAGGTCACTGGCGACTGGGCGGCGGCGTAGAGGGTCTCAACAATAGAAATAAATAAGAGGCAGGGCAAGAAGAGCGCCACGATCATGCGCGACAACGCCACGGCAATAGCCGGTGAAAGGAGAGACTGAGAGGAAAGGTATCCCCCGGCAGCACACAGGATGAGCAGCTCCACCGAGCCCGACGCAGACGCCTGGAAGATCGCTCCCAGCGCCATCCTGGACAGATAGGACGGACAGGAAATGGCAAGAGTGACTGGGAATGAAAATAGGAGGGTGGGGGAGCGGGGAGGTTGAGAAGTCCAGAGGGAAGAGGTATGGGAACGGTGCGCGTGCGAGCGAGGGGAAGAGCGGGTCCGTGCCACCGGGCCAGGTTGTCTAGGCAGCTGTCCAATGGATAGGACCAACACACGAGCGGCCAACTCTGCTGCCACGGACTTCGCGGCGGATCCCGGCGAGGGCAGGGCGGCCCACCGACCGCCGCTACCGACTACTGACCAAGTGTGACGACGGCGACGGCGTCAGCGACGGCGGCGGCCGTACCGCGCCCCACAAGCGCCGTCCCCGAGGCGAGGCTGCGTCGCGGAGTCTGTCTGCTCTGCCCCCCGTGCCATCGCGTGTCATCTCAAATGCAATATGTGGGCAAGGTGCCTTCAGTGAGCTGGGCCAGCGTGGCTGTCGACAGGCGCACGCGGAGTGGCAGGAGGCGGCGGTTCGGGTGGAAGACAGATGGATGGATGCGGAGCTCTGCCGATGCCGCAGCGGCACTGAAATCGAGGGGTGCAAAGAGTCCGTACAAGTACTCACAGGGGATGTACCGAATGGCAAGTATATTGAATCGTCGACAAATTAAACTGGACCCTGTCGGGCCATCGGGAACATCGGGTTAAGGTTGCAACCAACAGTATAAATATTTTCTTCTTTCAAACAGGCACCGGGCTAACGGCCGTTCCGGGCACACATCTGAGTTCGCGGCAGCGAGTTCGCGGCACTTCGTGGCGCTCTGGGATTGGCTGTTGCAATCCACGTGTCCGGTGTCGTTTGCCGCGAACTCAAGCTGCCGCGGGATGCGGCACGGAGTGGCTTTTGCAAAAGTCACTTTTTGCCGCATCCTGCGGCAGTCTGAGTTCGCGGCAGCGCCTTCGCGGCAGCATTTGCGCCATTAAATTCATGAGAACTGCAGGACTTCATTCCCCCAAACAGCTTGGCCGGCCCAGGGATCTCCCACGGACAGGTCCCGTTTGAACGCGGCGGCGGCGCAGGCACGCGGGGTCGCGACCAGAAGGGTGGCGCATGCCGCGCTGTGCGCGCCCGCCATGCGGCGGGCGGCCGTGTCAACGCAGCCGGTCTCCAGCTCTGCGGCAAAAAAACAGATTGTTGACCATGATGGCCTCCATTGCCGAGTAGTCCATCGCTGTGCAATAGGGGGGGGAGCTCCGGGGGTGTAGGGGGAAGGGGGGGGGTATCGTGATGCCTCGGCAACAGCTCTGGAGGGGCGAGCAGGGCGTGGGCATGGACGTGGAGACCAGTGTGGGACAGCAACCATGGTCCCCAGAATTTTTGCAAAACAGATTGGTCGATTGGCCCATAAGAAGTTTTTGAAACTACGTGGACCCAACTGCTATGTATTTGGCGTCGTCCGAGGCCCCAATTCAATGACCATCTGCGATGTCCGAAAAGACGCATCGGATGTGGCAACGAGTTCGCGGCGCCGCGAACTCGATGTGCCGCGAACTCGACCTTGTCTCGGAACGCCCGCAAGTTGAACGATTGACAGCGGTGTCACGTCACCAGAGAGAGGGGACCAGTTCCCGAGCCCCGCCCCTCGGCCTCCGTCCTCCCACGTGAGTGATACCACTGGTCAGAAACTACCCCCCTGGTGCTGTCGTCATCCGTTGCAGACTGTGCTTTTGCTCCTCTCGCTTCTTGCAGCCGTCCCGCTCTCACTTCCATAATGCATGGTGTCCGTCGCGGCCACTCCGCGGCGAATGCGGCAGAGGCGGCGGCCGCCGCCGCGCATGCCGCTGGTTTGCACACGTTGACCAAGGCCGGCCTGGCCGCCCGACGCCGTCGCTCTACCGCCGCTGCCGATGTGGCTGCATCTGCACGTGCACTTGAAGCCAATCCGGACGAGTACTCCCTGTGGGCACTGCGGTACGACGCCCTTGTGTCCCTGGGGAGGGCTGTGACAACGCTGCCTCTCCCTGGGAAGGGAGCGGAGCAGGCGCCCCAACCTCCTCCCGCTGGGATAGGAGAAGCGCAGAGCGTAGCTGCCGCACTGCGGGCATCCGAGGCGCGGCACGCGGCGTGTGTAGCGTTCGAAGCGAAGATGCCGGCGTTCAAGCGGACAGCAGCAGCCGACGAAAAGGACAGCGCCAGCGCTTCACTCAGAATGGCTCGCGCAAACACCTCCCTGTATGAAGGAGGGGGTGACCACGCCGCCCCTGAGGCCCAAGGCGTGCAGCCCACGGCATCCCCGCCATCGTTGACAGACACCGCCAGTACCTCTTGCCCCTCTGCTGCCGCGGCGGACTCGGACGTGGCTCGAGCAACGGCCATTCGGTCTGCCGAGGCCATCCTGGTGGCCGCTTGGAAGGCGGATCTCTCCCTCACTGCCCGGTGTCTGCGAGCGCAACCCAAGTCCTATCCGACGTGGCAGCACCGGATACAACTGCTGTCGGCGTACGTGGTCGCGGCCGGCCTCCCGGCCGGAGTCCTTCCCACTGCCATTACTGCTGAGGCGCGCCTCTCAGAGACGCTCCTTGCTGCCGACGCGCGCAACTTTCATGGCTGGGCCCACCGGTTGCGGTCGCGGCGCCTGGCCGCGGGCCTGCCAGGCGCCGACCCGGCCGCTTCCGATGTGGCCGACGTGCTGTTCACACGTAAGTGCATTGACGCGGACTTTACGAACTACTCTGCGTGGCACCGGCGGTCAGTGGTGCTCCCTCGGGTGGCAGCTGCAGCTGCCGCGGCAGCAGCAGCGGCACGGGGACAAGCAGTCGGGCCGGTGGAGAAGGAGGGTGCAGTCGCAGCAATGGGAGGCGGTGCTCTCGGTGGCGCCGCCGCCGTTGCTCTGCCCCCTGACGTGCGGGCGGCGGAGCTGGCGCTCGTCCGTGACGCGGTGTGGACAGAGCCAGCGCTCGAGTCTGCTTGGGTCTACCACCGCTGGCTGGTCACCGCTGCCGGGGGTTCCGAAGAGGACCCCGAGGCTGCCCGGTCACTTGCACTGGCGGAGGCGACGGCCGTCCGGCAGTTGCTGCATGTTGAGCCAGATGCGGTATGGGCACTGCGGTCACTCGCCGCGTTGTTGGTGGGCGCAGCGGGGAATGGCAGCCATGCTGCGGAGCACGAGCGGGAGTTGGCCGAAGCCGATGCTGCGCTCACGAGGGCAGCGTCATTAGACCGACTGAGGGCGGGCCTGTACACGGACCTGTTGGTGGACATTCGGAAGCGGCAGGAGCAGCAGCCGAAGTCATCACAATCGTAGTGACATGGGAAGGGCTTTGGGGAGAGGCTGCAACGAAGACAGAGCGCTGTAGGGAACCCCTTTAACTCTGGTCAGGATGGCGAGACAAACCCCCTTCAGCCAGAGAAAAAGACAAGGAACGAGGCTGAGTCCGAAGTCTGATTCCTAGACTGGTACCGCAACCCATGCGCAGCCGGTGCGGCATGACCCGCTCGTGGTGAGGACTGAGAGCAGCAGCGGGACCTTTTCCGCAACAGCATCCGCTACCTGGTCCCGCCGGTAATCACTGTCTGGGCGGCAACACAGAATCCTCATCCACACTCCACGTTAGCCGCACCCGATCAACTGAACAGGCTCCCACCCGTGTGCACATCACGCCCGCCGTTGGTCGGCGGGGTACAGCAAACGACAGCCCCATCCGCTCACACGGTAGGGGACACCTACGCAGAGGTGCTTGCATAAGGAACGCTCACACGGTGGGGGACACCTACGCAGAGGCGCTTGCATAAGAAACTGTTCTATGCGCACGCACAAATCCGGTAGTACGCCACCCGACGCCCAGAGCACGCACCGCCGCCTACCATCTGCAATCCCACCACGCCGCAAGCGCTGCCCACCTCTCCACCCCACCTGCCCCACCCCACCAACGACGCCCCCGCCGCCGGATCGCGCACGCCCCACACCGATCCAAGCGGAAGCCCCTCCTCCCCCTGCATCGGGGCAGGGAGACAACCGCAGAACACGCCGACGGTGCGCACGGACTGCTCGGGCCCCGCACCAGACGGGACCAATCGAAAACAGAAACGCGCTGCTGTTTATGCCTCCGGCACGGTCGGGAACTCAAACGTCACGTCCTTCCCCGTCAGCTTCTTGTACACAGCGGAAAAGGTCTCCGTCTTGTGCTCCGAGTTGGTCTGCTCCTTCGGGTCCAGGTGCACCTTGAGCAGCCGGCTCCCGTCGGTCTTGTACCGCGTCCGCTGGCCAACAATGTCGGTGGGAAAGACCAGGTCCTCCAGCAGCCCCTGGTGGACGGCGGTGAGGGTGCGCGAGCGGGGGCGCTTCTGCGGTGCCAGGCGCCCACCCTTGCGCTCGGCCGACACGATCCGCCGCTGCGCAAGGATAACCATGTGCTTGCCCGAGAACTTCTTCTCCAGCTCCCGCACCAGTCGCGTCTGCACCTTGTGGTACTTGGTCAGCAGGCGGAAGGGCACGAAGACGACAATGGCGCTCTTACCACCCGGCAAGTCCACCTCCTTGGCGCCCGAGATGGACAGCTCACGGAGCTCCGGCTTGAGCTCCGTAGAGGAAGCTTCCAGGTCCACCAGCGCCTGCGCGATGCGCTCCTCCAGCTCGGTGGTGGCGAGGCCTTTGCCCTTTGAGATCTTGTAGTTGGCCGACGCCATGGTTGCAACCGCCAAGAACCGCGACGGGCGGGTCCACGCAGCGGCAGCACACGGGTGGGGGGCGCCGGGCTCGGGCGGACGGCAGCGTCGACGGCGCAGGGGGTGGTGGCGGCGATGCGAGTGCGGGCACGGTGCAGGCGCGCCTCGGGGGGGGGGGGGGGGGGGGGTCGCTGTGGGCAACGCCGACGGGGCCGCTGGCGCGTGTCTCAATTGAACTGCACACACATTTACAGCGGCGATCAGCGCGCCGGATATGCGCGGGCAGCTGCCACCCCCGCGGCGATCAAGACACCTGTCGGCCCGATGCGAACGAACAAGTCGTATTGAGGATCCGGGCGTAATTCTCACTGAGCCGACAGAGGTATGATTTAATTCATTTTCCCCAAACGACGGGGGACGGCGCGTTCGGTACTCCACCTGTGTTGGCGGACGGTGGGCGCTTCCTGGGTGGTGAGAGCGCTTGGCGTCGGGGGGGGGGGGTACTGGCTGCTGCTGGTACTGGTGGCCGTTGGCTGGCAGTGGTAGGAGCGTCGGTCAGGCGCGAGCGCTGCCCGTTTGAGCGGCCAGCGGACGCTGCCTATGGTGCTACGGCGGTGCTCTGGGACGGGGGGGGTGGCGGCAGCTGTGCGAAGCGACGGTGGTCGCGGGGCGGCGCGTTGGTTGCACTGCGAAGCAGTAGCCGTAGTAGCATACTGCGGACCTGCTTGGGCGGGTGGCGTCATGTTGTGATGAAGGGGTGTCAACGGGTGTGTTTGGGAACGGGGACGCGGGTGGGAGCCCAACCAGACCAACTTTTCTCTTTCAATGCCACTGGCGACCAGACCTAGCATTGAAAAAGTACGCTCACAGCACGCTCTTTTACTCCTGGATGAAACCAGGTATGTACCTTTTTAGACGACGAAGAGCACGCTAAAAATACGCTGCTGTAGCAGACCTTGGAGAAGTCCCTGGTCACCGGGGATGTCGGAGCCTGTGCAGTGGTTATTCGATTGTGTTCGGTTCGGTTACATGGCCAGTTTCTGAAAAATGAGACGGCCAAGAAACAGCTCACAGCACGGTCTCAGCACGAAAGTTACAGCGAGCTCTTCACATCTTCCCTACCATCTCTCCCACTCGTTGCAGTCCTGTCCTGACAAAGCTCGCCGCTCACCGAAGAATTGCCGCCCAGCCGACTACGTTGCGAATGCCGGTATTGGGCTTGAACACTAAGTGTGAACAGATGGATGGACATCAGCAGCGCGTCGTCCAGACCTTGGTCACCGATATCGGGGCTTATATCCCAGAGGGGGATTCATAGTTGTTGCCTGCTTTAGTCAGATCTCAGGATCTAAGACACGCATGGGAAATTAGTTATTGAAAACAATGATAGACCATTTTACAACACTTCACAGCAAAACTAGGAAGCTGTTGGTGCGTCCGCCTGTTGGTGCCTGCTCGGTGCGCGCCCTATTTTTTTGGTCGCGGCACGCGCGGGCTCCCTTGGAACCTGAGTCCAGGTGGGCTGGCGGCGCTGCGCCAGTGCACGGGCTACCACCGCCCGTGTGTGTGCCCCTGTCTTGATTAAACGCACGCGGCGCGTTTCTGTTGGTTCCCGCTCCTTGGTCCTCTTGTGCCCATCCTGCTGCCTGCCTCCGGGTCCCTTCCCAAAACCTACCTCGCCCGACTGCCTACTCCTTTTGTTCCCTGGCCTGTCGCATTCCGCCCTCCCCTTCTCAAAACGATGACGAGCACTCCCACGCCTGCGCCGGCCAAGTCGCACGGCCGCACGCGGTCGGCCGCGGGCGAGCCCACCAGCCCTCGGGCCAAGAACTTCACACCCGGTGAGCGCATGGCTCTGCTGGCGGCGGCGCGTGACCACTGGACGGAGTTCCATGGTCGCCGCACTGGGGACAAGACCCGCCGCACCGGCAAGGAGTTGGTGGGCGCATGTGTTGCCAAATTTCCTGCCGATGAAAACTGTGGCAGAACTGGCCCCACGTAGGGGGCAGGGCGCACCACACGGGGGCGGGAGACAACTGGTCTGACCCGTTTCTCCGTTTGCATTTGGTCTCGGAGGTCCTAAGTCAGGGATACTTTGCTTGACAGTAAATCCAACATGGATTTGAGGGCGCATTTCATCGTCTTGAATTTTCGTGTGACCCGGTGGGCAGGTGCTGGGGTGGAGGACTCTGAGTGGCGCAACTCTGAGAGGACCCTGGAGGGATAATGGGAGGGACAGCGGCGCTTGGCCTCGCTTCCCCGTCCTGACCAAGAAACTGTTGGCCCACGCACCATCTTCTTGTTTCGCAGTGGGGGGATCGCCCCACATCAGGGATAGCGTGTGTGCGACTTGCGCTTCTTCCGGTTCCCCCGACAAGGGAGGCAGCCCTTGTACACCACCCCGTCTTGGGCTCTGTGTGTGCAAGTGGTCTTTGCCAGTTTTGGTGGAGCAGCAGGGGACAGAGGTAAACTTTACCTCCAGGTGCACCCGGGTGTAGGGGGCCCTCTATCTCAGAGTAGCGGTGGTCTTGGCCTGTATCGTGCGGATCGTCAGCCAACATGTCTGGATCAGACCACCCGTCGTCCGGGGAGTACACGGGTACTTCGGTGCCTTTGAACACTGGTGAGACACAGGTAGGTGTCCCTGGGGTCGCAGAGGGATTGGAGGTCCCTCCAGCCAGCAGGACTAGGAGTATGGGCGGGCAAGTGGCCACCCCAACTCAGTTGGGAGTTCGTTCGGGTGACACCCCCGAAGACGGTGGTCCGAAATCCGGCCACCGAGTGGTGAGTCCTGTGGGGACGTCCCAAGGTCAGGAGACGTCTTCAAAGAGAGCCCCTCGGGTTGGATCCAACTTTGGCATGGAGCCGTTGCCAACTAGGCTTTCGGAGGACGGCGGAACTTCGTTGGTCGGCGATGAGCTCGCGCCCTTGCCTTCAGTTGAGACCCCTGGGGACCTTGGTTACCCCTCAAATGGTCTCCCGGAGGCTGACCGGGACTCAAATGGAGTCGGAAGCCCTCTTCTGGCGGAAGGTGTCCGTCGGGAGGCAACTGTTGTGTTGCAGCAGACTTTGCCGGAGCTGGTGGTCAAGATGACGATTTTTTTTTTTTAAATCAGATTGTGGCGAGTTTGCCAGATGGTCTCAATGTTCAGACCGGAGTGGGGCTTTCGAGCCCGCAGCCGCAGGGGACAATTCCCCCTACGCCTGCATCCGGGCGTCTCTAGCAGGGATCGACTCCCGTGACTCCCACCGTGGGAGCCACGTTGACGTCGGCAGGTCAAACGCCTTCCACAGGGGCGTTCCCCGCAGAGACGCTGGTGGCTACACTCAGCCCGCCGGTGCAAAAGGCAGAGACTTCGGGTCAGTATTCCCCTCTGCCCCAGTGGCTTTTCCCTCAATGTGAGGTGCCGCCCAAGATCCAGGTAGCCAACCCAGTCTACCAGGGGATCTTTGACTGTGAGAGCTACGCCCTGGACCACAAGTCGGTGGCGTAAGGTCCTGCCCAGGCCCGAGCTATGCGCCGTGCCAAAAATAACGAAACTCATTCGTTTGGACATAAAGCGGAGTAGGATGGAGCTCCCCCTCTCCGTGTCTTTGAGTTCCTACGTCGTTTTACAAAAGCCTGTGACGACAATGCCATAAGTGAAGGCATGGCGTTCTCTATGCTACAGGAGTCCACCAAGGGGAGCTCAGGACGGAAGTAAATTCCGTCATGCCCAGTTTCTCAAGTGGAGGAGCTGGTGAGGTGAGGTCCTACTTGGAGCTCATCAACTGGTTGTTGAGGGCTATGGTTGACGAAGCCGCGTTGACCTCTCAAGTCGAGGAGCTTACGCAGTATTGACCCCAGGAAGGGGGGCAACACGTGCCACACAAGGGGCGGCAGGCAGCTAGCCTGACCCGTTTCTCCCCCTGCATTTGGGTCCATATTCCCTCAGTTAAGGATAATTAGCTTAGTAGTAACTCCAACGTAGATATGAGGGTTTTCTGCATTTTATCGTCTTGAATTATTGTGTGGCCCAGTGGGCAGGTGCTGGCGTAGGAGATTCCGAGTGGCGAGATTCTGAGGGGACCCTGGGGGGATGAGTGTGGCGTTGTGGCCCTCAGGTACCATTGGGACCCGGGAGGCTGACTTGGGACCCGGCTGGCAGCGTTACGTGGAACCACGCGCTGGCTTGGGATCCCTGCATCGGTGGCCCGGGGCAGTGGCGACACGCCCGGTGCCCTGATTGGTCCCCCGGAGCGGAGGACTTGCCGGGTTGGGGCATACTGACCTTCGGGTTATTTGTTTGATTTTTCGCATTTGTTTTCCTTGCGTGATTTCGTGTCTTTCCCCTTTTTCCCACTGGGTTTTTTTTGGGGATTGACATTTGTGTGTGGGCGGATTTCGCTTGCTTTTCGTGTGTTGGCCCGGTGAGCAGCCGGTGCCTTGCTGGCACTTGGCCCGCTGCGGGCGCCCTCTGGGGGCCTCGCTCTGGGCCCCTGGAGGGGCCAGGGGGGGAGGTTCTTGAGGGGTGCTCCGGGGTTCTCCCCGGGACCATCTTGTAAAATCAACAGTGCTTTGGGTTCCTTCTCCCTCGGGCTTTTGTCCTGTTTACCTTTGCCTCGTATCGTGGCGGGCGAGTGGATCAGCAAGGGCTCTTACCTGTTCCTTCCTGGACTCCGGACTGTGGTCTCTGTGTGAGTGTGTGTGGTTTGTGGTTTCGGGAACCTGGGTTCCATTACGCTACATTTATGGTGGAGCAGCAGGGGAGGGCTATACTTTTCTCCCGTATCGGGACAGACCTTTCCTTTCTCGGTAGCGTATGGTTCCTTCGTTCCTGTTTCTGGTAACGAGATCTTTTGGTTCAGGTCGAGTACCGTACGGCCAACATGACGGACCCTGTTCCCTCGGGAGGTCGGGGCCGTGGTGCGCCGTCGGACGTTTCTATGGTTACTCCCGCTGGTCGCGGTCGTGGCGGTCCCTCGGGTCCGTTGGGCCGTGGCGGAGGCGGGCAGACAGGGATTCCGCGTCGGGGGACAGCGCCCCCGGGTGGGATTCGGGCTACTATGGGTCAGGATTTACGTCGGGACACGGGTTCTGAGACAGGGGCCCGAGTTCCACCTTTGGCTCCTGTTGCTGGGTCCCAAGACATTGTTACTACTCTGGAAACGTTTCGAGATGAGATTTTGGCTACTGTATCCCAGGCCCTGAGCCAGAGTCCTGCTGGCCAGGGTGGATCCCATGATACCAGTCGTTCCAATTGTTCCCGTTCCCGCCGTCGTCGGCGTCGTCACCATTCCAGTGGTTCCTATACGTCCTCTTCCTCGGGTACCACGTTTTCTTCTGTCCTGGATGAGGAGGACCTAGAGACCCCTGAGTACCCACGGACTGAGCCCCAGGTCATCAAGTGTTCAGATGATCGCTTTGCTCGGGTCCTAGATTACCGTACGTACCGTCTGAGGAACAAGAAGGCTACCTATGGGACACGTGAGGCTCGTAATATGGGACGGGTCGCGCGTAACATGAAACACTTTTTTTTGCTGGGTACCCTAATTTCTCTGGTAAGGAGGCCCTGAAAGTGTTCACGTGGCTCCGCAAACTGGTAAAGGCTTGTAACGACAACGCGGTCTCCGAGGGGATGGCCCTTTATGCGATCCCACATTTCCTCTCTGGTGACGCGGAACTACGGTACATACAGGCCCTTCTGGATTCCTCCAGCGCGTCTGGTGGCTCCTCGATCACAAGTTACCCAGAGGCCGTTGACTGGTTCCTAGAGACGTACGCAGAGCCCCATGCGCTGGCCCTGGCTCAGGACAGGTTCAGTCGGGCCGCTAAGACACCAGATGAGGGCATCGAGGCCTTCGCGGTCCGTCTCCGGTGCCTAACGGAACTATGTGGGAACATCCATACCGAGGGCACCATGAAACAGCAGCTGATCCAAGGGCTCCCTGAGTACCTGCGCACTGACGCGTTTGTCTACAATGTTCCCGATCGCACGTACCAGCAGTTGGTTACTTTTACTGCGGGCAAGTACAAGGCAGCCACGGACGTCATCAAGATGGCCCAAGGGTCCTCTTCAAGTAAGGCTGGTCCCTCTGTTTCCGCCCGCAGGCCTACTGATTTTCGGGCTAAGCCCACCCCGGACCCGTCACCGTTAATGGCAGTCAATCCTATGGGCCCTTCGACGATCCTTAAGGGCCCCCTTGACAAGGAAACTGAGAAGAACGGGTCGGGCCAAGTGTTTGGGTTCAAGGGATCCACGCCCCAGTTCGTGGGGGTACGTACCATGGATAGCCGGCGCCCGTACCGTTGTTACCTTTGCTGGGAACCGGGCCACATGGCCCATCAATGTTCCATGTTATCCGATGCCCAACGGAAAGCGGTTATCCAGGCCCGGGACTCGTTCCTTGCGGCTACTCGGGGCCGGAGCCAGAGTACCGAGGTCAAGCCCAACGCGGACCGTCAGTTCCATCGCCAGATACGTGTTGCCATGGTCCAGGCTCTGTGCGAAGGGATCAACTTGTCAGATGACGAGGCGGACCAAGTGTGCCATGTTACCGTCGGTTCCCAGGAGCCGGGACCCTCGGGAAAAGAGTAACGGGGGGTGGATCCAAGAGGTCCCCTCCCCATCGTCGGGACAGTACCTGCTCGTTTGCAACCAAGCTGGGGTTCTCGAAGATCTTCAAGGGCCCCATTGTACCTGTTCGTTCTGAGTCTCCTATTGTTTTGCCCACCCCTTGTTCCTGTTTACCCTCTCTGGCACGGCGGTCCAAGTCTGGGCTCCGACGTCGATTGGGAATGAAGAAGCCATATGGGTTCAAGGGCACTTTGCTTGTACTGCGTAAGAGGAACTTTGCTTTGAATGCTTTTGTACGTTTGGACCAAGAGGACCCTAAGGAAACGACGGCCATTTTGGACACAGGTGCGGGACCCAGTGTAGTACGCGAGGACATCTTACCCTGTGGATGGCAACGATTGGCTTCTAGGGCTCCTAAGTCTACCCATGTTTGTGACGCTTCCGGGCAACTGCTCAAGGCCCAGGGAGTCCTGGAACTATCGGTCATTGTCAACGGGAAGCCGATGGAGTTTGAGTTCCTTGTCGTCAGGGCCCTTTCTGTCCCATTGATCCTTGGGATGCACTTCCAAAAGGAACATGTCAAGGCTATCTACCCTGGGACCGAGTCGGTCCTTTGGAACCTTGGGTTCCTGTCCTACGCCAAGAGAACCTGGGAGGGCAAGGCCCAGAGCGCTTTTCCTGTCAAGGGAAACCCTATCCGTCAAGATCCCTCGGCCCTGTACCTGTCCAAGGGCGTGACTTTGGCTCCCCGGTCCCTACAAGCGGTTTATGTCAAGTGCGGTACCAATGGGAAGTGTTTATTGTACGAGAGGCCCCATAAGATGGCTAAGAAGGGGTCCGTTTACACAACGCACTGGCTACGATACGGACCCGACGGGACTTTCGGATCCATGTTATGAACATCTCGGACCGGGCTGTCAACCTGCCCAAGAACTTTGCGGTTGGCGTGGCCATACCGTACGATGGTCCCGTGCTCGAGGTCCCTGCGGATTACTTGTCGGCCCCTAGTGAGGGGGCCGCACCACTTGTCACCCTGGGGCCAGAGCAAGGGAACCCGTTGAGCCAAGCGTCGGCACCGGGGGACGTGACTCCCAAGGGACCCGCCGGAACCATGGTTCCTGAGCCGGACACGACGGATAATAAGCCTGAAGGAACCCTGGTCCAGATGCCCAAGGTCGCGTATGAATTAATCCCGCCTGAGCTACACCAGGCTGTACGCGAACTTTTGGACCGATACAAGGACCTATGGGACGGGCAACTGGGACGCATTGATGTGACCCCTTACCGGATGACCCTCAAGGAAGGGGCCAAACCCATTCGGTCCCAACCGTACCGCACCGGGCTCCATCATCGGGACCTTATCAAGGAACAAGTGGAAAAGCAGACCCGGCTCGGGGTTATTGAACCGTCCCAGGCTGAGTGGTCCTTCCCGGTTGTTTTGGTCCCGAAGGCCGATGGTACCCCTAGGTTCTGTGTGGATTACCGGCGCTTGAACGAGGTCACGGTCAAGGATACCTACCCGTTACCGCGCATGGACGATTGTACCGATTTCCTGGGAGAGGCTACCGTGTTTTCCATGCTGGACGCCAACTGTGGTTACTGGCAGATCCCTGTGGCTCCGGAGGACCAAGACAAGACTACGTTTACTTGTCACGAAGGAACCTTCCGATACATCCGGCTCCCATTTGGTCTTACCAACGCCCCGGCTACGTTCCAGTGGGCCATTGATATGATCCTGTCTGGGGTTAAGTGGAAGACGTGCCTTGTGTACCTAGATGACATTATTGTGTTCTCCAAGGACCATAAGGACCACCTGGCCCATCTGGAAGAGATCTTCGGGTTACTGACTAAGGCCGGTGTTTCCCTCAAGGCTACCAAGTGCTTTTTGTTCCAGGATGAAGTTGAGTACCTCGGGCACATTGTTGGTAAGGGTCAACTCCGTGTGAACGAGAAGAACCTGGTTGGGCTCCGAGAAGCTAAGACCCCAAGGACCAAGAAGGACCTTCGCAGTTTCCTAGGGATGTGCAATGTGTACCGGCGCTTTGTCAAGGACTACGCCAAGGTAGCCCGACCCCTATTGGCCATGACCAGTACCAAGGTCCCAGACCCGTTACCACGGTTTACCCCGGCCCAGACGGACGCTTTTGAGGAGCTCAAGTACCGTCTGACCCATACTCCCGTTCTGGCTCTTCCGAAACGCACGGGTCAGTACATCGTGGATACGGATGCTAGCGCTACCTAGATTGGGTGCGTTTTGCTACAGGACCAAGGGGACGGGGCCTACAAGCCCGTGGGTTACTGGAGCCGTGTGCTGACTCCGGCTGAGTGTAACTACAGTACCACGGAACGTGAGTGTCTTGCTGTTGTTTGGGCTCTGTTTCTGTTACGAACGTACCTTAAAGGGACACGCTTTGTGGTACGAACGGACCATACGGTCCTGAAGTGGATGTTACATATGGACGGGGCCCATGGACGTTTGGCCCGCTGGCGCCTCCGGCTGGAAGAGTTCCAGTATACCGTTGAGTCCCGTCCCGGGCAACATCATCACGCAGCGGACTTTATGTCGCGCTTGGATACCACGGGACACGACAGGGGCCCTATACCTGACGAGATACCCTCGCTGTTGACCTTGGCTAACTTTGTCACTGGTTGGACCCGGCCAAACTTCAAGACAGGCACACGGTACCCTCCTCTGACAGTGGACAGGATCCTCAAGGCCCAAGGTCAGGACCAGCGTTGCCAGGAACTACGGAAAGAGATGGACCAGAACGTGAACTCAAGGTACGGGGAAACGCCGGAAGGGTTACTGGTACGATTGGCTCCTCTTGACCGAGCGGTCCAGATCGTGGTCCCCAAGGCACATCAACAAGAGGTCCTCAGCTTGGAACATGAACCGGGACACGCCGGGCACCCAGGCATGAACAAGATGTACACCTCTATGAGGCGGGTGTTTTACTGGGAGTGTATGGTGGCAGATGTGCACGCCTTTGTTTCCAACTGTTCCTCGTGTTCCAAGGGCAGGGTCCAAGGGAGACGGCGGACCAACCCGCTCAAGCTGTTCCCCGCAACGGAGCCCTTCAAGGACGTGTGCCTTGACCTCTCGGGCCCCTTACCCTGGACCGTCAGCAGGAACCGGTACCTTCTTGTTATTGTGGACCGGTTTACTAAGCTGACCCGAGTGGTTCCCCTTGGCAGCCAGGACGCGGCAGTGGTGGCCTCGGCTTTTCTGGATACGTGGGTGGCTTCCTATGGTCCCCCGGAGACCCTACTAACGGACAATGGGCCCCAGTTAGCGTCCACATACTTCCGTGGCGTTTGCGGGCTCCTTAGGATCAAGCATGTTACCTCCACCACGTACCATCCCCAGACCCAAGGACAAGTGGAACGGTTTAATCGTACCATAGTGGCCCAGCTCCGCACGTACGTTGAGGACCACCAGGACCATTGGGACGAGTTGATTTCCGTGCTCACGGTTGCCTATAACACGAGGCCCCAACAGAGTACCGGTGTGGCCCCGTTTGAGTTTGTGATCCCTGACCGGGTCCGTACCTTTGCCTTGGACAAGCTCCCTGGTTCCCCGTACCCTATGGAGTTCACTGGTACCGCGCGACAGGTCCGAGAGGCGAGACGGGCCCATCTAAGGAACTTGGCCTTTACGGTCCGTAAGAACCTGGACCTGGCACAGAAAAGGTACAAGAGAGGGTACGACAAGCGGGTCACTCCGGTCAACGAGGCCCTACGTATCGGGGACTGGGTCAACGTGGATACCAATGATGATAGCCGGCAGAAGTTGGACCAGAAGGTCAAAGGTCCCTGTCGTATCGTGGACCGGGACGGGCACACATTCACGGTTTTGGTCGAGGGGATCCGTGACAGGGTAAGCAGTGACCATGTGGCCCGGGCACCCACGCCTGCTGGACACACTGACTCCACGTCCCGTTTACACGGGCCACAAGACCCGGTTGTACCTATGGACTACGAAGACTCAGGCACCCCTTTTGTCTGGGAACGTTTTGTGGGCCACGACCGGGACAGTGATGGGAACCTACGGCTCCTGGTCCGCTGGTGGGGGTACGCCGAGTCCGAGGACACATGGGAACCGTGCCATAAGTTCGACAGGGCTAAGGTTGTTCAGTACTGTGAACGTGTTGGTACCGAGCCCCCACTGCGGGAGGAAGAGGCCGTGGCACTACTGGAACCCTTTAAGGCTATCTATGCTGTGTGGCCCTGGAACCTTGAACCGGGTGCGGATCTGTGGCCCCGTTGCTAACCTTGGGCCAGGCACCCTTTACTCGGTCCAGTGGGTCCCCATGGCCAAGGGCTGGTCCAGATACTCGAGTAGGTGGGCAGGTTGGTGGTTCGACTCGGGGCATCAAGGGCGACATTTAGATCCTGCAAAGATTTTTTCATGGGGGGCTACTTTGTTGTCACCGTCGTGGCGACCATCGTGTTCCCCGGCATCGAAATCGGCTAAGTCGCATCTTCTTCCCCGGGCGTGGGAGCGGATTAGAGGTGTTGCAAGATTGTGGGATCAAGAATTTATTACTATCTGGTGTTGCAACGCCGTTGTTGCTTACACCAAATCCCACTCCCGCCTCTCCCCCCACGACCCCATACGACCTTGTACGCCCTCCTCGATGGTGACTGGTGCGGCGGGCACCCCCCCCGTGACCTTCGCGTGGGTCCGTGCTGACCTCGACGGTGCCCTCTTGCCGGTCGGTGCCCATCCCACGTTGGGGACCAGTGTGCCTTGCCTCGCGGCGGGTGCCTTGTGCGACGTGCCGGCCGAGGTCACCTTGGTTGCCCCTTGGTATCTTGTGCCCCTTGCACCTTGTCCAACGTTGCCCTGACTTGGTCCTCGTGGTCCCGTCGTACTAGTTGACTCCTTGATCCCGTGGTCCATAGTGACTTGTTGCCCGTTGTTCCCGCGATGGTCCTTGAGGCCCGGCGAGCCCGTTGGCGCTTGACCCTCTCGCCGTACGGGGTGGGATCTCTTGGCCGTTGCCCGTTGGTACCGTCACTTTGGTACTGGAGCCCATGGGCACCCGGTCCGTCTTGCTCCCGTTGGTCCGCTCGTGGCCCATGCCCGTATCGGGGCCGACACGTCCGGGATCCATCTCGGCAGCTCGACCACCGCGTACGACTGTCCCGGACCACGATCCTCTTGGTCCATGTCGTTCCCACCTGGCCCCGCGACCGGTACGCCATGAGGCCCTTGACCCGCTGCACCTTGACCGAGGGGACCGCCTTGGGCCCCAGGTACCGCCATACCCACAGGCACGCTGGGACCGCCATGAACCGTCGAGCCCTTGCCAGCCGACGCGCTCGTCGCGGCGCGGCCGGGCTCCATGGGACAGGGTAACGGGACACGGTGTGGGAAGGTGCGGTACCAAGGGAAACGGGTGCGTGGGAACGTTGGGAAGGGGAACGGGTAGAGGGAGCGATTGAGGAGCCCACGGGGAAGCGTAGCGGGGAAGATGGTGCGTTGGGGTCCCGGTCGCGGGGAACGAGGGAGCCCGTGAGGGCCCTCTTATCACTGGGCCCCCACCCCGACGGAACCCAGGCTGCGCCCGCGTGCCGCCAGCCCCCGTCCGCATCCCTACGCCTCCTCACCCACCCCACGGGCCGAGCGCCACATGGGGAGGGCGAGGGGAGGGGGAATGCAGGCGGGCGGCCGGCGCGGGCTGCGCCACACCCCCCTAGTTACCCTGTGCGTGGCCCTCGGTCCCTCCCGTACCGCCCTGGTCAGTCTGCCCGGGACCCTCTGCCTCGAGACACTTGTCGGGGGGGACCCTGTTTGCAGACACTCGCCCCACGTCCCGTTCGTTGCGACCCTGGTGTAACCCTGTCGGACTTTTTCCAGTCCCTCTCCCCGGCTTCCCTGTTGGCCGGCGGGACGCTCGGCCCTAGTGAGGGGTCCATGTGGCGTTGTGGCCCTCAGGTACCATTGGGACCCGGGAGGCTGACTTGGGACCCGGCTGGCAGCGTAACGTGGAACCACGCGCTGGCTTGGGATCCCTGCATCGGTGGCCCGGGGCAGTGGCGACACGCCCGGTGCCCTGATTGGTCCCCCGGAGCGGAGGACTTGCCGGGTTGGGGCATACTGACCTTCGGGTTATTTGTTTGATTTTTCGCATTTGTTTTCCTTGCGTGATTTCGTGTCTTTCCCCTTTTTCCCACTGGGTTTTTTTTGGGGATTGACATTTGTGTGTGGGCGGATTTCGCTTGCTTTTCGTGTGTTGGCCCGGTGAGCGGCCGGTGCCTTGCTGGCACTTGGCCCGCTGCGGGCGCCCTCTGGGGGCCTCGCTCTGGGCCCCTGGAGGGGCCAGGGGGGGAGGTTCTTGAGGGGTGCTCCGGGGTTCTCCCCGGGACCATCTTGTAAAATCAACAGTGCTTTGGGTTCCTTCTCCCTCGGGCTTTTGTCCTGTTTACCTTTGCCTCGTATCGTGGCGGGCGAGTGGATCAGCAAGGGCTCTTACCTGTTCCTTCCTGGACTCCGGACTGTGGTCTCTGTGTGAGTGTGTGTGGTTTGTGGTTTAGGGAACCTGGGTTCCATTACGCTACAATGAGGGGAGGGACAGCGGGGCTTGGCCTCGCTTCCCCGTCCCGACCAAGAAGCTGTTGGTTCACGCACCATCTTCTTGTTTTGTCGGGGGGGGTTTGCCCCACGACAGGGATAGAGTGTGTGCAACTTGCATTCTTCTTCCGGTTCCCCCGACACGGGAGGCAGCCCTTGTGCACCGCCCCAACATGGGTGCCGTGTGTGCGAGTGGTTTTTGCCACACTTGGTGGAGCAGCAGGGGACAGAGGTAAACTTTACCTCCGGGTGCACCCGGGTGTAGGGGGCCCCCTGTCTCAGAGGAACGGTGGTCTTGGACTGCGTCGTGCGGATCGTTAGCCAACACGGCTGGATCGGACCCCCCGACGTTCGGGAAACTCTCCGGTGACGACTTTACTCCGGCGCCTTTGAATACTGGCCAGACACAGGGTGTGTGGGGGTTTACTGCACCCCTCGGACTAGGGGCATCCCCCTTCAGGGGGAGGCGGATCGTGGCGACCTCTGCCCCTGACCAATCGGGGGCAGGAGGGGGTCGCTTCTCCCTCCTGAGGGGCACGCCACGTCATCCTCGCTGGATCCCCCCATGAATGGGGGGGGGAGATAAGATAATATCGGGTAGAGCGATTACGCCCGCCCGATTGGAATTGGCCTTCTCGCCAACGAAGGGAAGTTACCTAGGGCGGGCTACGTCAGCCCCAATCTGGCCGAGATTTAGTGAGATCTCTCCAATGAGCGTGTTTTGCGTGGAGAGATGTGTTGGAGGGTTCTGAGTCTTTTGATGGGGTGTTTAGTGTAGGGAGTGTTGGGCCGCACTCCGGGGTCCCACAGCGGGCCCTGGACGGGCGGGCCAAAGAGGGACATCTGCGCGTGGGGCTGTGCCCGTTGCTTCCCCCTCACAAAAGATCAACCTTGCGTTACCCTCGTGTTCCCCATCCCGGACGCTTCCACCTTCGCGTGGAGCTCTACGTTCCGGCGGTTCTGACTCGAGGGTTTATACCCCGGATTCCCCACCATCTCCTTCAGGAGGATAAGGTACCCCGTTGGTGCGGGCTTACGCCCAGATAACCACCACAGGGTGTACCTGGGGTCGCGGAGGTGCCACAGGCACTCCAGCCAGCAGGGCCGTGGGTATCGGTGCGGGCGGTATGCCACCCCGACGAAGTCGGGTGTTGACCCTGAGGGTCTTCCTCGGACCGGTGGTTCGCACTTCGGCCACCGGGTGGTACACTCAAAGGGAACGTCCCAAGGTGAGAGGATTGTCCGTGCGAGATTCACTCAGGTTGGATTGAACTTCGGCGTAGAGCCATCGCCAACTAGGCGGGTGGAGGATGGCGGACTTTCACTCGTCGGCGATGGGCTCGAGCCTGTGACAGGGGGCGTAACAAGTTCTTACCCCCGCCACCCTCAAGGAAAGTATCTTTGATCGGGAGCGTAACGCCCCCTGGGGTGTATATCTCGGGTCTAGTACACTATACCAGATCCTGAAGACCAGGTACTACTGGCCCTTATGAAAGTGACGCATGTGGATGGATGGTTGTATGCACAAGTGGTGCGTGGAGACGTTCCGCACTACCTCTGCGTGTAACACCCCTGCCAGGACATTTTCAGAGACCGGACCGCAGTTTGTGTCCGTTATGTTCCAAGGAGTATTGCCCAGGCCGAAGATCCCTTCTGCAAGTCGCAGAGGGAGGCGCTGGAAACCGTGGCAGAGTCGCGATTCTTCGTCGGAGATGATGGCCTCCTCTTGAGAAGGGGGGTGATTTCAGGGGACTGAACAACTTGTCGTCCCCGCATCCCTCAAGACTAGTATCCTTGAGAGGGAGCATAACGCTCCCACAGGTGGACACCTGGGGTCTAGTAAACTGTACCAGACCCTGAGGACCAGGTACTACTGGCCGTCCCTGGTGGTGGACATCTACAGTTGGGTGGCTGCCTGCACCAGTTGTGCACAGGACTGTCTGATGGAACGGCGGCCTACCACGGCTATGCTGCTGTTCCCGGCTGAGGATCCCTTTGCCGCATTGGCAATGGACATCCTTGGGCCCCTGCCAGTGACAGAGGATGGCAACCAGTTCCTCCTGGTCATCTGCGATCGCTTCACGAAACTTACGCGAGCGATCCCTCTGGCAGAGATCACGGCCATGTCGGTCGTGTCAGGCTTCCTCGATCACTGGGTTGCCGCGTATGGCATCCCGGACAGTACCCTATCGGACAATGGACCGCAATTTGCGTCCGTACTGTTTCAGGGAGTGCTGGATATTTTGGGGGTTAAGGCTAACTATGCCACCCCCCCCCCCCCCCAGCCCCCCGCCGTTCTTTGTGGGTCACTGGCGCGTCGCGCATATGTAGATTGGCGGTTGTCAGCTGGCATGCCAGCCCCCGCCTCATCCATGCGATCGGCCCGTCGCCGGGGGCCGTGCGAGAGGAATCTGAGCGTACGGCCTCTTCCCTTGCTGAGGCAGTATTGACCCCCAGGGAGGGGGGCAACACGTGCCATGCAAGGGGCGGCAGGCCACTAGCCTGACCCGTTCCTCCCCTTGCATTTTGGGTCCATATTCCCTAAGTTTGGGATAGTTAGCTTAGTAGTAAATCCAACTTGGATTTGAGGGTTTTCTGCATTCTATCGTCTTGAATTTTCGTGTGGCCCGGTGGGCAGGTGCTGAGGTGGGAGCTTCTGAGTGGCGAGATTCTGAGGGGACCCTGGGGGGATAAGGGGAGGGACAGCGGGGCTTGGCCTTGCTTCCCCGTCCCGACCAAGAAACTGTTGGACCACACACCATCTTCTTGTTTGTCAGTGGGGAGATTGCCCCACAACAGGGATAGAGCGTGTGCGACTTGCACTTCTTCCTGTTCCCCCCGACACGGGAGGCAGCCCTTGTGCACCGCCCCAACTTGGGTGTCGCGTGTGCAAGAGGGTTTTGCCACATTTGGTGGAGCAGCAGGGAACAGAGGTAAACTTTACCTCCGGGTGCACCCGGGTGTAGGGGGCCCTCTGTCTCAGAGGAACGGTGGACTTGGACTGTGTCATACGGATCGTTAGCCAACATGGCCGGTTCGGACCCCCCGTCGTCTGGGGAGTACACGGGTGACGCACGTACTTCAGTGCCTTCGAATACTGGTGAGACACAGGTATGTTTACCTGGGGTCGCAGAGGGACTAGAGGTCCCTCAAGCCAGCAGGACTGGAAGTATGAGCGGGCAACAGGCCACCCCGACTCAGTCGGGAGTTCATTCGGGTGACACTTCTGATGTGGGTAGGCCGAAGTCTGGCCACCGTGTGGTACACTCAACGGGAACGTCCCAAGGTGAGAGGACTGTCCCCGCGGGTTCCACCCGGGTTGGAGCCAACTTTGGCATGGAGCCGTCGCCAACTAGGCTCTCGGAGAACGGCGGACCTCCGTTGGTCGGCGATGGGCTCGCGCCCATGCCCCCGGTTGAGACCCCTGAGGATCGTGGTTACCCCTTAGGTGGACTCCCGGAGGCGGACCGAGACTCAACTGGAGTCGACAATCCACTCCTTGCGGAAACTGTCCGTCGGGAGGCGACCAATGTGTTACGGCAGACTTTGCCGGACCTGGTGGTCACGATGACGAATACTATTCTGAATCAGATTGTGGCGAGTTTGCCAGATGGCCTTAATGTCCAGACCGGAGTGGGGCTCTGGAGCCCACAGGCGCAGGGGGAATCCCTCCTCACGCGTATCTCGGGTCGCCCCGAACAAGGGACGACCCCTGTGACTCCCAACGAGGGAGCCACACCATTCTCGGAAGGGCATACGCCCTTCACGGGGGAGTTTCCCTCGGAAACGCCGGCGGCTACACCAAGCTCGCCGCGACAGACGACAGGCACTGCGGGTTAACATACCCCAGTGCCTCAGCGGCTTTTCCCTCAACGTGAGGTGCCGCCCAAGATCCAGGTAGCCAACCCGGTCTACCAGAGGATCTTTGACTGTGAGACCTACGCCCTCCACAACAAGTCGGTGGCGTATGGCCCTGTCCAGGCCCGAGCAATGGGTCGTGCCAAGAAGAATGCACTTCACTCTTTTGGGCACAAAGCGGAGTGGGATGGAACTCCCCCCCTCCGTGTCTTTGAGTTTTTACGTCGTTTCACAAAAGCCTGTGACGACAATGCCGTAAGTGAAGGCATGGCTTTCTATATGCTACAGGAGTTTACGAAGGGCGACCTGCGGACAGAACTTATGTCCGTCATGCCCTGTTCCTCAAATGGAGGCGCTGGTGAGGTGACGTCCTATTTGGAGCTCGTCAACTGGTTGTTGAGGGCCATGGTGGATGAAGCAGCGTTGGCTTCTCAAGTTGAGGAGTTTACCCAAGCTCTCCAGGAAGAGGCTGAGGACGAGTTGTCCTTTGCGGAGCGAGTTCGTAAGCTCAACAATCTTTGTGGGTTTCTTCATCCACAAGCTGTGGTGAAGAGTCGGTTTGTGGAGGGACTCCATTGGTTAGTCCGGATGGAGACCCGGGAGCATAACACTGCCCGGGCGACCCTGGCCGAGTTGGCTAGGTTCGCCTATCGCAGAGGTGAGGCCTACCGCAAGTTGCGGGAGGAACAACGCCAGGAGCGTCAGGCCGAGTTGGCCAAGGAACGCGAGGAGGCGCGCCAGGCCAGCGAGCTGAGAGAGGCACGCCGAATCCGCAAGGAAAGGGTAGTAGCTGCCGTGGGAACTTCCCAGGGTACCTCTTCGTCTTCCCCAGTCGGGAAGACCCCTCCAGGAACTGACAACCGGTGTTGGAACTGCAACTCCGATGGACACTGGGCATATGATTGCCCCAAGTTGAGTAAACGCATTCAACAACTTGTTAAGAATGCGAGTAAGAAGTCGGCTACGAACGAAGTACGTTCACGCCGCGAGGATGGACCTCGACCGGTAGTGGCGGTCGCCACACCCTCGGCCGAGGGGGCGGACACGTCGTCCTCGGACTCGTCGTCTTCCCCTTCGCCCTCAGATTCAGACGCCAAGTCGGCGGGAAACGAATGACCGTTGGAGCTGGCCGTCCTAAGCTCACAACGGCAGCTTCGGCCAAGTTGGTCAAGAGGACGAACCAACCCTGCCGGATACTGCGGCGACCTAAGGGAGTCCGCCAACCTCGGGTAGGACTCCCCAAGAACGTAAACCCACGTCGGGTCATCGCGGTGCTGACGGGTGAGAACTTCCAGGTGGCTGGACGGGTGCAACTAGCCCCCGGCCGTGCCTGTTGTGCCCGTATCGTACTTGATACCGGGTCAGGAGCCTCCTTGATACGCAAGTCGCTATTACCAAAGGAGATGAAGCTCCAACGCTGGAAGTCTAAAGCTGACCATCTGATCGACATCCATGGTGGGGTACTTCCCATCGTTGGTGCCGTGACCCTACCGACTAGGTTGGGAACCCATGAGGTCGACGTGACCTATGGAGTAGTCGAGAATATATCGGTACCCCTGCTTCTGGGTACCCCTTATGTCGTAACACAAGTGCCTTTGATTTGTGGCCCTGAGTATTGGGTCAAGTTGATGAATGGGGAGACCATCCCCATCCTTGGTAAGGGAAAGTCTGTGGCTCCTGTGACAGTCTCACAGTCGAAGCCTGTTTGCTCTGTGAGAGAAGGGTTTACTGCTACCCTGCGTTTAGCCCGTAAAGTCACGTTGCCCCCCAACTCGGTGGCGCACGTTGACGTTGTAACTGATTATACGGGGAACGGGTTGGTGCACCCTCACCCCCGTCTTGCTCGCAAGCACCAAGTGCATGTTGCCCTTGGCACGATGGACTCCAAAGCCGGGGTTCCGTGGAGGATCCAGGTTATGAACCTAAGCTCGTCGCCCAAGTACTTCAAGTCGGGAGCCAAGTTCGGCTATATCGACCAACATGAGGGACCGGTAGTAGCGGTCACCCTCAATGCGGGCGCGAGTAGCGCCCCGAAGTCCGGAAATGAGAAGCACCAAGCCAAGTCGGCCGCCTCTCCTCGGCCCCATGTGAACCTGGAGAGTGTTCCACCCAGGTTGAGGGTTCAAGTTGAACGCCTCTTGGACCAATATCACAAGTTGTGGGATGGTCAATTGGGACTCATGAGAGCCACCCAACACCGGATCGAGTTGAAACCCGGTGCACCCCCTGTACGCCAACAACCGTATAGGGGAGGGCCCCGTTCAAGGGCCCTCGTCAAGGAGCAAGTCGCTCGCATGGAGGCCCTCGATGTGATCGAGGCCAGCAACGCCGAGTGGGCGAGTCCGGTGGTTATCGTCCCCAAAGTTGATGGGACCCCACGGTTCTGTATCGACTACCGTAAGCTCAACGAGAGCACGGTGAAGGACAGTTATCCCCTACCTAGGATGGACGACTGTCTGGACTCTCTGGGGGAGGCAAAAGTGTTCTCTACCCTGGACTGTAACGCGGGGTACTGGCAAATTCCCATTGCCCCGGAAGACAGGCATAAAACTACCTTTACCTGTCACTGTGGTACCTACCAGTGCAAGCGACTACCGTTTGGACTGTGCAACGCGCCGGCAACTTTCCAGCGCGCTATGGGCATGATTCTGGCCGGAGTACGGTGGCAGATCTGTCTCGTGTACCTAGACGATATCATTGTGTTCTCCCGAAGTCCCGAGGAACACATCGGCCATGTTGGCCAGGTGTTCAAGCTACTTGCTGACGCCGGTGTGTTACTGAAGGCGAGTAAGTGCCACCTCTTCACTCAGGAGGTGGAATACTTGGGACATGTTGTCCGTCCGGGGCGCCTCAGTGTCAACGAGAAGAACTTGAGGGCCATCCGTAAGGCTCAGTACCCCCGGACCCAGACCCAGATAAGGAGCTTCCTCGGGATGTGTAACGTGTACCGAAGTTTCACCAAGGGCTTCGCCAAGGTGGCGAAGCCGCTGAATGAGCTAGTCAGCTCAACGCTGCCGAAGCACCTGCCTCCCCCAAGTCGGGTGGAGCAGGAATCCGGGGGGGGGGGGGTGGTTCTCGGGTTCTAGGGTTCAATGGTGTTTTTGTCGATGGGCTTGAGTCTTCCCTCCGTTCTCCCACCTCGGCCGCACACGCACACGCTTATATACCCTGCGGAGCGCCGCCCGGGTCGCTCACAGAGCCTTCGGCGTAGTCCCTCGTGTTTTGCGGCACCAGTCGGTTCGAAAACGCAGGTGCACACCCCTCATGGCTCACCCCCCTCTCACAGGGGTCATCTCGCGGGGTGGTCTACTTCTATAATGCATGTCACGCAGTCCCAAGCGCTGTCCAAAGCGCCGGAAACATGATAAACGATTCTACTGGTGCCCGTGGAGATATGGAACTTCCAGCACCATTTTCGGGGTTCCATATTGGCACCTCTGGGGGGGTCCCTGAGGTACTGTAAGCCACGCATCCTGCCACGTGTCGTAAGATTCGTGGCGAATCTTCCGATGATTCAAGAAGAGTCTTAGGAAGATTCAAGAGTTATCAGGAAGTCTTTCGAAGCTTCCAGAAGATCCTAGAAATCTCAGGATGCGATCCGAAGACGAACACGGGCCAAGTACGGATGCGAGTACACCTTCTGTTTTTTGTCTAACAGTAAGTGTGGATACCTCTTGTCCTGTACTCTTTTGTTGACGGCCACACCCTGCCCTGATGAAGAGTTTTGTAGTTGCTATGACGGTCTCAACAGTTTCTGCGTACGTGATGCCCTTTGCGACAACCTTCCTGACGGGCTCGCCGTCCACGCCGCTCATGCGTGCGCGGCCGTCATTTCGGGGACGCGTAAGCGGCGTCGGGAGGTGCCGACTTCGGTTGCCCTTGAGCTGTCGTGCACGTGCCGATGCCGAGAGCACGAACCAGGACTCATTCGATGATGTACTCCTTGTGACGGAAGAAATGCAGCTCGAGAAGAAGGTGGCGCAGCAGAGATCCACCGAAAGGCGTATTGATGCGGAGCGGTCGGAGCTGCAGAGTGTTATGCAAGACCTGGCCGCTGTCAATGTGGAGCTTCAGGACAAGATCATCACTGCAGACGAACGTGCCCGCCTGGTGGACAGGGAAGAGCTCCTGAGCAGGAGTTGGCGTATGATCCTGAACGTATTGGACAAGCTCTACAAGGACGTCGCGAAGCTCGAGCAGGAAATTGAGGAGCTCCAGAAGGTACGCTTTCCTATTCTCTCTCTTCGTCTGTCTCTTGTGTTCTATACCTGCTTACATGCCCGCCTCTCCATATACTTTTTTCTAGGCCACCGTACTGACGTTTATTCCCTCTGCACTATAGTGCTCTTGTCTGACGAGATTGGCTTTTTCCACGTCTGCACCTCCTCATGTCGCTTCGCACATCTACCTGCTCCTTGTAGGACATTGCTGCGATGCGTGCTTCTCCTCTGGCAGCGGCGCTGAGCCGCATGGGCATTGTTCGGTCGCCATCTGCCTCCCGCGTGGCTGTGTCGGACATGGTCTTCGAGCCCACACCTGCCAAGGGCTTCTTCGGGAAGCCGGTCGTTGAGAAGGAGTGTGAGCAGCTCTGGGCGGACATCAAGAACTACGTGTTGGATCACCATCTCCAGCCCGGGCATACCGACGACGCCAAGCTATCAAAGGAGGAGCAGGCGGCGCGGCGGTTCCTGCTCTACATCTTGGGCTCGCCCGGACGGGGCAAGACCCTCTACCTGCGAGAGGCGCTTCGGTTTTACTGGAGCAGGTGCTTGGGGGAGACCCGAGATGAGCGGCTGCTGGAGTTGTCGCCATTCATTGTGAGCTTCAACGGGCTCCTGACCATCAACTCCGCCGATGCCCGTCTTGTCAAGCTCACGGGCCAGGCAAGCATCCTGCTCTACACGCGGCTGATCTTCTGTGCGCAGGCGGAGCTTGGCGATAAGCCCTCCCAGAGCTTCCAGTCGTTTTTGACCGCGGTGGAGCGCGACCTTGTGGCCAAGCGGTCATCCTTGAGTGTCATCCAGGATGAAGTTGACCGTCTGGTCACCGAGCGCTGCGGCGGGCGTCGCATGGTCCTGTTTGTAGACGAGCTCAACAAGCTGGGACCTGAAGCGGGCGGCGCGGATGTGTGCATGGCGCTGGGTGCGGATGCGCGGGAGCTGGTGAGGTCGGAGGCTTGCCGCCTGGCTTCCACTTCCGGGTACGGCTCTGCGGTCTTTACTTCTCTTGACCAGGGAGTTATGGACAACGAGAGCTCTGCGTCGGGGCGTCCTTGCCGCCCTGTTGGGGTTTTGCAGACGGTGGACGCGGAGAAACACCTGCCCATGATGCTGCGGGTCTTGTCCGCGCAAGAGCAGCCGCAGCCACCGTCCCAGGGCGAGTCGAAGTTTGCCACCTGGTCATTTCGCGTTGGCTGCACGTACGCCAGTTTGAGTGGAGGGCATTGGCGAGCCGCCGAGAGGCTGGCTGAAGAGCTGGCTCGTGCGCCTGCGCCGACTCTGGTGAAGCTGTGCTCTTCAGTCCACGAGAAGCTTCCTGCCACATTGACCTTGCCTGATCCCTCGAGCGGGGAGCTGTACAAGAAGGTGGCGATCAAGGACCTCTCATCACCTGACCTGCGCGTGTACGTCGACCATGTCCTTGCTGCGGTGGTGCTGCAGGAGACGGTCCGCCGAGACGACTACATTCTTCCTGGAGCGGCCGATGTGCGGCCCAGTGGTGCATCCCCAAGCAAGGAGGGAGTACTGGAGATTGCCAAGAGGCGCTACGTCGATCGCCACAACGCCGTGCTGAACGCGCGGTGGGACCTCTTTGGGAGGCAGGGCTTCATCACGGTTGCTGCTGTTGATTCGTTCGAGCCCGACATCATCCCGCTCTCCCTTGTGGCGATCCTGAACCAGCCGGGGATGCGGGCGTCACCGATGACGCAGGCTGTTGGCAGGCTCGTCGACGTGGCCCTCTTGGCGGGCAAGGCGGCGATGGTGGGCACAGACATCGACAAGGGCTTGGTGGATGCGCTAGAAATTGTGGGCGTAGGCGCCTTGGGCACCTGTGATGGCGTGACGGACGAAGCAAAGGGAGCCGACGACAAGACTGTGGCCTCCACGGACAAAAGCCACGAGCACAAGGACGACGAGGGCGCGGGCGCGGGCACCCCGACGGCTCCGAGCAAGAGCCTCGAGCGGGAGTGGTACGCGTGGGAGCGCTTCGTTGTGCAATGGATATCTATGATGTCCGTGGCAAGGTCAGTGCGACCAAGTGCCGGGGCGCCCGCCACACTGCACAACATGTACGGTGCCAAGGCAACCTGGAGCGGAGAAGGGCCCATCTTGCGACGGGTGCGAGTCAATGCGTCCGTTGCGCAGGGCAGGGTCGTCGTCCTCGACAAGTCCCTGTTTGGCAAGGATCCTGTGACGTTGCAGCGGGTGGTTGAGCGGTACCCCGTGGAGCAGCTGTTCCGGACGGTATTCCTGTTCCCGACCAACTACGAAGCAGTGGACGCCGTATGCTTCCACCAAGCGCTGGATGCCGTAGATGGTGTTGTCAAGGTGGGTGACGCGATGCCCTTCTTTTGGCAGTTCAAGCGCAGCGGCATATACCGCGTGACAAGCACGGCGTGGTCTGAGGTGCGAAGGTGCGTGGAGCGGCTGGACAAGGCCGACTCCATATTGGGGGACAGCGGCTTTTGCGCGTTGTGGCGACCGCGGTGTTCGTATATGTACGTCTCCAACCAGGAGATGACGTCAAGCACCAGCGGCCTGTCTGGGAGGTGGGCTGACAACGCCATCATTGTGGCACAGTCGAACAACAAGCAGCTGTTTGGGAACCTGGTGAACTGCCTTTCTCAGGCTCTGGGGCTCTCTTACAGGGACCCTCAGTAACATGGCGGCGGAGGTGGTGGCGTTGGCTGTGGCGGCGACAGCGGCAGCGACTGCCGCCGCCGAGGCGGCAGCGGCAGTGATTGCCGCGGCCGTGGCGGTGTCGGTGACGGCAATGGCTGTGTGTGGGTCGTTCATGTGCGGTGGCAGGCATACTGGGGGTATCTCTTCTGGTCAAGTGATGCGTGAGTGTATCTCGTCCGGTACAGTGAAGCGTGGGCCGTCCAGCACGCACGATGACGGCCCCCCTGGCGCGCGTGGGGAAGTTGACGCCAGCTTGATCGACGACGGGGCGCTGCTTTTGACCAATGCCGTGGTTGTTCCGATGGAGGCTCGCCGGGGCCCGCCATCGCAAGCAGCGGTGGTCGGGGTGGGGGCTCTGGTGCCCGCGGTGGCGGTGTCGCCCCAGCCTTCCGCCGACGTCTGCAAGACGGTGATAGTGACCACCTGCTCCCTCCGCTTTCAGGGCAATGCCGCGGTGGTAACGCGGCGGCGGCGGACAGTATGGCGCTCGCTGCGGCGCGGGAGGTGGTGCTGTGGGCGGTAGCTTCATGAGCGGCGGAGGAAGGGGCAGGGAGCCTACGACCGCAGTGGACTTGCCGGTGGCGGCAGTGGTCACCGCTCTAGACGCGCTGGCGGGGGTGTTGCTAGGGCGGGTGGTGGTGAAGGGGAGGCGAAGAGCCTCCTTCTACCCCCGTTACGCCGCCGCGGCCGCCTGCTCGGGCCCGCTCGCCCGGCGCAGGGTGGCCGCGGTCGTCCCCGCGGCCGTCGCGGCGGCCGCTAACGCGGTGATGGCGGCGGCCGCCACCAAATTCTACACCACCCTCTCCCTGCACGCCGGGTGGCTGCGGCGGGTGCGGGCGGCACTGGACCCGGTCGTCGCTCGTCTCACCGCCGCCACCCGCGACGGGTCTGGGGGGGCGTCCCTGACGGGGGGGCCGCCGGTCGAGGGCGTGGCGCACCTACAACTGGGCGGCGGGGACGACGGGGCGGACGGCGGCAGGGGGGGTGCCGCCGGGGGTCCCGCCACGGGCGAGAAAGGGGGGGGCGGCGGGGGTGGGGGGGGGGGCGACCGCCTGGCCGACGCGGACGCCTACTATGGGCCGGCGCCCCCGCCCGGTGGGGGGGAAGGGGGGGCGTCTCCTCCGACGTGCTCGACGCCCTCCGCCGCACCGCCCTGCGCGGAGGGCTTGCGGCAGTGCGGACGTCTTCGGCAGTGGCGGCGGCCGTGACGCCGCCGCCGTCGCCGCCGCCAGGGGGGGGGGGGCTGGGGGGCGGAAGTGGGGGGGGGGTCGGGCCGACGCGGATGAGGCGGCGGTGGCGGCCGCGGTAGTGGCGGCGGCGGCGGCGGCGGCGGCGGAGGCGGCGGTGGGGGGGGGGGGCGAGGCGGCGGCTGGGGCGGGAGAGGGGTGGGTGGGGGGACCGTCATGGGCGCCCACGAGTTCCCCCCGCTACGCCTGTGGCGGAGGGGGAGGGGGAGGGGAAGGGGGAGGGAGAGAGACTGGCGGAGGGGGAGGGTGAGGTGGAAAAGGCGGGAGGAGCGGCTCTTGGTGTCGCCCCTGACGTGGGTGGCGCCGAGGCGAGGTCGCCCGGTGGGGGAGCCCCCGACAGCGGGCGTGACGGCGCCGCCCATGGTGCCGCGCGCGACGGCGGTGGGACGCCCGCCACGGCGGGTGCGGGCGCCTCTGTCTATACTTTCGATACTAGCCGTGGACGCCACGGTGCGCGCGCGGACCCGCTGCGCACCGGTCAGGCGCCTGCCTGTCCCCGGCCGGGCGGCTGTCACTGGGCGGAGGGCGCCCCGTCAGCGGCTTGTCGCGCCCCACCTGGCGCCACATGCCCCCACTTCCTGGCCTCTGACACACAACCCTCCACCCTGCCACGGCCCCCCCCTCCGGGACGCGCCCCCAGCGCCGGCCGAGCTCCCGCCCTCCCCCATAGCCGCCCTGCCCGCCCTCGACGGCGCCACCCCCGATACAGTCAATCCCCGATGCTGGGGCGTCCTCTATATCGTAAGAGCACACCCAACAACAGCGGGACCAACCCCAACCAATATTCGTTTTAGCCTGAATTGGACGCACGTGGCGGCTTGTGACTGGCTAACCAACAGAAAACCGCGGTCCCCAACTGATTCGGATGGAGTTGTCTAGAACGGCTTCGTCTCGGGCCCGATTCGTTATTCAATTCGTCATTTTGTTGGTGGGCGGCTGTGGACCAAAGCCCAACAAAGATTGAAACTGCATCAAGAATCAAGAGTGAAGGTCACCTCCCGAAGGGAGATGCAACGCGAGCGTCGCCTATCCCGCACGATCGTGCCCCCGCGTCGACAAAAATGTGCGATCAAGTGCGACACGTTGCCCTCAATTTCTCGGCCGTCTGCGATCGTATGTGTCAAATGTGGCTAAAACGGTCCAATTCTCGCCACGATCGTCGCAACGGGTGCCATCTGGTGCGGATCGCCGACGGCCCCAGCCGCTTGAGCGGCGGTCAACGCGGGAGATGAGCGCATCACCAGGATGTCAGCAGTCCTGCACACACCGCCCTGCCCCGTCGCAGACCCTCTCTGGTAGGGGCGGGGATTGTAATTGGCCGAGGGTGCCGGCCCTGGGGCAGGCGTGTCGACCGCGTTCCCGCACCACGGCGGAATATTGCTCTCTGGCGGGCCTCCCGCGCCTCTCCGACCTTGCAGTCAGCCCCAGTACAATGGCTCCACCGAGGTGCTGCCAGCCCGATGTTGCGCACGTGGCGCCGCCCCTCTGTCGTCCTGCCGCCGATGAGGCCCCCTATTGGTTGGCGCGGGCAGTGGCACGCCTGCCGGGACCCATCCGCGCCACACACCCCCGCACACGTGGCTGCCAATGCGCCACCGTGCGCGCGGGTCACGCCATCGGACGCCCTTACCGCAACCAAACTACCTCCGCGGCGCTGCCCGCCCACGCCAAACATAGCCCGGCCGCCCAATCGTTGGGCGCCAACACGCCCGGCAAAGATCTGACGTGACACGCCCCTCCCCCGCTCGGCCTTCCAACCGCAATTAGCCGGGCGGGGCGCCCCGTCGGACGCCCAAGACCTAAACTAGTTGCCTTCTGGCCTGCACTTTCCCCCCACCCCGCCAATCCGCCACCCAATCGGAAGGCGCGGACGGGCTAGGCAGGACCCAGACACGATACACACCTCCCCCGCCCCCGCGGCGGCGGTCGGCGCCGCCGCTACCCCGCCGCCACGAACCACGGGAGCCACCTGTCGCACTCCCCGACCCCAGTCAAATTGCCTGCTGGGCGCTTTGCATCCACCCCAAACCTCGCCCAGCCGCCCAATCGTTGGGTGCCGACAAGCCCGCCAAAAGTCTGACGCGACGTGCCCATCCCCGACTCGGCCTTCCAGGCGCCACCAGCCGGGCAAGGCGCCCCGTCGGACGCCAAGACCCCAATCTAGTTGCCCCCTGGGCCGCCCTGTTCCCCCACTGCGCCAATCCGCCACCCAATCGGAAGGGGCGGACGGGCTGGGCAGGACCCAGACACGCCGCACCGTCCTCCGCCCAAGCGGCCGCCGTCGGCGCCGCCGCCTCCCCGCCGCAACGAACCACTGGAGCTACCCGTCGCACGCCCGGACCCCAACCAAATTGCCTGCTGGGCGCTTCCCACCAACCCCAACCCGCGCCCAGCCGCCCAATCGTTGGGCGTTGACAGGTCCTGTAGCGTTATGGCCGTCCTGCGGCCCCCGTCCGCCCCGCGTCGCCACCGCCCGGGGACAGAGGGCTATCAGAAGTAACGGGCCAGGGAGTCCCACACACGCTTGCCCACCTCAACGGCCAGAGGTAAGGGAAAAAGGCAAAAGCCCAAGGGGAAGGAGGACCCAAAGCAACGTTGTTTTACACGAAGGATCTCGCGTGGCCCGCGGGCCAAGCCCCTAAGAGCTCTCCACGCCACTCCCCGAGGGGCCACAAGGGCGCCCCCTCTCAGGGGCGCTCCCAGCGGGCCAAGTGCCAGCGTGCACCTGCCCCGCCGGGGCACCCCACACCACGCTAAAATCCCTCCACTCAGAATGCAAGCGAAAAACCCTCACACAGATGCAATCCGCCCAAAAACCCTATGGGAAAAAAGGGGACGGAAAGCACGAAATCAAGCAAGGAAAAATCGACAAAAAATCCCATACAGAGAAACCGCGAGTGGCAGCCCAGCAAGTCCAACCAGGGGGAGGCGGCGCCACAACCGCCACCCGGAACGAGTCCGCCACCAGGCCCCACGCCCCATCCAGACACGCGGCCACCGAGGGCCGCCAGGTAATGCGTGACCGCCGCAACGTAGGCCACGTCAGGGTCGCCAACGAGGGCCGCAAACGCTACAGGTCCGGCGGAAAATTGACGCGACACGCCCTTCCCCCCCACTGCCCTCCAGTCTCCACCAAACGGGCGGGGCGCCCCGTCCGACGCCCCTACGCCAATCTGGTTGCCTGCTGGGCTTCCCCTTTCCCCCCGCCCCACTAATCCGCCACCCAGTCGGAAGGAGCGGACGGGCTGTGCAGGACCCGGACACACCACACCTCCCCCCGCGAACGCGGCCGCGGTCGGCGGCGCCGCCCGGCCGCCGCCACCACCCACGGGGCGCCACGTTGGACGGCCCGTGCGCAAGCCAATTGGCTGTTGGGCGCCCCCTGCGCGCCACCGAACCCCGTCCGAATCCGCAATTGGGGGGGGATGCGCGCCAGAGGCTCCCACCGCCCCCCTGGGCGCCGTGCCCCCCCCCCCTCCCAGCCCGACGTGCGGCGTGCGCGTAGGGTGCGCTTGGGGCGGGGGGCACGCTGTTGCGCGGGGCAGGGCGGGGCGGGAGCGGATCGGACCCGTTTGGAGGGGGGCGGGGCCTGCCCTCACACGGTGCGAACGGCACCGCCCCGCCCACGCCCTGCCCCCGCGTCCACCGCCGACGGTGTCCACCGCCCAACCCGCCCACCTATCCCTCGCCCAACCGCCTCCGTGCTCCCGGCGCCCCGATCCCCGCCGTCCCCGCTCACAACCTGTTCCCGCCCACCATGCGAGGCTACGGCAGCGGCCCCAACGATGGTCACCGCGGCTACGGCGGTCCTGATGCCCCGTGGCGGCCGGTGCCTTCCCAGCACGCTCCCTGGTCGCAGCAGCTGCAGCAGCCGTCATCCGAGTGGGTGCTTTCGTCGGCGGCGGGCCCGCCGCCCTACCTCTGCCACTGGTCGTGTTTCTGCCCGTGGGCGGCCCCACCCCCGCCTGGCTGGACCTACACGCCCCCCTGGAATACTTATGGGGGGCGTGGTGACCTGCTGGGATGCCGGCAGGCCGTCCGAGCAGCACCCTGGCCGAGAGGACTGTCGCCGCGTGTAAGGATTTGCCCATTAAATCCCCACCCGGAACCCAGGGGATATGGACTGGGACCTCTCCTTACATGTCCGGCCCCGATAACTCCCCCCAAGACACATCAATTCCCCACTACCCTGGGCGACACCACGCTGTATCCCTGACATTTTGCGGACGTCGGCCGACCGCACGAAAGCCGCCGTCAACGCACTGTCGGAACCCTGTCATGGACGTCGAAACTCGACAGCGAGGAGCGAGTGACATCGTCCACCAACCACGGGCGGACATCCCCGTCTGTGCTGCCTGAATTTTATTCTCTGCGCTGCTTGAAAGCTGGCATCAAGGACCAGTCACATGATTCACCGACACTGAGGACACCGCACATCCTCGCTGGCGGCTGAGTGCGATATGACTGGCTCGCCGGCTTTTGGATTGATTGAATTTGGCCTTGCTGGCCCTTACAGCCAGTCGGACCTTCTGTCCGACGGGCGTGTGGAGCCGGCTGGTGGGGCGCACTGGGCGCCATCCACGGGACCTCCTTCGTTTCGGGCAAACTGGGGCTGCACTCCTTTAGTACGCACGCCCGCCCATGCTTTGTTCTGAGAGACATGCTTTGTTTTTGGACCGTTCTGTGCCTACCGGCGGTGCAATGGGGAAACGCATGCTTTGGGGCACCTCGGGTGCCCCGACGCGAGTATATAGTGCGTGGATGTCGGCGCCACCGGGGGAGACGAGAGGGGCAACCACAGACACAGACCAAAGACACTGTTTACCTTTTGTACCCTCGATCCCCACCGACGTCGCGCCCATCTTCTTCCCCAGACCCACCCCCGTCGAGACCACCGTCCTCTTCCCCGTGCCCCGCCGCCCCATTGGCTCGCAGGGCCCGCTGACACCCCCACGAGTACGTTGAGGGCTCCCCGGTTTTAGGTGGGTCCTCACATGTGGTAGCTTCCGATTGTTCGACTTTCTACCTGGCGGTGACTGCGATTCCGTGCGTGATTTGGACCTCCCTGCGATTGTGACGTCGTGTTGCCCCCTGCGTTCGGCTTGCCACGGGCATTGTAATACGAACGCAGTGGGTTCCACGAATCACACCGAAAGAATATTTCCCTGACACTGCCATCGCGCTTGATGTCACGGAATTTTTCTTTTTAGTCAACCGATTGTTGAATCCCAGTGAGTTCCAAATCAGGTTCCGAATATTCTTCCTCGGCTGTGGCGGCCGCGTCGGCATCCTCCGGCACGACGGCCCGCAACACGGTGGCCACGTCACGTGGAAACCCTGAGACCCGCGCACCCCCGACGACCCGCGCACCCCCGACGATCCGCGGCGCTGGTACAGCGCGCGGCTCGTCGGCACGCGGCAGTCCGTCGGCACGCGGCCCCGTGGGAGGGCACCACCACCCGGGGGCACGCAGCCCCCCGGCCGGCGCCTTCTCCACCTCCACCCAGGCGGCCCCCCCGCACCTATCCCTGCTGGGGCGGACCGCCCCTAAGCCCCCCCTCTCGGACAAGGGCAAGGGCCCTGCCTCGGCGGGCACAGCGGCCCGGACGAACCGGCGCCTGCTGCTGCCCCCGCAGGAACCGGCGCGCCGTTTCATCGCGCCGCCCCCCCCGCTGATTGGGCACATCAAGCCGACCACCGCGCGGGCGGTGGAACAGCGCAAACAGCGCCGAATCGCCAAGGCCCGCCGCATCCCACTGGGCACACACCAGTGTAAGCCCTGCGGTGTGACGTGCAACAGCCTATCGGTGTTGCGCGACCATCGCAACTCACGTCGGCATCGCAATACTGTCAACCGCCCTTCCACTCTCCCACGCTGCGATCCCTGTGGGCGTGAATTTGATTCGGTGGTTCAATTTGAAAGCCACTTGCGTGGCAAGGCGCACCACCGCCAGCTGGCGCGGGGCACCGATTGACAACCTCCATTGATCTACCGCGAGAGCCCAATTTTCCCCCTCTGATCTCCCCCCCGCGTGAGAATCCGACGAGACCGACTCGGGCCCGAGCGCGGAAGCCGACCGAAAATCCGAATGCGCGCCCTCAAGCGATTTGCTTGTGATTGGATTTAACGAAATAGTGTTGCACGCTCTTGATCTCGTCACCGCGATCCCTCGGCACTTGACCAATTGTCGCGCGCCACTACGTTGCTTGACCAAATTTCTTACACAAATCTATCCGGAGTTCGACTGGGCACTTCTTGTAAGTCTAAGTCGCTCTGTCCTGTGAAATTGTAACTCCTGGAGTTAACTCCTGGAAACGATGGACCCCTCGAGTATTGCTGGCGGGACCCCGGTCACTTCTGGGTCGACATCTGGCACCCCCAGTGTCGAAGCATGGAATCAGCTTACGACATTTGTGACGCAAATGCGTGACGAGCTCGAGGCACACAAGGTGGAATTGGAAGACACGAAGCAGCAGCTCGCCGAGACCAAGGCGAAAGCAGCCCGCGAGAACGCAAAACCCGCGCGGCCGAACAAGCCCGGGCTTTTCTCTGGCAAACCCGGGACCATTGAAGCGTGGTGCTCCCACATGGACTCCTGCGTCCGGCTGAGTGAACCCGCCGAAGCGTGTCGTGTCGCTTGCACCTATCTCGATGGAGAAGCGTTCAACTGGTGGCATACCTATAGTCAGACTACAGACGTTTCGAGCTGGGACGCCTTCCGTGCTGCACTCATCCGGCGCTTCAGTCCACTGAACAAGACGCAGGCGGCACGGGACAAGCTGCATGCATGGCGACAGATTAAGGACGTCGGGACGTTTGACAAGACTTTCCTGAGCGTCGTCGTGGACATCCCAGACATGACTGAAGCGGAAAAGATTGACCGCTACACGCGAGGTCTGAAGCGGGACATCTGGCAGGCACTGTGCCTCAAGAACTACACTGAACTCGAGCCTCTAATGACAGACGCCCTGCGCGTAGAAGCTGCCAAGGCTGGAGCCTCGCGCTTCACGAACAACCTCAGCAGCACCTCTGGGAAGCCGTCTGCGACGGGTGTCGTCCCCATGGATATTTCCAGCATCAAGGTCGAGAAGCTCACGCCCGAGGAGCGCCAGCGCTGTATGCGCGAGGGACTCTGCCTCCGCTGTCGCGAAAAGGGGCACCTGGCAAAAGACTGCCCAAAAGGCCAGCGGAACTGAAGCAGCAACCGTCGTCAACAACGGTAAAAGATGCTCCTTTGGTTCCGGAAAACAAATCGTCACCCTTTGAAGGCCCGCGTCTCGGGCTACTGCTTTCTACTGCTTCTGTCAATGGCCATGTTGTAAAGGTGCTGTTCGACGACGGGTCTCCCATCAACGTCGTCTCCAGGCGCCTCATGAAAACCCTGAATGTCAAGACCACTGAAACGGACTTCGCGGCAAACATGCCCGATGGACGTTCCCATGTACTCGCTGAAACCATTGAACCCTTAGAGATTCACATCGGCCTTTACCAAGAACGACTACGGTTCGCCGTATGCGACCTCAGTGCGTACGACGTTATCCTCGGTAAGAAATGGCGCGATGACAAGGGCGCCAAGATCAACAACAAGAAGAACAAGATATCCTTTAAGTTCAACCACAAGAATATTTCTATCACCGCCTCCCTCAAGAAACCGGAGGGCCTCATTAGCCGGCAACGACTCGCACGTGACCTCATTCAAAGGACCCCTGTATTCGCCATCTACCTGCATTCTGAAGACCCCTCAAGCAGCTATGACATCAACTCCATCATTATGGGAGAAGCTGAAGACAAAAATGAAGTCCAACAGATTCTCAAGGAGTACGCTGACGTCTTCCCGGCTGAGCTCCCGGACGGACTCCCTCCCGAGCGTAGTCACAAGTTTAGCATCAAGCTGACCGACGACGCTGAACCACGTCGCAGCGGTATTTACCGCCTCTCCGAGTGGGAACTCGATGAACTCAAGACGCAACTTGCGACCCTGATTCGGAAGGGATTCATCCAGCCAAGTGCCTCACCGTGGGGCTCCTCCGTTCTATTTGCGGCGAAGAAGGACGGCGGCTGGCGGATGCGCATCGACTACCGAGCATTGAACAAGGCCACCATCAAGAATGCGTATCCTCTACCACGTATCGATGACATCTTTGATCAACTACGAAAGACCAAGTATTTCACGAAGATTGACCTCCGCTCTGGCTACCACCAGATCCGGCTGGACCCTGACACCATCCCATTGACGGCGTTCCGGACCAAGTATGGATTCTACGAGTTTACTGTGCTACCCTTCGGACTGACGAACGCCCCCGCAGTCTTCATGAACTTGATGAACGATGTGTTCAGACCTGTGGTATAAAACTCGATCCTCTCAGACACGTGTCAATATCCCTCGGGGGAAAGGGACAGGTAACACAGAAAGGGGAACTACGAGAATGGTATGCCTGTTGCCTCACGTGCCTGCTCGCAGAGCAAACAGATACGCACGGTAGTGCACACGGGGAAGAGGAAAGCAAACGCGCAGTTGTCTTTTTCCCTGAGGGCGCAGGCCAAGGGCGCCTCGCTGTCCCTCTTAACGTGCATCTGGGGGAGCCTCGGCACGTTGGCCCAGTAGCCCCTCCATACCCCCGAGTGGCCCCGACCCGAGTCTAACCTCGTCAGGTCGGGGGCCACTATCACTACTAATTCTATTCCCACTCACTAATCTCACACTCAAATTCTCTCAAATCAAGTCCCTCACAAGTATGCAAAAACTCATCAGAAATCCCTCTCTCACGTGTGGATAGCGTAGTCCACCGCATCCCAGTGCCGGGCACGGGCCACGGCCGCCAACCATCACCACACGGCGGGCGTGTACTGGCACCTGGTGCCCTCTGGTTGCAGTCCCGGGTCGGCGCCAAGTCGGGGCCAGGGATGCTACAAGACCCTACCTGTACGACTTCATCTGCGTCTACTTAGACGACATTTTGGTCTACAGCGAAACCTACGAGGATCATCTCAAGCACCTGAGAAAAACCCTGGCCAAGCTACGAGACCACAAGCTTTACGCCAAGGCAAGTAAGTGCCAATTCGCTCGAACCACTGTCGATTACCTCGGCCACGTCATATCTGACGCAGGCTTTTCCATGGAGGACCAGAAGGTCCAAGCCATTCGGACGTGGGCAACCCCCAAGAGCAAGAAGGACGTGCAGTCCTTCCTCGGTATGGTCAACTTCTATCGCCGATTTATCAAGGGAATGGCCGCAGTTGCTAACCCTCTTACGAGGTTGACGGGGAAGGTCGAATTTGAGTGGACGCCGGACGCCCAAAAAGCCTTCGAGCAGCTGCGGACTCTGACAACAAGTGCACCGGTACTAAGGCCGTTTGACAAACGATATCCCATCTACGTGTCTACTGATGCCAGCGGGTATGCTATTGGCGCAGTCCTCGAACAAGACGACGGAAAGGGACGGCGTCCAGTGGCGTTCTTCTCCCTGACCTTGAATATCCACGAACAACGCTACAGCATCCGCGAACGTGAGCTGCTCGCAGTGGTCCAAGCCATCCGGCACTGGCGCTGCTACCTCCACGGAAGACCCTTTGAGGTCCATACCGACCACGAGTCCCTGAGATACCTGCGAACCCAAGAAAGGCTGAACGACCGCCAAGTCAAGTGGCTTGAACTTCTGGACCAATTCCAGTTCAAGATTGTCCCGATCAAAGGCATCTCCAACGCCGTAGCTGATGCCCTTTCCAGGCAACCCCAAGATGCCCCTGACAAGCACGAACCCAACCAAGATCTCCTTAGTCGAGTGCTGACCAAGACCATTGACGAAACCCTCAAGAAAACTGAAATCAACAACCTCATGACCATCAACCAAAGTGATCAAGACCTTGCCACCCTAGAACAAGAGTACAAAGCGGACCCCGAGTTTGCCGACCTAGCCAAGGACCCGGTATCTCCCTACCGGTTTCATATGAGGTTGCTGAAACGAGGTGACCGTACGTGCATCCCCGATGGTACTCTACGCCAAAGACTCCTCCACGACTACCACGACGTCCCGTGCCAAGGGCACATGGGAGTGAAGAAAACCACCAAGGCCGTTGCTTCCAATTACTACTGGAAGTCTATGCGGCAGGACATCCAAAGATACGTACAATCATGTGATTCGTGCCAGCGGAACAAGGCTAGCACTCATTCACCTCTGGGTCATCTCAAACCACTCGAACCCCCAAGCCAAAGATGGGCAAGTGTCTCCATGGACTTTATCACCCCACTGCCACTGACACCACGAGGCCACAATGGCATTTATGTCGTTTTTGACCGACTCACCAAGATGATTCGCCTGGCACCAATGAAGCCGGAATGTACAGCGCCGGTCACAGCTCAGCTTTACCACGATCACGTCTATCGCAACCACGGCCTACCTCAAGAAGTCGTCTGTGACCGCGACCCTATCTTTTTCTCCAACTTCTGGCGGTCACTGACAAAGATCCTCAAGGTCAAGATCAAAGCCTCATCGGCCTACCACCCGCAGACGGACGGCCAAACTGAGATTATGAACAAGAAAATTGAAGAAATCCTCAGAAACTTCGTCAACCATCATCAAGGCGACTGGGATCTTTTCCTCGTTGGCGCGGAAGTTGCGTACAACCGGTCACCTAATGTCGTAACCACGTACTCTCCATTTTTCTTGAACTACGGGTTTGAACCAAGGACTGTGCCTATGGACATCCTCGACAGCAGGGACTCAAATCTTCCTGCTGTGTCGGATTGGCTATCCAGCCTCCACGATGCTCAAAAGACGGCTATCGCCGCCATCAAGAGCGCCAATGAGACGAGCGCGGCGTACGCAAACCGTCATCGCCGACCATGCACAATCGCTGTGGGCGACCACGTACTCCTCAGCACCAAGAACCTCTTGCCCGACGCTTTTCAAGGCGCTCGTAAGCTGATGCCCAAATACTCCGGACCCTACAAAGTCACGGAGAGCATCAATGACGTCACGTTCCGTCTCGATCTTCCCCAAGCTGTCCTCGATCGCAAAGTTCACAACGCCTTCCATGCCAGCCTCCTGAAGCCGTACCGCGCTGATCCGTATGGTCGACTTCCTCCCGTTCCACCCCCGGTTGCATTTCCGGATGGCTCGGTCGAGTATGAAGTGGGCTCCATTTTACGGTCACGAAAGCGCCGTGGACGACTGCAGTACCTCGTCAAATGGAAAGGCTGCGACATCAGCGAGAACTCTTGGCTGACAAAGCAAGACCTTGTGAACGCCCCTGAAGTTTTAGACGCCTTTCTTCGACGCGCGTCCTAAGGGGGGGGAGGTGTAAGGATTTGCCCATTAAATCCCCACCCGGAACCCAGGGGATATGGACTGGGACCTCTCCTTACATGTCCGGCCCCGATAACTCTCCCCAAGACACATCAATTCCCCACTACCCTGGGCGACACCACGCTGTATCCCTGACATTTTGCGGACGTCGGCCGACCGCACGAAAGCCGCCGTCAACGCACTGTCGGAACCCTGTCATGGACGTCGAAACTCGACAGCGAGGAGCGAGTGACATCGTCCACCAACCACGGGTGGACATCCCCGTCTGTGCTGCCTGAATTTTATGCTCTGCGCTGCTTGAAAGCTGGCATCAAGGACCAGTCACATGATTCACCGACACTGAGGACACCGCACATCCTCGCTGGCGGCTGAGTGCGATATGACTGGCTCGCCGGCTTTTGGATTGATTGAATTTGGCCTTGCTGGCCCTTACAGCCAGTCGGACCTTCTGTCCGACGGGCGTGTGGAGCCGGCCGGTGGGGCGCGCAGGGCGCCATCCACGGGACCTCCTTCGTTTCCGGCAAACTGGGGCTGCACTCCTTTAGTACGCACGCCCGCCCATGCTTTGTTCTGAGAGACATGCTTTCTTTTTGGACCGTTCTGTGCCTACCGGCGGTGCGATGGGGAAACGCATGCTTTGGGGCACCTCGGGTGCCCCGACGCGAGTATATAGTGCGTGGATGTCGGCGCCACCGGGGGAGACGAGAGGGGCAACCACAGACACAGACCAAAGACACTGTTTACCTTTTGTACCCTCGATCCCCACCGACGTCGCGCCCATCTTCTTCCCCAGACCCACCCCCGTCGAGACCACCGTCCTCTTCCCCGTGCCCCGCCGCCCCATTGGCTCGCAGGGCCCGCTGACACCCCCACGAGTACGTTGAGGGCTCCCCGGTTTTAGGTGGGTCCCACACCGCGACCCGCCCCGCCCTCCCCGCCACCATCCCGACGAGCAACCTCGCCCCCGCAGCCCCGGCATCCATCCTCACCGACGTGACGACTACCCACCGCCCCGCGGTAGCCCTGGGCGGTACGACGACCGCCCTTTCCGCTGGGTGGCGGCGCCGCCCCCCGGCCCGCCTGACGACGAGGGGCCGCCGCTGCGCTACGAACAGAAGTCGACGCTCCCGCCGCTCCCGCCGCCACCCCGGCAGCCGCCCCCGCCGCCGCCCTCGCCACCGCCCTACCGCGGCGAGCTTGCCGGCCGGGAGGCGCGCTCTCCTCGACACCCCCCGCCCCGCCACGCCTCCCGCGTCAACCAAGACGGACTGGGCCCCCCCCGACGCTGAAAGACCTGCCGCCACGATGGGCTCGGGGCTGGGCTGGTCCGGGGTCGACCTGACATGTCCGTGCCAGGCCTGGCTGGACAAGACGCGCGACAGCATGGTGGGGACGGCCCAGGTGGGGAGCGAGTTTTATGGCGGTGTGCGCAAGCAGTACCTAGACCTGATGCGCGCCCGTGGAGAGCTTCCGATGACCAGTGACCGCACGGTGGGGGCGGTGAAAAAGACCTGGGACAAAGTTAAGAAGGGGGCACACGCATTCGCGTCGTCTTTTTTGGCCGTGCAGCGCCTGCCGCTTACAGGAAATCCGTCGGAGGAGGCGGTTGTGCAGGGTGCGTTGGCCCAAGGCAAGGGCGCGGACATCTACGAGGCCATTCGCTGGCACCAAGCGCGCGTGGACGGGACTGAGCCGGACACTGGGGTGAAGCGGAAATACTATCCTCTCGAGAAGTACGTGCCATGCTGGAAGGTTTTGCGAAACTCTGAAAAGTGGAGCTGGACGGCCGGCGCGGCTGCCGCGTGGATCGGCACCCGCAGCAGCACCGACGGGAGCGGCGACAGCGATGTCGACGTGGACACGGACGACCCAACTGGTGGCCTTCGCAAGACTGGCAAAGTGGGGCGCGCAGCATGCAAGTTTGACCCGCGCACCCCAGGCAACAAGGCGGCAAAGCGTGGACGCACGGAAGACCTGGCGTCGGCGCGCGAGGTCCCATCGTGGGGGTAGTCACGCGCTCGGGTCAGGCGTTGGACCCCGAGGCACCAGGGAACAAGAAGTACTTGCCCCTGTCCCTAGACGAGGTGATGAAGGCCCAGGCCGAGGACCCCTTCTGCAAGTCGCAGAGGGATACGCTGGATACGGTGGCGGGGACGCGGTTCTTTGTCGGAGACGATGGCCTCCTCTTGAGGAGGGGGGTATTCCAGGGGATCGAACAACTGGTCGTCCCCGCATCCCTCAAGGACAGTATTCTTGAGAGGGAGCATAATGCTCCCACAGGTGGACACCTGGGGTCTAGTAAACTGTACCAGACCCTGAGGACCAGGTACTACTGGCCGTCCATGGTGGTGGACATCTACAGTTGGGTGGCTGCCTGCACAAGTTGTGCGCAGAACCGACTGATGGAACGGCGGCCTACTACGGCTATGTCACTGTTCCCGGCCAAGGAGCCCTTTGTGGCGTTGGCAATGGACATCCTTGGGCCACTGCCAGTGACCGAGGAGGGCAACCAGTACCTCCTGGTCATCTGTGATCGCTTCACGAAACGTACGCGAGCGATCCCTCTGGCGGAGATCACGGCCATGTCGGTCGTGTCAGCCTTCCTAGATCACTGGGTTGCCGCGTATGGCATCCCGGACAGTACCCTATCGGACAATGGACCGCAATTTGCGTCCGTACTGTCTCAGGGAGTGCTGGATATGTTGGGGGTTAAGGCAAACTATGCCACCCCTTACCACCCACAAACTAATGGGCAGGTGGAGCGCTTCAACAAAACTATTGTTCGGCAGCTGCGCCACTATGTGAGTGAGCACGTGAAAACGTGGGACCAATACATTTCTATTCTTAAGACTGCCTACAATTCGCAGGTTCACTTATCTACCGGGGAAGTACCCCTCGCTTTTGTGACCCCCCGTCGCGTGCGGTCTATCGCCGTGCGGCGGCCGCTCCCAACTAGGGAGGATGGTGGCAGTACGCCTACTCCTACTGAGAGTAAGGCGGAGTTCGCTGCTACGCTTGAAGAACTCATCCCTAAAGTCAGGGCTGAGATGGACAAAGCGCAAAAGCGCTACAAGCGTACTTTTGACAAAAAGGTGCGCAATGCTAAGCATATCCCCGAACAGGGTGACTGGGTACTGGTTCACTCATACACCCCAACTGGGGGTAAGTTGGTACTCCAGACGAAGGGGCCGTACCAGGTCCTTCGTACTGATGGGCGGCGGTTCACCATCGAAAGTGACGATGGGGTCCGCACAGTAAACGGACAGGACGTGGTCAAAGTTGCACCACCGCCTGCAGGCGACCCAGCTTGGGCGCGTGCGCTGGAAGCGTGGCGCCTGCCCTCGCTGGCTGCGGCCAAACATGGCCCGCAGGAGTACGTGTTCGATAAGTTCATCGACCACGGATGGGATGAGGACACTAACCGCCTCATGTTGAGGGTGCGTTGGTTCGGCTATAAGGCCAAGGATGATACGTGGGAATATGTGGACGACCTTCCCGCTGAGACGGTCCGGGCATACTGTGCCCGGAGTGATATAGACCCTAACAGCCCCCCCTCAACGTGAGGGAAGACCGAGTAACAGTGCCAAGAGAGTGCTTCAAGTCGAAGTGGTACGCAGAGTGGCTTTTAGCTACAGCCCTAACCCTCACACTCTCACAACGAAGGCAGTTGCCAACTAGGCATGCATACTAGACTCTCCAACCCCACGGTCCTCGCCCTCACGTGGAGGCGAGCGGCGAGACCCCCGCCGATAACGTTCCCCACCAGTCGGCGGGGCCGGCGGCTCCAAGTCGGAACCGTCGCGCCCCTCACGGTCGCGCAAGTGGCGACGACCGCGGCTACCCTTCTGCTTAGTCTTGCGCGCAAGTTGGCGACGTAGACGTCGGACCGACTCCGACTCTGACGGGGTAGAGGACTCCGAGACGGAATAAGACAACTCGTCTTCCGACACGGAGGGAGAGCGCCGCGAGCGTCGGCGACGACGGCGAGGAGGCGAGTATGCCCGGCTCGCCCGACGTTTGCCACGCCCAAGTGGGGCTGGCTGGGGCACAATAGCCCCGATGCGAGCCAACTCGGCCGGCGTAAACCCCGCCACAGACTCGCAACTCGCGGTCACCACCGCAGTACGAACGCGCTCCTCAAGTTGAGGAGTCTCGGAAGCCTGAAAGGATGCGGTCGACGCGGCCAACCAGGACATGGTGCGCACCAACGTGGTGATCATCATCTCTGAGGCCAGAGGCGTGGCCGGTAACACACAACTTGGGATAAACCGTCAGGAGAGTGGCCCCCAAGTTGGGGGACACCGGGGTGGACGACTCAACAGCCACGCTTGTTGGGATGTCCCCGTGCGGCTTGTAGCAGTACTCCCAACCACCAACCCCGAGTCAGGGAAGGAAGAGGAGTGTTGCCGATATCCCAACTTGGGACACCGGAAGCAAGCACCTCCACACAGCCGAACACGGAACTTGCGTGTGGTGAGCGGGTCAGCTCACCAAGGCACGAACAAGATGTGTCGGAGCCAGACGGTGTTTACTTGCTTGGCCAGCCAAGGTGGGCTCTCCCCGCCTTGCTGTCCCCCCTTATCAACCCTCCTCACACGCTCACGCAACCCCTCAAAACACTCCGAAAATGAACCCTCAAACAAACCAATCATATCACTCCACATGCAAAGCACTCAAAGCGTAGAAATCCGACTGGCTCCCGTGCAAAAATCCCAAGAAACAAATACAAGCAGCATTACCCTGCTCTAGTATGTCGGAAGTCCTAGTCGAATTTCCGTCCAGAAGTCAGAAGTTTCACCATCGTGGGCCGGGTGAGTTTCGACTTCCGGTCAGGCCCACTTGACCCGAATCTCCAAAGTATTGGTACCGAATTCCGGCCAAATCTCCCACATTTCCCCCTTCTCAAAAGTCCAGCCGTCCCGGTGGACGTCCAATCAGCTGCGAGTCGCAGTGACCGGGAGAGGAGGGTGCAATCCTCGAGTCGGGATGCTAAGTACGGTGCATCGCTGGCGTCTAGCGTGCACCAGGGTTACGCCGGGGTTGCACTCGCGTCCGGCGGGGCCCTCCGGGAGAGGCAGTCCCTCTCCGTGGGGTGCGCTCTCTGCCCTGAAACTGGGTAGAGGAGCCCCCTCCACGCGAAACAGGTGTGGGGGAAAGTCGTCCCCCACCTGGTCAGGGTGCTCCACGGGTGGACTCTTGTGTGGAGACGCCCCCTCCTGGGTGTCGGCGTTCCTCCGCCACACCCCCTGCCCCTCAACTGGATGAGTAGGGCGTCGACGTTCTCACTCGGAGCGTCGACCTGCACCTGCCCCTTCAGTTGGGGTACGGTTGCTCTCGGGGGGTCGGGTTGTGTCCCCCCCCCCCCCTTTTGAGTCAGGGTTGAGGGGTGTGCGCACCCCGAGTTGGGGGTAGCACACTCGGTCGCCGGCGGTAGTGCTCGGCCGCCGGTGCGGGGTCTTTTTCCCCTTCGTGTGTGCGGGCGGGTGTGTGTCTTCCTGCCGCTGTTTCTTCGCGTCGGCGGGTGTGTCTCTTCCCGCCGTGCGGTTTGTGTCGCCGCTTGGGGTGGTGTCTTCCCCCTCCGCTGGTTCTTGCCGGGGGGTTTCTCTTCCCCTTCTCCCCCCCTGTGTCGGGCGTTGTCTTTGTCGGTGGGGGTTGTGGGTCGTGTCCCCCCCCCTTCGTCTCCGTCGGCAGGGTTGTGTCTTCCCCGCCCTGCCCTTGTGTTGGGCGTCGTCGCTGTCGGTGGGGGCGCGGGTCGTGTCCCCCCCCTTTGCTCTTCGTCGGCGGGCTTGTGTTTTCCCCGCGCTGCCCCTTGTGTCGGGCTTCCTTGTTGTCGTTGGGGGGTGTGGGTCGTGTCCCCCCCCCGTGCTCAACCTCACCGAGTCGGTCAAGGTTTGTCGCGTGATGGCGGGTGAGCCGAGTCGGCCGCTGTCTCCCTCTCCCACGTCGCTGTCGGACAAGCGACGGGCGGGCGCGGAACCCCTTGGGACGGAGGAGTCTCTTAGCCGGGGGTCCGCCATGGAGACAACTCGTCCCGGGCGAGGGTCGGAGGCGGCCGCCTCAGCCGTCCCCGCCCCATCACCTCCCACCGCCCCCTCGGCTGTGGTCCCGCCGGGGGATGGGTCTTCCAACCCGGTGGCGGAAGGGGATGTGACTCCCATCCCCCGCCTTCCAGAGTCGCGGCTGCTACTCCCGCCGCGGCCCCGTCCTCCTATGGGGCCCCGAGCCTGGGCGCCTCCCAAGTCAGTCGGGGAGCTTCCCGACTGCAAGCTCAAGGATGTGTACTTGATCGTCCCCGAGCCACGGCGGACCGACGTATGGTACCGCCGGACTCGTCGGTACCCCAACCAGGTGACTCTACCTGATGGGGTGGTCTGCGACCTACCAGCGCTACTCTGCCTGGCGGACGCGCCTGAAGTCCAGGCGTTGTCAACCTCCCTCGCCATGGGGTCGGGCGACGTGGAGATCGACGACACCCACGCGGTGGTGTCTACCGAGTGGTGTGCCCTTCCTCGACCCTACCTGGGCGGAGAGGACGCCCACGCCCAACACGGTGTGGTGCGAGAGGAGTTCCGACTCCGGGGCTCCTCGGGCTTCCTCATCCACGGGTCGCGGGTGGAGTTCACCCACGTACCTCTGGAGGAACGTAAACACCAGTACCCTCTTCTCCCAGGGTGGTGGGAGACGGTGGAGGTACCTTGTGGGTTTCCGGCTCGGATCCCCCTCCTCGTTGCCTACTTTGGCTCCGTTCTACGCTCCAGCTCGGAGGGTAACCGGGTCTTCGCCTACCTCGCCACGCACTGGGTGGTCGGGGTGGCTCGGGGCTGGTACTCCGATGTAGTCCATCGGGGTGACCTGTGGCACCTCCCACCGACTCTGGTGGAGGGTATGGAAACCCTTGGCTTCCACTGGTTAGCCTTGGGCGCGGGGGACCTGGCTCCGTTCCTCCTCAAGGGTATGGTCACCCTGCACAATCGACTCGATTGGGCGCAGCTGGACCCCTTCCTCCGCCGCAGCAAGCGTTCGGAGCCGGGGTTGGAGAGTGAGCCACCCCGGGAGTCCGTCCATGTCACCCATACTCTGGTGCAGGGGCAGCTGCTCCTGCGTGAGGGGTTGGGGGACCCTTCCCTTCCCTACGCGGAGGGGGTTACTCCCTCTACGTCGCCCCCTGGCTCTGGGTGGGCGACGTCATCGGCGACGACTCGTCGTGGTGCTCATCGAGGAGCCTCTCGAAGCCGCAGGCGAGCTGTGCCGACGTCTTCCCCACGGGTCGCGGGTCCGACCTCGGGGGGTGTGGAGCCGACTCAGGCTCCACCCTTCCAGTTCCTCGAGCCCTTCCCCGACGTGGCGTTGGGTTCGCTACGGGTCCGAACTCCGGTACCCATGCCGATCGCGCGCGGCGTCGGCGAGATGATTCCCAACTTGGGAGCCATCATGTATGACGCCACGGTGGAGGCCTCACTTGTGGCCTCCCTTGACACGCTGGCTCTGGTCACCCGGCGTGTCAGTCACTTCCTCGCGTCGGGCGACTCAGCCACGCCGCGACAGTCATTGGCAGCTGAGTTCACTCGCCTCGCGGTTGGACACGAGTTTGTCCAACGGCTGCTGTCGACTCAGCAGCAGCTTCCACGTCACGGAGGGAGTACCTCCGGACATCTTTCTTACGACGGGGATGGGTCCGCGAGTCGGCGGGGCCCTCCCAGTGCTCCCACTGCGGGGCCCTCCCGAGTGGGTTACGCCCCTTCGCTACCGGCCTACGACCCTGGGAGTTCGTGGTCGGGCGGTCCCTATAGTAGTGGGGGTGGGCGTATGGAACGCTAGAGTCAGCGTTTGAATGACTTGTTCTTTTGTGAGAAGAGCGGTGTGTGTTCTTCTCGTTTTGTATTGTGCCATAGTAGGCTTTGTTAGTAGAGAATCTTTGAAGAACCATTGTATGTGTCTGTACTCACGGTTGGCTTGCCGCTCTGCTCTGGCTTGGAGCATGGGCTTCATTCCCCGACGTACGAGTGCTACGTCGGCGTATGGATATGCCCGCAGCCTGGCAGTATCTACGGACCTTCTCTACTGGTAGGTCCTCTACAAACTCCCATGTGTCGGAAGTTGGTCCATACCCGAACCACCTGACTCGGAGCATGAGTCGCCCCGACTCATCGTATCCATGTCCGACAAACCTGTCGAACACCGCCTCCAATGGCTTATTGGAGGAGGTCGGCAAGGATGGGACTTTCCATGCTTGCAAGGCCCTTTCCCAAGTGGGGTCTCCCTCTGGGGGTTCGGGTGCGCGAGTCGCGTGATTCCCATTTATCGTCCGGATACCATCATCACTCTCGATGGATAACCGCCGTCCATCCGTCTTAAGGATGTGATATGGTCCCAGAGTTTTGAAGACCAATTTCCCTCCCTTGTTGTCGTGGGAGTTAACATAAATCCAATCTCCAACTCGGAGCGGATCGCGACGATGTCTGACTCGGACATCGAAGTACCTCTTGTAACGAGCTTGTCCCGCTTCCATAGTAGCCCGGACAAGGGGTATCATCTTCTCCAGTTTCTGGAGTAGAGAGGCTTTCGCCTGACTCGGTGTTTGAGTCGAAGTCTCACCCTCAGTCTGGGTGAGACGCTCCACAGCTACTGACGGGAGTCGTCGGGGACAGACGAAGGCAAACGGTGCCTCTCCCGTACTACTGTGTACCTGGGAGTTGTATGCTGTCACGAGTAGTGACGCATAACGAGCCCATGTGACTACATGGTCATGGACATAGTGACGCAACTGGCGCACTAGAGTCCTGTTGAATCGTTCCACCTGCCCATTTGTCTGGGGGTGGTAAGGGGTTGCGAAGTTCGTCTGCACCCCCAACATCTTCAAGACTCCCTGATACAGGACGGGCGCAAACTGTGGTCCGTTATCCGAAAGGATAGAGTCGGGGATGCCATAACTGGCAATCCAGACGTCGAGTAACTCACTCAGAACGTCCACGGCTGTGATATCCTTGAGTGGGGATACCCGTGTGAGCTTAGTAAAGCGATCACACATCACCAGAAGGTACTCATATCCCTCTGGTGTTCGTGGTAGTGGACCGAGTAAGTCCACTGCTATCGCTGCAAACGGCTCTGTTGCAGGAAAGAGTCTCATGGAAGAAGTCTGTCGGGACTCCATGAGTCTATTCTTTGCGCAAGTCGCGCATGCGGCTACATACCCGTACACATCAGCCACGAGTGATGGCCAATAGTACTTCTTGCGTAGGGTCTGATACACCCTCGTAGACCCTGGGTGTCCACCCAACGGTGAGGAGTGCTCCCGTTGGAGGATACTCTTGCGTAACTCCTTGGGGACGACGACTTGTTTATCCCCCTGGGTATACCCCATACGGCAGAGTACGCCGTTTTCATTCAGGAAGAACCGAGTCGGTTGAGCTTGGTCGAGCTCCCTCCTGAGTCGTCGACAAAGTTTGTCGGTCTCCTGTGCCTGGATAAACTCATTCAAACACACGGGTAATAATTTGGCCATGCCAGGCATCCTCGGGTCGAGGACAGTTCCGGAGCGAGTGGTCACTGCCACATGAGGGAGTTCCTCAGGGATGGGGGAAGAGTCTTTCCCATCCGTCGGTATGCGAGACAACGCGTCCGCAACCGCATGCTTCGGGCCTGGCCGATATTCAACGTCATAATCGAACTCAGCGAGGCAGAGTCGCCTTCGATTGAGTCGGTTATTCGTACAGGCTGTAGTGGTGAGTATCCACTTCAAAGCCTTGTGGTCACATCTAATGAGGAACTTCCTTCCTTCGATGTATGGCCGTAGCATGGAGACTGCCCATACTACGCCAAGTCCCTCCACTTCCGTCACAGAATAGTTCTTCTGGGCGGGTGAGAGTCCCTTACTGAAATAGCCAACGGGTAAATACTCTCCCGAAGGCTGTTGTTGGAGTAAGCAACAACCGAGTTGGTCGTAACTTGCGTCCACATCACCGATGTAGTGAGCCCCGGGTCTGGGGACCGCTAACACCGGTGGGTTGCAGAGGAGCTCTCGCAACCTATCAAACGCTTCTTGCTCCGGGGGCTTGGGGGCATCCAAGCGCTTGGGCATCTTGGAACTTACCAAGTGGTTCAACGGTGCAGACACTTTGGCATATTTTGCCACAAAGCGTCTGTATACGTTACACATACCCAGGAAGCTCCTGAGTTGTGTCTGCGTCTGGGGGAACTTCGCCCGACGGATGGCCATGAGGTTCTTCTCATTGACCAGGATGCGACCTGGCCGGACTATATGGCCGAGCTACTCCACCTCATTACTAAAGAGGTGACACTTAGTAGGTTTGAGTGTTACTCCGGCTTCACCCAACAGGGTAAACACTCTGTCCAAGTGGGACAGGTGTTATTCGGCAGTCCCGGAGAACACAATGATATCGTCCAGATACACCAGGGCGATCTGCCACTTGACTCCGGCAAGTATCAAGTCAATAGCACGCTGGAAAGTCGCAGGTGCATTGCAAAGCCCGAAAGGGAGCCGTGTACACTGATAAACTCCACAGTGACACGTGAAGGTGGTCAAATGTCTGTCCTCCTTGCGGATGGGTATCTGCCAGTACCCCGCGTTGCAGTCCAACGTAGAGAAGTACTGTGCCTCACCGAGTGAGTCGAGGCAATCGTCCATACGGGGTAAAGGGTGACTATCCCTTACCGTCCGCTCGTTTAGCTTACGATAGTCGATGCAGAACCGCATCGTGCCGTCTGACTTGGGCACCAAGACTATGGGGCTGGCCCACTCACTTGAGCAAGGCTCAATGACACCCATGTCTTGCATCCGTTGGACCTGCTCTCGGGTGAGTTCCCGTGAGTCTGGTCCCATATGGTAGGGACTCAGGCGAACTGGCCTAGCCCCTGGCTTCAACACGATTCTGTGTTCGGTGGCCTTGATGAGCCCAAGGTCACCATTCCATAACTTGTGATGCTTCTGGATTAACTCATCCAGTCGTCCATGTAAACACTCCGGGATGTTCTCCCGATGTACCGTCGGCGACTTAGCCGTCGATAAACTCGATTGGTCGGCAGAGCCTGCCGTTCCAATATCCTTCCATTGCTGTTGAGTCACAGCAACGATATTCCCCTCAAAGGTAGAGATCGACGCAATCTTCATGCCTCCGGGGAGTCGTCGAGGTTCCTCCGACTTGTTGAGGACCTCCTCCCACCAAGTTTGGTCATCCCCACAAGTCATGGGGCCCCATGCAACTTGCACTTGGTGAGTATAATAGACTCGGTCCACGGGGGAAACGAGTCCATTCCCTCGAAACCGTGTGCGTACTCGCACAAAGGTCCTTGATCGGGGCGGGACTACCGTACCCTTACATACTCGTACATGGGTCGTAGAGCCTCCACCCTTGGGAGAGTTCTCCCTAGGTTGATGAGTCGTAGGGGAAACAGTCCTCCCTTTACGCAGTATTGGGACAGTCTCTCCATTACGCATTCGGATTACCCCTTCCGGTCCACAGACGGCCGGGACATGGAGGTCCAGATAGTCAGTTCCCAGGAGAACGGGAACCGACATATTGGAGACTACTCCAAAGTTCACCTGCGTCTGGTAGAACCCAATGCAAACAGTCAATGCAATAGACCCAACAATGGGGAGGAGTCCCCCATTGACATCAAACATACGCCACTCGGGTGAGCCGGCGGGACTCACATCCGTCCCCTCTGGCAATAAGTCTTGCCTAATGAGAGAGGCAGCAGAGCCTGTGTCGACTATGACACGAGAGGTAAACTCATATCCATCCTGCAGCCAGAGTCGAGCTGCGACCTGGTAGTTACTCCCTACCAGCACTGACACAATCCGACTCGGGTCGTGCTTCTGAGGAGGGGCCTTGTCTCTAGGCCTCACCCCTCGAGGTCGAGTCAGGACCTTCACACTCCCATGGGTCGGTGAGTGTGAAGCAACCCGCTTCATTACCGCTGGAACCTTTGGGTCAGTCTTAGTCCCAGCGGCTAGGCGTTTCCCTCATCCGACTCGGATGATGGAGTATCCTTGCCACTTGAGTTGGGGGAAGAGGTTTCCACCTTCTCAAGCGTGGACTCATCCTCTGACTTAGGTTGAGTCATGGCCGTCACACGTGTGGTGTGCGGCCGGGTATCCGAATCAGTCCTCGGAGCACCGAGTTTCCCGATGCGAGCCAACAGGGCTCTCAGTCGAACATCCAGAGTGGGGCATTGGGCTGCCCAGTGTCCCGACTTGGAACACTGCCAACACGGCCGATCACTCATTGACGCCGATGGCCCCGCTTTTCCCTGTACCTTATCAGGGATAGCGGCCACCATACCTTCCGTCTCTCGAGTTGAGGACGAAGGTACTGCAGGGTACGTCCGCGTGTAGGAAGGCACCCTTGCAATTCTGCGGAAGCGACTTGCTTCCACTCCCTTAGCTTCTCTCTCTCGTTCCTTTCGCTGCTCGGACACGAGCCAGCGGTACTCATCACCCTTAGTCTGGGCGATGCGTGCCAACTCCGCCAGAGTCATGGTCGGAGTATTACGCTCTCGCACAGTCGCTCGAGCTGCTCGGTGGACACCCTCCACAAAGCGTCCCTTAATGACTCCTTGGGGATATAGAAATCCACAGAGGACATTCAGCTGACGGAGTCGTTCAGCGAATTCCCGTTCCTCTTCACCCTTACTCTGGGTGGCGCAGTTGAACTCTTCAACCTGCACAGCCAAGGAAGCCTCGTCTGCGTGAAGACGAAGGATCCAATTAACCAACTCCAGGTAGGAAGTCACCTCACCCGGATTCCCACCATGCCGACTTGGCATGACGTTCATCACCTCGGAGCGGAGTGGCTCCTTGGTGAAGTCCTGAAGCATGAAAAACGCTTCAGCTTCAGAGACATCATTGTCATCGCAGGCTTTTGCGAACTTCCGCAAAAACTGGAAGACCTTCAGGGGTGGAGTCCCGTCCCACTCTGAACGGACCCCGAAGGATTGCGCACCGTGCTTCTTGCGCCGGCCCAGGGTACGGGCCTGACTATTCGAGTAGGTCAACGACTTGTTGACCAACGCATATGTCTCACAGTCAAAGACATCCTTGAACAATGGATTATTCACCACTATCTTTCCTGGGACGACTCTAGTCCCAAGACGGTCCGTGTGAGTCACACGACCACGTCGGGTAAGATCCTCTTCACCCGACTTGCCACTTGCAGAGGACTCAGACTCTGAGTCCACCTCACGACGGAGAGTACGTCGAATCTCCCGTCGTTTCTGACGCCTCGAGGCCTGCTCAGGCGGAGGGGTGTTCCCCTTCAGCGCCTTCCCCACCTCTTCTCGCACGACTTGTGCGATGGCGGTCATCACCGAGTCATCCACGATACCGGATGACCCAGGTGGAGCTTGACTCGAGCTCCCACCCGGTCCTTCCGGCACCAGTCTTGGCGCGGACCCACCAACCCGGGGTACGGAACTCCCCGTCCCGTCACCTCTGCCGGTCGGCGGTCCCATGCCGAAGTGAGTGTCGTCACTCCCCGAAGAGGTTGCCGGAGCCTGACGCTGGCTCGGCGCTCCCACCGGAGAAGGGCGAACTCCGCCCGTCTTTTCCGGGGACGGCCTGGGAAGGAACCTGGCCGACCGCCGTCGGGGTCCAACCTCTGGACCCACCACATCCGCACTGCCCGGCCTGGGTGGTACTCCGCCCGTCGGGGGAGGACTACGCTCCCCCTCCCCAGGTACACTCGGCGCAATGGGGGGGTGTCCCTCACCAGCCATCTCCACAAGAGTCACGTGGAGTCAACCAAAACGACCAAACGGTGTCCAGAGTCGGGGATCGTCAGCTAGGGAGGTCCTAGAGCACGTTCCACCCCTCCACCTGCCTCAAGGAAGGCGGTGAGGTTTCCCGAAACTCCGGGTCTCCCACCAAGACTCACGGTGGCCAACCTCGTCACCCAGCGAACGCTCGGAACGTAGGCGAGTCGATCGTGTCACCGGAAGTCTCGGTGCCGAAGGGGGAGAGGGGCCAACTTGGTCCCGTCTCCGGCCAAGGGAGGTACCAAAGTCGATATCCTCTCCCCCGCTGATCCACCAACTGTAGCAGTACTCCCAACCACCAACCCCGAGTCAGGGAAGGAAGAGGAGGGTTGCCGATATCCCAACTTGGGACACCGGAAGCAAGCACCTCCACACAGCCGAACACGGAACTTGCGTGTGGTGAGCGGGTCAGCTCACCAAGGCACGAACAAGATGTGTCGGAGCCAGACGGTGTTTACTTGCTTGGCCAGCCAAGGTGGGCTCTCCCCGCCTTGCTGTCCCCCCTTATCAACCCTCCTCACACGCTCACGCAACCCCTCAAAACACTCCGAAAATGAACCCTCAAACAAACCAATCATATCACTCCACATGCAAAGCACTCAAAGCGTAGAAATCCGTCTGGCTCCCGTGCAAAAGTCTCAAGAAACAAATACCAGCAGCATTACCCTGCTCTAGTATGTCGGAAGTCCTAGTCGAATTTCCGTCCAGAAGTCAGAAGTTTCACCATCGTGGGCCGGGTGAATTTCGACTTCCGGTCAGGTCCACTTGACCCGAATCTCCAAAGTATTGGTACCGAATTCCGGCCCAATCTCCCACACGGCTGGTAGGGGACAGGAGGAAGCGGAGGGGCACGCCGAGGTGGCGGTGCCCGAGTGTAACTGCGACCCCTACTCGGGGCCCCCGCAGTGGGTTGAGTCATACGGTCATCGTGAGAGGGCACGGCCATCACTATGGCCTTGTCCGGGGGCGGCGCAGTGTGGAGATCCGCCCCCGGGGCGTACGGGTAGTCGCCGATGCCCAGCCCCTCTCGTAGTACCACACGGCCGTCGTGAAGTTCACGACCGACCCATACGAACTGGCGAAGTGCGCCATCGTCCTTGGGCCCGCGGGTGGGGCGGCGCAACTTGTGCTCGATACTCTCCCACTCCATGAACTTGTGGAGACGGAGCATCTCCTCAAGTAGAGTGAGTTGTCCTGATGAGCACCCCTCAGCAACTAGCTGAGGGGTGAGCTGTCCCAAACCTTGGATAAGCCGAAGGGGAAGATGCCAGAGCATCCCCCGCCGCTGGACACAAGACACCCAGGTCGACATGACCTCGAGGAGCCACTGGGTTGCCAAAATGGCCCACACCAGGTGATCTGGGCTAGCCGTCAACATGACGGAGCCGAAGTGGTCGAGCAACCGTGGTAGCAACGCAGGGAACCCGTAGGGGACCTCAACTTGAGGCCACCACTCGGGCTTCTTGGGGTAGTACTGCTCCTTACTAGCAGCGGACTGCTGCGGAAACTCAAGTTAAGCCGAGGTCACCAAGTAGGGACCTCGCCGGAAGTCCTTCTCCATCCGCACATCAAAGTGATGAGTGTGCGGATCGGCCTCGTGAAGGTACGGGGGGCGAGTTGCCACCGCGTCCCAAGTAAAGGTCGCCAAGTCGCCGGGACCCGGGGTAGTTCCCCCGCGGTCCACCATGGCCTTGGTCCGCTGCACGTCTTCGACTTCGTCATCGTCCAGGAAGGCAAACTGGTCCGTCCTGAAGCCGGCAGGGAACCCGAACCTTCGGGGATACTTCTCCCGTAGGCGGTCCCATACTCGACTCATCGCTGTGCCAAGTCGGCCACAGCGAAGAACCGTCAACCCCTTCTCATATAGAGGCCAAGCGGGGTAGAACCACCGCCCCAAGGCCTCCCGTGGGATGACCCGGGACACCTCCGGGGGAGATCCCGCCGCCAACCCAAAGTCGGGTGGCGCGGGAGTCCAATCCCCCGGAGCAACCGCGGAGCCCCCGCCGGAAGTCCCGGCGGGCGCTACACCCTAGGAGGCGTCCTCCATACGTTCATCCAAAGAGTCAGTCTCCACCCCCGGGGTCACCATGCCTCTCCCCAAGTTAGAGAGAGACGACCTGGCTGCAGCTGCACGAGACCCGCCTCGAGTTAAGGGGGGGCTCGGATCGTGGGTAGATCAGTGGCCTCCCCAGCGTGGGGCGGCCCAGGGGAAGGTGAAGGGGATGTGTTGGTGATGGTGAAGTGAGCACCGGGGAGAGAAAGCTGCCGAGTGGGCAAGCTTGAGGAGAGGGGCGGTCAACGTGACCGCCTCCACGTCCACGTTACGTACCCTGGGGGACAGCAAGTCGCGCCCCCAACGCCGAGACGTGCGTTTACGCGCCCCCTCACAGGGCCGACCGGGTCGGTCGGAACTGAGGAGAGGGGAGTGTGGCAGTATTGACCCCCAGGTAGGGGGGCAACACGTGCCATGCAAGGGGCGGCAGGCCACTAGCCTGACCCGTTCCTCCCCCTGCATTTGGGTCAATATTCCCTCAGTTTGGGATACTTAGCTTAGTAGTAAATCCAACTTGGATTTGAGAGTTTTCTGCATTTATCGTCTTGAATTTTCGTGTGGCCCGGTGGGCAGGTGCTGGAATGGGAGATTCTGAGTGGCGAGATTCTGAGGGGACCCTGGGGGGATAAGGGGAGGGACAGCGGGGCTTGGCCTTGCTTCCCCGTCCCGACCAAGAAACTGTTGGACCACATACCATCTTGTTTGTCAGTGGGGGGATTGCCCCACAACAGGGATAGAGTGTGTGCGACTTGCACTTCTTCCGGTTCCCCCCGACACGGGAGGCAGCCCTTGTGCACCGCCCCAACTTGGGCGTCGCGTGTGCAAGAGGGTTTTGCCACACTTGCCACCCCCTCCCACCCACCCGACTCTCGAACTTTCCGAGGTGCCGTGTGGCTGGCTGTCCAATCAATGCCAACCACAGGCCGGGGCACCCAGCAGCCCGCCCTCCCTATCTGGATGGCGGTATTTGCTGGGACATTCGACAACTTGTTGGGTGCCTTTTTCTTTCGTATTTGAATATCCCAGTACGATACGGAGGGTACACGCTGCGCCTCTGCCATGGGCGTGGAGTATCCAGGAGGAAGGCGGCCTGACCCAAAACCCCATGCCATCGCGTGTGCCCGCGCGGTGGTTTCCGTGGCCTTGCTCTTGTCCCCCTGAAGTTTCCGTACACTTGCGACTGCACACGGACCGTTTTTTCCGGCCAAAACGCGCACCTTTCCCGGCGTTCCGTTCTTCCTACCCCGTTCCCCCTGGCTGCCACCACTGCCGCCGCTACCTCCTCCCCCGCGGGCTGGCGTGGCACCAGCTGGGGGGCCTGCAGGCCGATCACGACCGGCGGGGACGGCACCGGCATCGGCGGCGGCCGCGGCGGCGGCACTGGCGGTGGATGGAGTGTGCTGACCTGGCGCTTGGTGAATGCCAGCGCGCGAGCTCTTGGGGTGGGGATAGCGCTGTCCACGTGGACGTGCTCGATAAAAGCGCGCCCTTTTTCACCCAATCATCGTTGAGACCGCCCGCAGAAGCGACACAGATCCGGCCTCGTCCAATCATAGGGCGGATTGGGTGCCAGAAAGTGACCTGGCAAATCCAGCCGCGCGCGCCTTGGTGGCCGTGTAGCCCTCGGTCTCGGAGCCCTCCCCCGTGTTCCTCCCCGTCCCCATATACCCCCGTTCACCCGTCCCACCCCCCCCCATGTCGCCCCCCTCCCCCCCTCCCCCTCCCCCCACTCTGGAACTCTCCGTCCCCCCCCCCCCCCCTTCTCCCCCGCTCCTGCCTTTGACCTCTTGTCTGCTCTTTTTCTCCCCCACCTCTCTCCACCGCGTGCTGACAATATCGTGGATGCTTTCTCAGTAATAGGGGCGTCCGGAGGAGCTAGTGAGATGGCGGCGGCAGCGGCTGGCGTTGGGCGGCGGGTGCGCGAGCGGATGGCACGGATTGGTCGGCTACGTGCGGTACGGGAGGGTTGGCTTTGTGGGGTGCAGGCGGGGGGATGAGCTGGCGGAGGGGGAGCGGTGGGAGACGCGGGAGGCTACGCGGGCTCGACCAAGGGGGGGGGGGGGGGGGACAGGGGGGGGGGGGTTAGGGGGCCTGGGGGGGGGGGGGGGGTTTTGTCTGTTGGTGTGGCATGATTGTTGTATTGCATTGGGGGTCATGTACGGCAAGGCGGGCTGCTTGTAGGCTGGGATTGGGGAGGGGCGGTAGCTGTGTTTGTGAGGGTCCGAGGGGAAAGAGAGGGAGGGGTGGGGGGCGCGTCGGCGACGGCCAGGCCGGATGGTCCTCCCCGCGAGGGTGGAGGGGGTCGCTCATCATGCTGCGTGCTCTGCGTGAGCGCAGGCTGTTGCTAATGATTAATCCTCAAACAACAAACTAAGCGGGTTGTGGAGACCAAACTCGGAAGAAGTTACCATGCAACTCGTCAATGAGGAGTTGCTGGGCCCCGCGACGTGGCACTGGCCACGTGGACGGGGGGCTCCCCTGAGGCACTACAGGGGGGTTATCCGCCCCCCCCTGATGGGCCCAAAATCGAGGGGGGAGGGGGGGTTAACCGTCGATTGGTTGGTCCAGAGTGGTTAGTCGTCCAAATGGTTTTAGCATGTACTTGTTGGCCGCCTGCCCCCGCCGCCAAAGTAGACTTCGCTGGCCGCCCGCCTCCCCCCCTCTGTAGCCGCCGCCCGTTCCTCTCCCCACCGCCTCCAGCCTTGCCTCCTTTCTCCCCCTCCTCCCTCTTCTCCCTCTATTTTCTGGGGAAGTCTCGTCAACTGGGAGGGGCAAGAGCGGTGGACTGCGGGGGGGGCGGGGCCGACGTGGAGGACGAGGAAGCGGTGATGAAGGACGCATCGGAGAGCCAGGGGGGGGGCACGCCTAGTTCTCTACACTTGCCTTTTCAAAGAAACGTGCAGCCCTGTGAGTGGCTGAGAAGAAAATTGGGGGTTTTTCATGACCCCAATTTTCACCCCACGCCACAGAGGCCGTGAGGGACGGTCCGGCGCAGCCCCGGTGACGCGGCCACCCGGATCTTGCGCACGAGTGTATCCCCGCGAGTGAATCTACCCAACCCCTTGCACGACATTTCCACCCCTCCCCCCCCTCCCGTCGCCTTGACGCCTCCCCCTTCAAGCCCCCCCCCGCCGGAGTCTGAAGGTGACAGCCCTTCCCCCATCAATAACTCCATTCCTGTCGCTGTTTCCCCGGGCATTCTCAGACATCTCTGAGATGCCCCGGGGAAGCGTCTGCAGGTGTACTATGAGGATCGAAAAGCCTCCGAGATGCAGAGGACAGTACGTCCGCCACAGATGGTAAAGTCACAGTCATGGGGGGACTGCACCTTCCCCAATACGTGAAAAGACGCCCCCTGCGCCGGTCCCACCCCTGTTTGACCTCGCTAACCCCGGGTGTGGCGGGTAGTGAGCCTTTGGGGGGAACGCCGGGCGAGGGTGGTGGCCTTTGGGCGCTGTGCGAGGGGATGAGGTGGGGTGTGGGTGGCACTTCACCAAGGTGTGGTGTTTCGTTCCGGCAGCCGTTCTTCGAGGAACGGTTGACTCTCCACTATGCATTCTTTTCAAATGTTTCTATTCTCACCTGCCCCACACGGCCGCGACAACGGGTGCAGGTGAACACGTGTACAATCTTCAACTTCCTGTGGCCCAAAGGAAGAAAAAGACCTGACACCTCGCTCTTGAGCCAATGCGGTGACAGAATTGCCTCTCAGAGCGATCGAATTGATCTTCGTCGGCCAATGAGGAGACCAGAGAGCCTGTGAAACCCAGGCGTCACAAAAAACGCCCTCTTAACTAGGCGTGGGGGGGGGGGCGGGAACACGTTGCTATACGCAAGGTAGCCGTAGCGGCGCCTACCCGCCGACCACTCCACCGCCCACGTGCCGACCGTGGCCACCGCACGTTGTGTGCCTGCCGCCCGCCGTCACTCTGCAGCGGGGGCCGTCTCCCAAACAGGGCGCGTGCGGCTGGCGCGGCGGGTGAGGGGGAGGGGGAGGGAGGGAGGGGCAGTTGCAGAGTCGTATGCCGCGCGCCGCCTCCCCCCCCCCCCACCCAAAGGCACAGCCGCGGCACCCTCTCCCCTCTCAGAAGTGGTGACATCCCGGCGGCTGACTGAGGCGCCGCTGGTCGGCGGGGTGGCGCGGGACGGGGAGCATCAAGGGGCAAAGAAAAAAAACAAGGAAAAAAAAAAAAAAACGGACAAAGGCGACCCCAGATAAATGAAAAGCACCGCAGAGCGCACAAGGTCTACTGTCGTCAACAAGGGGACGACGGGTCGACTCCCCTCCACCGCCGCTACCCTCCCCCCCACACCCATCCTCACGCAACAAGCAGGCGCACGCCGACTCGTCTCGCGCACAGAGCGGCTCACACAAGGCGGAGGCCGACCGCAACAGGCCCGTGCAGGTTGGGGAAGGCGCCCGGGGGGGGGGGGTGGGGGAGCGGGGAGCAGTGAGAGGGAGCAAGGCAGGGACGAGGGCCCGCCCGCGCAGGAGCAACAGGCCACCGAGGATTGTTTTTTTTGTGGCGGCCACCGCGCTGCCCACCCGCACCCAGCGGGACACGGGTCGGTGGGTCGTGCACGTGTCGGCACCACCCCCCCCCCGCTGCCCGCAGCCTCCGCGTCGGTGGCCGCGGTGACAAACTCGAATTACTCCCCACGAGCGTACTGTGCTCAGCACGGCCACGGGTTCCCCTCCTTCCCTACATAGCGAAGTAGAAAAACGCAACAAAAAACAGTGAAGCATGGCCGAGGGCGAGAGCGCTCGTCGACGCGCACCCCCCCACCGCGCCACTCCCGGCCCCTGCCACCTCGTACAGCGCGGTCGCATCCCGCGTCTGGCATCCCGCCTTTGACCGGGGGCCCCGTTAGTCGCCCAGCCCGCTCCCGCCCCCCTCCTCCAGCCCATCCGCCGGGTGACGCAGGGCGGCGCCCTCGGGGGGTTCGTAAAAGATGGCTCGTGAGGCGCGGCGGGTGCCCAGGTCCCCCCCCCAGCCGCCGCCGCCGCCTCCCCCTCTCGACGCGCTCACGCTCGACGTGGAGGCGCCCGCGCCGCCGCCCACGCCGCCGGCCCCACCGCCGCCGCCGCCGCTGCCGGCGGTGGCGGTGGCGGCGGCGGCGGCGAGCACGGCCGACTGGCCAGCGGCAACCTCCTCGTCCTCATCTTCCTCTTCAGACGATGTGGCCTGGTCGACGGGCAGCACAAACGGCGCGTCGGCGCCGGCGCCGGCGCCGGCGCCTCCGCCACCACCAACCCCCGCTCGGCGTCGCCACACCCGACCGGTCGCGGTGTCCCCGTCGGCGGCGGTGAAGGCGGCCTCGGCGGCAGTGCCGGGGCGGTCGGCGTCTCCCCCGCCCAGGAGGGTGTGCTCCAGCTTGGCAAACGTCAAACCGCTGAGGATGGAGCGGAGCTGGGAGAGCCCCTCGGTGGCAAAGTGGCGGAGCAGCTCCGCCGCCAGCTCCCCCGGGTTGTACCGCGCGTCCGCGACGGTGACGCCCGCCACTGCCAGCGGCACGTCCCGGAGCGTGGGGAGGAAGCGGAGGACGTGGCGCAGCGCGGGTGGCACCCCCGCGTCGCTGCCGCCAACGTAGCGGCCGGAGTTCGAGTAGGTCAGCCGCACGGTCAGCGGGGAGAGGCTGGCCGACCGGATGTAGGTGGGCACCAGCACCGAGTCCACCTCGGCCTGCAGCGACGCCACCCCGACCGCCGTGCCTTTGGCTCCCCCGCCGGTGGAGGGCGGGCCGGACAGCGCCGCGCCGCCCGCTGCGGCGGCCGCCGACCCCGCAGCGGCGCCGCTGCCGACGGCCACCGTCGTCGTTGACGTGCCGCCGCCGCCGCCGCCGCCGCCGCCGCCGCCGCCGCCGCCACCGTTACTGCTGCCGCCCGCCCCAGAGGCGGCCGCGGGAGCAGATGACGACGAGCCGGCCGAAAAGAACGACCCACCGCCGCCGCCGCCGCCGCCGCTGCTGCCACCACCGCCGCCGCCGCCGCGACTGCTGCCGCTGACGCTGCTGCCACCCGGCCGACGACCCGGCGCCGGCCGGTGCTCCTCCCGGTGGGCCCCGCTCTCCCGATGCAAAAAGTCATCGACCGTCGTGGACACGCTGCCTGACAGGCCAATGCCGAGCTTAACCAAAAAGTCGAGCAGATTGCTCTCCAGGTTGACCAACAGCGGCGCAAGCGTCAGGTGCGCGCCCTCCCAGTACTGCAGCTGTGACGGGTTGAGGGCGGTGAACGGCTTGAGCACCGACGCCGTCACCGCCAGCAGGGGCGTCGCGGCGTCGGCCGCCGCTGTCCCCGACGCGTCCCCGCTGCCACCGCCGCCGCTGCCGCCGCCGCCGGCAGCCGTCGAGGCCCCGCCCCCCGCGCCACTCGCGCGGCCGTCGGCGGCGCCCCCGCCGGCGTCGCCCCCACTTCCATCGTCGACGCGGCGGCCGAGGACGGTGGGAAGCCATGCGGCGGCCATATGGTTCTCCACCCGCGCGTCCATGACGAGGGCGTCGAGCGTAAAGCGCGATGCCGACACGCAAGTCTGGACGAGCAGGTGGTCCAGGCGGGTGTAGAGCACCGGACCGGACGACAGGCCCTGCAGGGACACTTGCACGCCCCGCAGGGAGAGGGTGCCAAGCAGTGCCACCAGGTCCGTCTGGTCGGACAGCACCGCCTCGGTCGCCATGAGCACCTTGCGCACAGGGGTCCGAGCCGGCCGTGCCGGAGGCCCCGCCGCCGCCGCCGCCGCCGCTGAATGACGGTGCAGGCCGGCCGCGGCAGCCGCCGCGGACGCAGCCGCCGCCACGTCCGCCTCAGCAGCAGCCAGCGACGAGGCCAACACGGCCGACAGGGAGCGGGCGCGCGACAGGTGCGGCGGGTCTGCCCTGCCAAGACCGCCCGCCGTCGTCCCCACGGCGGCCGCCGCAGCGGACGCGGCGGCGGCTGCATCGGGTCCCGGGTCAGACACGTGGCCCAAGCTCACCCGCGGGGAAGGCCCCTCCGGGGAGGAGGACACGGAAAAGGGAGGCACCCCCCCATCCCCCGGTGCCGACGACAGACCAGACCGCGCCTTTGCCCCCCGCGCAGACGGATGCACGTGTAGCACCCGCACGAGGCCATCGCTGACCACCTGCACCCGCAGCCCCGCGGCGCCCGCGCCCACCCGCCACTGCCCGTCGCGCGCCGCGTCGGGCCGCACCTCCACACACGCGTGGCGGTCGAGGGCGGGAAACACAACCCCCCCCCCCGCCGACCCCCCCCCCCCGCCGGCCGCCAGCGCGCGCACGCCCCGCGACGGGGGCGGCGGGATGGCGCGACCAATGGTGACCGCCCGGTCCGCGCGGGAGACGTCGGCCCAGCCAAAGAGCGCGGTCGCGCCCGCCTCGGCGCCCGCCGTGGCGGTGGCGCCGAGCCCCCGGAAGTTGCGGGGCGCCACCGCCAGCGGCTCGCCCGTGTGGTTGACCACCCGGTAGCGGGGCCCAAAGGGGGGGCGTGGCAGGAAGCGGACCACCCGGCGCTTGCCGTACAGCCCAATGCTGACGCCAATGAGGATGACACCAAAGGTGGGATGCAGCGCCCCGCGGGCGCCGGGCACGCGGCCAATCGCATCGGACGGGTCAGAGTTGAACACGCTCACCGAGTGGCGGGTGGTGTGCTGGCGCCGCCAGCGGCGCGCCCGGCCACCGCCGCCGCCGCCGGGGCTGTCGCCCCCCCCGCCGATGGGCAGCCCCCAGGCGCCCCAATTGCCGCCGCCCCCCGACAGCAGATGGCGGTGGGGCTCACCCCGCTCCAGCGCCGCCACGGTCATGGCGTGGGAGCCCGTGACGGACAGGTCAATCGCGCCACTGACGCGGCACCCTGCAAAGCGCACGTAGATGGCGCGGGTGTCCTTGGACGACGCCCGGTGGACGGGCTCCCGCGCGCCGGGCGTCACCACCGTCGCGGCCGCCGACAGGGAAACGGCCGCCGCGGCGGCGGCGGCACCAACGTGGCCAACGCTGCGGACGCCGCCGCCGCCCCACGGGTTGAGGTCGTGGGCCACCTCCAGCGTTGCCCCTGTCTCGTTGACCACCTCCAGCCGGGGCAGCACCGCCACGTCCACCAGCCCGGGGGTGGCTTGGCGGGTGGTGGAAAAGGCCGCCGAAGACTCGCCCGACGAGCCGCCCCCGCTGTCGCCACCCGGCGCCGTGTTGCGGGCGGCACTCACCTCGAGCACCAGCCGGTAGATGAGGCCCCGGCGGTGGGCCCCCGCGGGCACATCCACTTTGACGCTCCCCCCCGCGGGGGGGAACTGCACGAACCGGGACGCGCCGTGGCCCACCGACAGATTGATACTCGGCTGCACCCAAAAGAGGGGCGCTCCGTGGACGAGGTCAAAGTGCGCGGGGGCGGCCCCGTCGGCGCCGCCGTCCCCGCGGGCCGACCCACCAACGCCTCCCGCGCCGCCGCCGCCGCCGCGGCCCGCCACACCTGCGGCAACGCGGCCAAGGTGGTCGGTCGTCACGTTCCACAGGCCGTCGAGCCCCCCACCCACCACTGGCAGAGTCGCGACCGCCCGGTGGACGGGGTTGGCGGGCGGCTCCGCCACCCGCAGGATGATGTTACGCACCTGGTTCGACAGCCGGTACGGCGCGTCCACCGACAGGCGCACGCTCCCGACGGGAGTGATGGCCGCGCGGAGGAGCACGCAGCCGAGCGTCGGCAGCCGCCGGATGGCCTGTGACAGCAGCCCAGACGGGCCGCCAGCCGTGTCGGCGCCGACGGGCACGTGCAGCCGCAGGTGCTCCGCGTCGGCCGACGCCAAAGACGCCCGCGGGGGACGACCTCCCCCCCCGCCCGCCACGGCGGGCAGAAGCTCCAGCGGCCGCACGGGCGCGACGAGCGGCAACGACGCCACCGCGTCGACGCGGCGGAAGCGGAGCGGGGCGGTCCACGAGCCGCTCGGTTCGCGGACGGCGACCCAGTAGGGCCGCCGGGGGGCAACGGTCAGCAGCGGCACCACCTCCCCGGGCGCGAGCGTCACCAGCTGCTGGAGGTAGGGGCGCGGCCGAGTGGCGCGCGACGCGGTCGCCCTCGCCGTCGCCGGCGTGCCCATCCCTGTCGACCGGCCGTGACGGGAAGAGGGGGTGGTGGTGGCGGTGGTGACGGTGGTGGGCGCGGCCCCGCCAGAGACTGTGCGTTTCTCCGCCCCTGAAGAAAAGCTCACTCCCGTGAGCGGCCCCCCGCCGCCGCTGACCCGGGAGGACCCGCTGCTGCTCTTGGCAAAGCGCGAAAAGAGCTCCCTCGCAGAGTGGGTGCTCCCAACACCGCGGGACTCCCCCCCCCCGCCCCTCCCCCGCGGTGGCGCCAGCCGGTGGGTGGCCGCCGCCACCGCCGCGCGGGTCAGCCGTGGGGCGGCCACAAACGGCACCGCCGCGAGGTCCGCCACCCCCGCCGCCCGGTGGGGACCCTCTCGCTCCGCCACCCGGCGGACGAGGGAGGAGAGGAGGCCCTCGCGGCGACGTCGGTCGTCCAGAAGGAACTGCATCGAGACGGGGAGGAGGTTGACCAGCTCCGCACTCGGAGCCACGGACACAGACGTAAACTGCACGCGCCCGTCGGGAGTCAGCGGCGGCGGAGGGGGAGGGGGTGGGGAGACGGCAGCAGGCGCACCCGAGCTCGCTCCCTCCCACGCCGTTGACACCGCCGCACTGCCCGCCGCCGCCGCACCAGCGTCCTCTCGCCCAGCCCCTTCCCCGTCGGACGGGAGCTCCATCACCGCCGAGGCCGCGTGGCCACCCCCCCCCCTCGCTGCCGCCCCCGGCGGGGGCACGGCCGCAAACCCCCGCCCCCCCGATGCGAGCGCCGACAAAGACCGGGGCACGCACAGCACGACGTAGGCGGCGCGCCCCCCCCCCCCCCCGCCCCCCCTCCCCACGAATGGCGACGGCGGTGGCAGCGGCGGCGGCAGGGGCGGCCCAGCCAGCGAACAATGGGGCGGCGTCAGCACCGGGGGGCGGACGCCGCCCAAGCGGCGGCCGTCTACAGCGCGCCCGCTCGGGCCAGCCCGCCCGCCGCCGCCACCGCCACCGCCGCCGCCGCCGCCGGCCGCCGCGGCGGGCGGGGTGCGGGGCACCCGCGGGCACCCCACCACCAGGGCAGTGCCGGGGCGCATCCGGGCCACGTCCACTGGCGGCGACAGGCCGTACGCCTTGGTCGCCGACCCTGGCCGTACGCGCAGAGCGCCAGGCGCGCTGCCGCCGGCGGCCCCAAAGACCGCACCGCCACGGGGCACGTGCAGGGTGCCCGCATCGCCCGCACCGCCCGAAGCGGCGGTGGTGCTGGCGCCGGCGGTGACGCCACCGCCGCCCCAGCCATCATCGTCCCACCCGTCGTCGAGGCGCGCGTGGACTGAGTGACCGGGCAGCCGGTTAAACAGCTGCAGCGGCGCATGCACCGCCACGTTGATGCACAGGTCCACATCCTCAGAGACGGTCCACAAAAAGACGGCAGGGCGGCTGTCAGAGACGCCCCGCCCCCTCCCTTCCGCCCACGCACCGGAGCCGCCGCCGTCACCACCGCCACCCACCCGCAACGGCCGCACGTGGTAGGTGCCAAAACTCTCATCCGGCGCGACGCCCCAGCCGTCAATCGCCACCCACATCCGCCGGCGGGCGGCGAGAGCGGCCGCTCGCGCACTCTCCGCCGCCACCGCCTCGCGTCGCTCCACCCGCTCCGCCCCGCGGCGAGAGCGGCGATGGCGGCGACGCCGCGGGAGCAGCCCGGAGGGCAGCGTACTGCCGACGCCGCCGCCGCCACCGCCGTCCTCGTCGGCGCTGCTGTCCGTCCCAACCCCGCCGCCGCCATCCCCAACGTCCAGGTCCGAGTCGGACGCGTCACTCCCCGCCGCTGCAGACGGCAGCAGCGAGGCGGGGAGGTCAAACGGGGCCACCTCCCCCGGCTGCACCTCAATGAGCGGCCCGGCGTCGCCAAAGTCGGCGCCGTCGCTGCCCCCCTCGCGCCCCGCCTTTCCCTCCCCCTTCCCCTCCCCCCCGCCCCGCGTGGAGCGGCCATACACGCGGAAGCGCACCACCGCGGGCGTATGGTTGCGAAACACAAATACGTGGAGCGACCGCGCGGCAGGCCGCCCAAACGATCGCGCGCTGTGGGCAGCGGCGAGAAGAAACGCGTCAGTGAGGACAACCCGCGCCACATCCGCCTCCACCACCACCCCCGCCGGCAGCGCCGGGGACGCATCAAACTCGACCCGCACCGGCCACGGGGCGAGGACGGGCAGGGCGGTGCCGGCACGGAGGTCGGTCCAGTCTAGGGCCAGCGACACGCCGATGAGGGCGTGGATTTTAGACAGCCCCGACGGGAGCACCCAGCCGCTCAAGCTCACCGAAATGGCCGACAGGCGAAAGACGCCAAAAACGGACGATGACGTGGCGTCGGCCGACGCGCGCTGCGGGGGGGGGTCGTACAAGGGGGCGGGCGACGCGGGGGGGGCGCCCGGCGTGGGGGGGGGGGGCGGGCAGGGCGACGCCGCCGCCCCCGCGCCACTGCCGCCCCTCACCGCCGCGTCGTCGGGTTCGAGGGCAACGCGCGTGGGCGGCACAAAGCGTACGACGATGCCGCCCTTGGCCGACACGGACACGGACAAGGGGGACTTCAGGCTATCGTCTTCTGCCCCCACCGTCGGGCAAGGGATACCCGCAGCGGGCGCCGCGACAGCTGCGGCGGCCGTCGTCTCGGTGGCCACCGCGGCCGTGGGCGCGCCCGACAGTGGCGGCGGCGGTGGTGGGGCTGGTGGGGGAAGGGGCGGGGGCACCACGGTGCTGTCGGCTGACCCCCCATGGACGGGGAGGGCCTTGAGCTTGAGCCACGCCGGGCTCCGAAGGGTGACCACCCCTCCGCCCTCTCCCAACACCATGAACCGCCCCGACGCGGCGTTTTGCATCGCCACCCGCTGGCGGGACAGCCCCAGTAGCCGCCATTGCGCGCGAGGCGCAACGCCGGGTGCCACGGCCGGCAACGCCGCGGCGCCGTCGACGCCGCCGGCCGTCCGCGGCGGCACCCCCTCGCCGCTGGGCGGCGGTACTGGCGACAGACCGCTGCTGCAGGTGCCCGAGGCGGCCGGGTCGATGCTGGCGGCCGCCCCCCGGGCGCTACCGGGGAGGCACCGGCCTACCAAGCCCTGGGGCGACGACGGGTGCGGGTGGGCGCGGCTGCCCGCGCTGGTGGCCGGGTGGACCGCCTCGGCCAGGGCGCCCGCGGCGGTTGCCGGCAGCGTCGCGGCAGCGGTTGCGGCGCGCCCAAAGCCCGCCACCACCCGCCGCAAGGACTGGGTGACGGCGTGCGGGGGGGAAGGCGGCGGCGCGGGCGTGCGCTCAAGGGTGGCCGCCCCTTCGAGCACCACCCGCGCCGTATCGGCAGGGCGGGCGACGCCGACAAAGAAGGGGCCGTCCTGGTAGCGAGGGGCAGACGTGTCCTGCTCCACCACGTACAGGTCGTCAGCGCCGTCGGCACCACCGGCGCGTCCATCACCGCCGTCGGCAGTGGCTACAGAGAGTGTAAACCACCCGCCGCGGGGAAGCACCGGGCCTGCCTTCCTCGCTGCGGTGACCGCGCACTCGGCGTCGCTGCCCCCACCGTCGGCAGCCACCGATGCAGACGGCGCAGACGAAAACAGGTGAGGCCGCCAGTGTCCGCGGCGGATCCCCGCCGGCGGCGTCGCGTCAGCGGGCCCGTCGCCCGAGCCGTCGCCGCCGACGTCGGTGTCACCCCCTGGGGGTAGGTGCATGAAAAAAAGGCTGGGCCCGCAGGGTTCGGCGTCTGGCGACACGCCCACCAGCGGCGCCCCAGGCCTGGCATTGCCTCCGTGCCTTGACCCGACCTGCGGGGACGCAACCGTCGCCTCGGCGACGGGGGCGGGGAGTCCCAGCTCCGACACTGCCGGCTGGGCTGGGAAAGGCGGCGGCGGTGCGCCCACCGCCAGCACCGACCCCGACAGGAGGTCAGCCAGGCGGAGGGCGTGGCCGTCTTCGAACTTGAGGCCCAACTTGTCCCGCTGCACATCCTGCTGCCACGCCATCAGCGCATCGGCAGAGGTGGCGGCGGCGCACGGCGCGCCCGCGGGGGTGGCCGTCCCAACGGCGGCGGGGAGATCCCGGTCGGCCACCGCGCTGTCCATCCCACCCTGCCCCAGAGGCGCCGCAAACGCACCCGCCCGCTGTGACGACAGCGCCGTATACGCGGCGGCGTGGTCGCGCGGCGTCCGCACTGGGTGGGCGGCCACGACGGCCGCGAGTGCCGGTGCCAGGGGCGCCAAGTTTTTGGCAAGGGACATCCCTAGGGCGGTGACCTCGGCCACCTCGATAGTCGAGAAAACAATCGCAAGTGGCTCGAGCACCACCCGCACGGCAGTGGAGGAAACGGCCGATGCCTGCGGACCCCGGTAGCGGATTACCGCGTTCGCAAGGTCCACCCGCACCCCCGTGGGGGCGAGTAGCTGCCTCCCTGTCGGAGCGACGGATGGATCCGCCGATACGAGACGCAGGCCCGCTACTGCAACCCCGAGTCGATACGACGACGACACGTACAGCAGCTGACGAAGGGCGAGCGACGAGAGAACCAACGTCAGGCGGCTGCGGTGGGTAGGGCGCTCTTCGGGGAGGGTACCCAAGCCATGCTTTGGGCGAGGGGGGTGTCGCCCAGGACGGAACGGGGGGGGGCCGCCACCACCCTTGTCGTCGCGGGTACCTCCTCGCCCCCCCCCTCGACTCCCCACCGGGGTGGCCACTGGAAAGTCCTCAAAGAGGCTGACCCGGGCATCGTGGATGGACAGGTGGAGGTCCATCCACAGGCCGCTGGGCGTCGCGGCAAGCCGTTCTTCCCGGGCGGGTGCGGAAAGCAGCATCCGCCGGCCAAGCAGGTCCACCTCTCGCGCGACCGCCGCGTCGGTGAGGGCGTGGCCGTGGAGGGGGACAAACATTGCCCCCGCTCGGAAGCCGAGGTCCATCAGCACTCGCACCACCGCCGTAATGGCCGCAATGAGGGAGCTCAGCGAGGCGGCGTGGACGGCAAGGCGGATGGGCGTCACCCGCACAAACGTGTGCTGTGATTGCTGCACAGAATAGACGGCGCCACGGTAGGCGACCACCACCTCCACCTCGGCCGGCGCCTCAAGGGCAGGGTACTCGCTGACCGACCCAAAGGACGCAAACGTCGCAACGCTGCCCTGCAAGTCTGAGATGCGGATGGAGAGGCTGTCCTCCTGGACGTCCGCCCCATCAAAGCCGACAATGCCATCATCGGCAGGGGGCGGCGGATGGTCACGGTCACCGGCAAACGGTGAAGGCGGAACAGCGGGCGGCGTCGGCACCAACGGCGTCGCCGCAAACGTGCTGCTCGCAGCCGACTCGGACACCGCAGACGTCCAGGTGGCATCACGGGGGAGCCCCCCTCGGCCGCGCCCCTCCCCCCCACCGGCGACCCCCCCGCCACCAAGCCGCGGGTCCACCAGCCACCCTCGTCGCTTTTCTACCCCCACCAGCGACGGGTCGTCGGCACCTAGCGGCGGGCGCGCCACCGACGCCAGCGCCAGCCGCCCGACCGACAGCACGAGCACCGATGTGGCCACGCGCACACGCGGGAGGGCGGCGGCGGCGGCGGCACCCGCGGCGCGTGCCACAAAGTAGGCACCCGGCAGCGGGGCCTGACCCGCGTGAGCCCGGAGCCGAGTGAGAGTAATGGCCAGCTGCGGCACCACCTGTTCGGCCTTGGCTGCCCACGAGTAGACGCCCGTGCGGGCGGCGAGCGCGCGCCGGGCAGTCGCAACGGTCTTGGCCATCCGCCGGTAGGCGCCGACGTCGTCGGCAGCGGGAAAGGCGATAAAAAAATCGAGGATAAATGCCAGCTCGGCGGCGGTGAGGAAGGCGTCAAAGCCGTCAATGGCGAGAATGAGCCTGGGCGGTGACGTCAGCATGTGCCCGTCGTCACGGTAGGTAAGGGCAAGGAATCGAGGGGGGGCGCCCGCAGGGGGGGGAGCCGACAGGAAAGGGGATGGCGCCACGGGCGGCGGTACCGGGTGGAGACGGGGAAGTAGCGGGGCGGGTCGCCGAGACAGCCGCGGCGGAGGACGAATGCCACCCGTCGCGGCCGTTGCCCCCTCCAACCCCCCCATACCCGTCCCCGCTGCAGCGCCCACACCCGCCTCGGCCAACGAGGCCTCCACCGCCGCCGCTGCGTCGGGGCGGGTGCGGATGAGCGGCCCCCCACCGGCAACGTCCCCTTCCATGCCCTCTGCCCAAACCTCCACCTCGGTCGCCACCTGCAGCGGTGCCAGGTACACGTCCACCCCCAGCCCCGACACGACGGCCGACTGGCGGTAGGGCTGCCGCGGCGCCGCCGCGTCGCGGAGCTCCAATCGCACCCGCGGCGCGCGGATGCGGAGGGTGACGGGAGGGCCAGGCGAGGCGCGTGCCGACCGCGTCGCGTAGACGGCGGGGGCGTCAGGGGTGGACGGCCAGCGGGAAAAAGGGGTAGCTAGCAGCGTCGCCGCCGCCACCACCGCACCACGGACGGCGTCGGCGAGGGAACGCGGATGGTGGACGGCAGCGGGGGTGGCGCCGACGCCATGGCCATTGGCCTTGGCGGCCGCATCAGCAACAGCCGCCGCGGCCTTGCCGGCCGTGTCGCCGCCCACCGCGGCCGCAGCCGTCGCCGCCACCGACACTGCTGCCGCCGTCGCCGCCGACGCGGCTGCAGCGCCCGCCACAGTGGCTGCGCTGGCCACAGCCGCCGCGGCAGCTGCTGGGAAGGCGTCGGACGACAGCGGCACCGCCACCGCCGGCAGCGGGCGATCGAGAGGCAAGGCGCGGCGCTGCACCAGCAGCCGTGCCCACACCGAATCGGCCGACGCGCGGTGGGCGAGCACCTCCTCCACGCCCATGGCGCCCTCGGTCACCGCCAGTGCCGCCGCTGCGGTAGCCACACTCAGGCGACGGGGGAGGTCACACCCCTTGTTCCTGGCCTTTCGGTCGCTCTGCACCCCTCCCTCCTCTCCTACCATTTCCACATCAGCCGCATCAGCGTCAGCGCCCACGTCGACGCCCTCTAAAGCGGCCAAGTAGAGCCGCACGTACCGCCGTCGACGGCGCCGCCGGTCGAGCACCGCCGCGGCGCACCAACCCCCCCCGCCCGCCGGGGGCCACAGCGACTGGCGGAGGGCGGCCCAGGCGCCCGCCGGCCGCACGCGGCCACGCCCATCCACGCGGCGGGGCTCGGCGGGGGCGGCCAGGTACGCCCCCCCCCCAGCAGAAGCGCGGACAATCTTGGACCGCGGGATGCGGATGAGGGCGCCAATACCCTCGGCAAACTGGCAGCGGTCCATCGACAGAACCGCTGTCGCTGGGTCCACGGTCATCCCCACACTGATGGGGCAGCAGTCGGCCGGGGGGCCTACCACCAGCGACACCCGCACGTCGAGCGCGCGGACGACAAGGTGGCCGCTCGCCACGGCGGCAGCGTAGTGCGCCGCCGCGTTGGGGGTGTCGGCGGACGCTTCGACGTCGCCGCCGTCGGCGTTAGCAACGGCGTCGGCGGCGCCCAGCTGCCATGCGGCGTCCTCGGTGGCGGCGGCGGCGGGGCCAAACTTGGTCAGCCCCACGCGGCTGGACCGCCGCCGGTGATTGGAGCCACGGCGGGAGGCGGCAGCGGTCGCCGCCGCCGCGGTCGCCGCAGCCGTCGCCGCCGCCGCTGCCGTTGCCGCCGCCGCCGCTGCCGCCGCCGCCGCGTGGCCTCTGCTCCCCTCTGCCGCCGCCCCCCGAGCGGCGTCGGCGGCCGTGACGGCGGCCGCTGCCGCGGCCGCTGCCGCCGTGTGCTGCGCGTCTGGGTCGAGGTACCACGACACACCACCTACGGCCGCGGCCAGCCGCACGAGCCCCCCCCGGGGGAGCCCCTCCGCGTCGCCCGCAGCGGCCGACAGCGGCTGCCCTGCCGTCACCACCGACGTCACGTGGACACCCGTCGCCCAGCCGTGGCCGGCACGCACCACATCCCCCGGCGCAACCGCGCCGTCCTCAAACCGCACGTGCACGTCCTCCACAACCACCGTCACCCGGGAGGCGGCCCACCGTACCACCGCCAGCCACGCGGGGGGAGAGGAGGGCGTCGACGGCGTGGGGGCGCCCGCCGCTCCCCAATTGCCCCCAACCCCCCCCCCAACCCCCCACGCGCGGAGGAAGAGGGCAGTTACCGCCCGCGCCGCCCCCCGCACGACCGCATCATCGGCAAGGACGAGCGCCGCCCACGCCGCGTCCCAGTCACCCGCCGTCCCCGTCACGCGGTCGGCCACTGCGGCGACGGCTTTCACCCCCCGGAGAGTGAGCGTCAGGCGCGCCCACCCAACCGCCAGGCGCACGCATTCCACCCGCGCCGCACGGAGGCGGACGGGCGCTGCGGCCGCCGCGGCAACCGCCTCGACAGCCTCCGCGTTGACGCCAAGCGGGCCGACCGTCAGTGCCGGCGTCGGGAAGAAACTAAGCCCGAACTGCGCGGGCGTCAGGGGGGCGTCGAGGTAGGCCGCGGCCGCGGCGGTGGCCCGCCGCACCGCCGCACACAGCAGGCGGTTAAGGAACATATATATGGGCGGCTGCGGCTTGGGGGGGAGGGCGCCGACATGGACACCAATACCCAGAGGAGGGGAGGAGGAAGGGGTGGGTGAGGCGAGAGGAACAAAGGAAACCGTGGGGGGGGCGGGGGAACAGGGGATGGACGAAGGGGGTGGGGGAGGGCGACGTGGCAAAGGGAGAGGAGCTTTTGGGGTGGGTAACAGGGGAGGTGACGAGGCCACTTGGCCGCGGCGGGCAAGCCGCCTGGCGCTGCGCGGGTCTGCGGCGGCGCGAGCTGGACGGGGGCGCCCACATCCGTCGGCACGGGCCCGCCGCCGCCAGCAGATCGGCTCTCGCTCGCGCCAAGGGGCAGGCAGCACCGCCCGCCTGCACGGGGAGAGGGCAGGCCCGCCTCTCCCCGGCGTGGCGGGCGGGGACACCGACGGAGGCCGCCTGTCCGGGCGCGAGCCGTAGTCTCGAGGTCAAGACGTGTGAGTGCAGACGGTTGTGAACAGCTGTTCCCTGCAGCTCTGCGGCTGTGGCATGCGGCGGGGGCCCACAAGGGTGTGTACAGTACAGTACAGTGTACCGTACAGTGCATGCAGACAGTAAACTGTGTTGCTCAATGTAAATACCTTGAGGTATGAATTCTGACAACCCCTGAGCACGCTGGCGCGCCTGCGTCGGCATCATGCGTCTCAAATCCTAGGCTGGAGTCGGAGTTTTATCCAGCCATTTCTTATGAGAAGCTACCCATATTATCGCATAGGTCGCCAAAAGCAAAGGGCCTGAACTCGAGGTCTCACGAGAGCTCTCACGAGGACTCCTGTCACAGCATGCGCTCACGATTTATTCACTGGCGGAGTTGTAATGCACCAGCGCGTCATTCCAAGCAGTAGCGCAGGCCAGCCGCCCGCTGCCCACGCGGGTGCGGGGTGCGGGTGGCCGCTGCCCAGCGGCGCCGGCGCGGCCGGTCGAGGGCGAGGGCTGCCTCCGCCCGCTAGCGACGGCGCCACTGGCGGCGGCGGCACGGCTGGCCGCGCGGGGGCGGCCGATCCCCGGCTGTTGCGGCGCGGCTGGCTGCGGCGCGAGGGGCGGCGGCGTGGCTGGCTGGGCGCGGCGGCTGGGGGTGGCGGCCGCTGCACAGCCGGGACGGCGCGCCTGGCGACGGTGGGGCTACCGCCCGGCTGTGGCGGCGCGGCTGCGTGCGGGAAGGGGCCGGCCGCCACACGCCAGCGACGCAGCGGCTGGCTGCGGGGCGAGGGATGGCGGGTGGCCAGCCGCGACGGTGTGCGCTGATGGCGGTGCGGCTAGCAGCGCGGCTGCTGCGACCACGGCCCGGCAGGCTATGGACGGGGGGGACGACTTGGCGCTCGCTGCCGGATGACGCAGCCCTCGCCCCGTCGCTCACGACGCCCGCCGCGCAACTCGCCGCACTCTGCACGGCCGCCACCACCGTAGAGGGGCCGGCCGCAGGAGGGGCGCAGCAGCTCGGCCGGGTGGCGGCGGCCACCACGGGCGGCCACCGCCACCGCGGCGTCGCCGCCCCGCGGCGGCACAGCGCCCCCGCCGTCTTTCCACCCGCCTCGGCCGGCTCGCCGCCCGCCACAGCCTTCGCTGTCGCCGAAGCTGTACCGCCAACAGCAGCCGCCCTGGCGGCAGCGGGGGAGGTGGCAGCGACGTCGCGGGCGGCTGTGGGGGGGCAGGCGAAAGGGGATCGCCCCCGCTGACACGCCAACCCCCCCCGCCGCCAGCACCACCACCACTCCCTCACACACTACTTGCCGCCGCCGCCTTGTCCACCGTGGCAAAAACCACTCGCGCACGCAGCACCCAATTTGGGGCGGTGCACAAGGGCTGCCTCCCGTGTCGGGGGAACCGGAAGAAGTGCGAGTCGCTCACACGCTATCCCTGTTGTGGGGCAATCCCCCTACCAGTAAACAAGATGATGGTGTGTGGGCCAACAGTTTCTTGGTCGGGACGAGGAAGCGAGGCCAAGCGCCCCGCTGTCCCTCCCCTTATCCCTCCAGGGTCCTCTCAGAATCTCGCAACTCAGAATCTTCCGCCCCAGCACCTGCCCACCAAGCCACACGAAACTTCAAGACGATAAAATGCAGAAAACCCTCAAATCCATGTTGGATTTACTATCAAACAAAGTATCCCTGACTTAGAGAAATTCGGGATCAAATGCAAAGGGAGAAACGGGTCAGACCAGTTGTCTCCCGCCCCAGTATGGCGCGCCCTGCCCCCTGCGTGGGGCCAGTTCTGCCACACACTGCGAGCGGCGCATTTCCCGTCACCACCGCGACCGCGCCGCCACCCGCCGACGCCGCCGCCAAGCCACACCGCCGCCGCTAATCGCCAATCCAGTGGCCTTGGTGGCAGCGGCGTCGGTGGCAGAGACCGTCCCAGCAACGTCGCAGGACTCTGCCGCCGCCGCCACAGCCAATGCGGCTGCGGCGGCGGCGGCGCCAACAGGTGTGGCGCCGACAACGCGGCGGCACCAACAGGTGTGGTGCAGACAACGCGGTGGCGAGAAGAAGGCGCGAGCATGCGAGGGCGAGATCGAGACTTGACGCCCGAAGGGAGCCAGTGGCGAAACAAGTCCTCGTAGCAGCCGCTATCAGGACTTGGATGGTGCCTGATCTCGGGACTGGAGGCGCACCATCTCTCCTCGCTTTTTATTGGCTCCTCAAATACGCACGTGAGACAGAACCACGAGGTTTGTCTGGTCCCAAGGCGCTGTGTTCCGACCGAGTTCTCAGTGTCCAATTTATTGGCGCGGGCGAGCGAAAACGATCGCTATTGACGCTGTGCGTGAATGGCGCTTTGTGTGAGCGGATTAGTCGGTTGCGGGTTTTGGAGACGATAGCCCGAGACTCGCGACCAATTGGTGGCGTTCCTGCGCCGCGCGCTCCACACCCCCTGTCGCCGCACGTGCAACACCCCATCATGGGGCCAAAGTGACTGAATGATCCATGGCCCTTTTGTGCATACATGGAGAGCGGTGCGATGGTCTGCCGCTGAAACACTGCCGTATCTGTGTATGCCGCCCCGTTGCATTGCTGTCTGAGAGGGGAATGCCCGACGGGCGGGGATGGGCGGGGCGGGGATGGGCGGAGCGTGGACGGGCGGGTCGCGGCGAGTTGGGCAATGCAACGCAGCGGCACCCGCGGCGGGGGGCCCACCGCGGCTGCCCGCAGCGACCGGGGGTGGGGACGTTCGCACGAGGGGAAAGGGAAAGGATGGAAAGGGGGGGGTGGCGACGCGCGGAGAGGTGAGGTAGGGACCGAGGCGGCGGTTGCGGCAGGACGGGGGAAGAAGACCCCTCTGTCTTGAGGGGGGTGGAGCGCAGCCACCTCCCCCTCAAAGAACAAAAAATACACACCAAGACTCGGCCCCAGAAGTCACATGGCTGGGACGCGCGATTTACACACAGGCACGTACACATTTACAGCTTCACTTCGACGCCTCGGCGAGCAAGGGGGAGCGAGGTGGGCGCAGGGGTGAGGACAGATTCCCTGCCGTCATCACCAACTGCCGCTGCCCCCACACCCTCCAGTCCCCTCCCGTCCGCGCACGCGCGCATCAGCCCTCTGCCTTGAGGTCCCTGCAGTAAGGCCCGGGGACGTCCCCCAGCAGGCTGGTCTTACCCTGCGGCCCCGCACACCCCGGCCGCTCCGTCTGCGGGCCCACCCGGATGTCCTTGCCCGCCCGCAGCGCCCGGATAACCTCCCGCATGCTGTCAGGCGTCAGGTCCTCTACGTACGGGTCCGCGGTGGTGCTGCTGATCTGCGCCATTGGCGCGTTGACGCACGCGCCGAGGCACTCGACTTCGGTGACGTGGAAGAGGCCGTCCTCGCTGGTGGCGCCCAGTGCGCACCCCGCCTCGTCGGTGGCCGCCGCAACAATATCCCGCGCCCCTCGCAGCATGCACGGCGTCGTGCCACACACCTGGATGTGGTACTTGCCAATCGGTTCGCGGACAAACATGGTGTAAAAAGTGGCGACCTCGTACACCTTGACGGGCGCCATGCCCAGCACTTTGGCCACCTTGTTCATGGCCGACAGGGGAAGCCAACCGCCCGCCTGCCGCTGCGCCAGGTCCAGCAGTGGGATCACCCCAGACGCCCGGTAGTTGGACGGGTAGCGGGCGAGGATGGTGTCGATTTTGGCGTAGTTCTCGTCCGAAAAGTCAAAGGGCGTCTCGGCCGTGTTGGTGGGAGATGGCCGGTGGACAACAACGCCCGCGAGGCCGCGACGGCCGCCAGCCGCTGCGGCAAAGGCAGTAGCGGTGGCAGGCTGGGGAAGGGCGGAGGGGGGGTGGGACCCGGCGGCACCGGGGAACGCAGCCGCCGACGCCACAGACGCACCAGCCGGCGCCAGTGCCGCCAAGTTCCGCTGGGTAGAAGACAACAGGCCGACCGCTCGGGCGGCCACGGTGCGGGCGACCGCCATCGTCCGCTTTAGGTGGAGAAGGGAAACGGCACAAGGGGGGGTAGGGCGCGGGGAGAAGGCGGTGTGACCAGATGCGGCGGCACCAATCGCAGAGGGAAGCACACCGCTCAGAATGCCTGAGAAGAGAACAGTAGCGGGACGGGGCGCGTGAGTGAGGGGCGGGAGAACGCCGATCACGGCCGTCGCGCTCGACGGCCAGGGGCAGGGACGATGGAGCAGCAACGACGCGGACGCAGGACCTCACTTCGCGTGGATGCTCCGACTCGGGGTACGCCACGTGGTCCTACTGATACTTCCCAAAAAAAAACTCTTGAGATAATTTTATGTACTTATGGCAGTTTTTGACTGTGATTACTCCCGCACCTTGACAAAGTGGAAATTGTACTGAACCATCGGGAATCGGGGCCCTGCCGGAGAATTTTTGATGCTCAACATATATCTGTCATCCAACTTGTTCCAGATCGCGGTAGTGATGGGTCGTTGTGTGGAGGGACAGGCTCGGGTATTTATCAGGCTCTCACCTGGCTCTTTTTTGAAAAGCACAACCGCATGCACCAAATATTGCAGTACCCCGAATTTTGTCTCATGGCGACAATAACAACAACAGACCCACAACAGGCCAATGGCATGCCTCAGATGGAGCACCACTGGCCAATGAGTGCTCCGCGTAAGTAAGGAAACAGTGCGATCTGAGACTTTCTCGAGATTTCTGCCCACATCGCAGAGAGGGAACAGGCATCCCATGAACCAGCTGCGACCTCTCCCAGTGCTCTTGAGTGGATCGGGCCGAGATGGAGGGAAATCCACCGAGATCGTGAGAGAAAACAACAGCTATCTGACCAACCAGCGTTCGGTACCAGATCATCCGCGACTGCAGCCAATCATCGCCTGAACAAAAGGAGAGCCCCACAGCGCGCTATTACTCGGCTGCGAGCTCCCAACACGCGGTTGGCTCATGGCCTTGTTGTCACGCTGTTGCTCTTATCTCCATGAGACAAAATTCGGGGATCTGCAATACGTACATACATAGCTACCGTCCCATATACAGTATCTCTCGGCGGTGGCGGCGGCTTGCAGCCCGCCCGCGCGCCGCACGTGGAGGCGGCGGTGGTGAAGACGCGGCTGCAGCGGCGGGCGCGACGCCATTTTCCCAGCAAATCCCCGTGACCGCATCCCCCCCCCTCGCAAAACACCACCTTCCCCGACGCGCCCATCCCGTCGAACTACTGCGCGCGACGGCGGCGACGGCTGCCATCAGCTGAGTGCTGCTGCGGAAGGTGCCAGCGCTGTGCTGGCCACTCGCGTGCCGTCGTGAACGGGCGGTTGGGCGGCGGACAGTCCCCGACGACGCGGCGGACAGCCGCCGACGCGGCGGACATTCGCCGACGAGTCGACGGCCGGCGGCAGAGGTGCCGGCGGCGGACCGAGAGCGAAGGACGCCTGATGGGCACGCCAGCCCCGTCGGTGCTGTTGCTAGTGCTGTGGGATCCATCGCGGGCGGCGGCGGGGGTGGCGGCGCCGGCCGCACGGCGGTGGCGGTGGCGTGACGAGCGGCGATGGAAGGAGGGGCCGCGGTGGCTAAAGAGGCACTACGACGGCATAGGGGGCGAACGCGTCTTTGGATGCTGCGGTGACTGCCTGACGTGTGGTGCCAAGCCCGCCGCTGTCGCCTCTCCCACCGGCGGCCGGGCACCCCACGCGCCGGCAAGGTATATGAAGGGCGGGGAATCTCTCCCAGTTGAGCGAGAGAAAGTGCGCGTTAGCAGCCAGGCAGACACGGGAGTACCAGGGCGCCGGCGCCTGCGCGCCCGTTTGTCAAGGTGCGCTCCAGTGGGTGTGGTGGTGGGCGCACGCAGCGACGCACGGAGGTGTGGGGGGCTTGTCCCAAACCGACAATGGGAGGGGGGGGGGGGGAAGCTCGTGGCGCCAGGAGCTTGCCATCGCCGCACTGTCCGACAACGCCCGCCCTGGTCTCCGCCTCCGCCGCTGAGGCGGTGGGGCGCCCTCGGTCATGGTCACCCTGCCTGGCTTTGCAGGGGCGGGTGGGGATCCCTCTCTCTCTCTCGTTGTCCCCGGCATTCACGCGTCTTCCCCCCCCCTCCCCCGACGACGACTTACCCCAGACGGAGAGGCGGCCCAACAGGCCTTGCTGCTGCGCAACGTTGGGTTGCCTGTCCTTGGGGGCGCTACTCTCTACAGTACCAAAGCACGCCCACCTGTTCGTCACTCACCGACGCGACCGTGGACGCGACCGCGGACGTGGACGCTCTGTTTTGCGCCTGGTCGGCACGGGCCCGTCAAGCGCGGGCCTGCGGGGTAGGGATCACGGGGCGGGGTGTGTGCCGGTGTAGCCGATCGCGTTGCTGCTGGGAAGGGGGCGGGGGTGCCCGGTGTAGCGTGCAAACGAGAGCCCAATGCCGACTGTCAACGACGCGGTACATTACGAAAGGTGGCGTCACGTCTCTTTTCTTTGCTCCGCGCCGGTCGCGGCGGGCGTGTAAATAGTAAGGTCGGAGGGGGGGGGGGACGGGGGGGGGGTCCCTTTCGCAACACTGCAAAGCTCACCGCACCACACAGCTCCCCAAGGCGGTTGCCGTGGGGCTCTGCAGGACGCCACCCATTGGCCTGGCTCCACCGCATGGCCCACCCCGCCGCCCGATGACGACGCGGGGCAGGAGGTTGGGCGGGAGGGCGGCGGGCGGGTGGGGTGCGGAGGGCTTGTGCGGGCGCAGCGCCCACACGCTGGCCAGCCACACCACGCAACCCACAGCTGTCAAGGACACTGTCCCGGGCTCTGTGGTGGAAGGGGTGGAGGGGGGGGGGGGGGGGGGGGGGGGGGTCGAGACCAGCCAATAACGTCTGTGATTTGATGCAAGATCCGTGGCTATGTCGACGCTCTTGACCACCGCCGCACCCCTCCCCTCCCACGGTGAGGTTGGCATTTACCGACCGATACGATTTTCGATACCTTTTATCGAACGGTATACCGATTTACCGATACAGCATCGATATACACATCGGTACCTGAGATGTACGAACAAGTAATGTTTCTCACGTCGTTCCATAGATGCTCCGCGGCCACAGAGGGGCTCTCAACGGAGCGGCTGCTTCCGTCGGCCACCTGACCGGCGCACCCGCGCGGACTCTGTGTTTGTGAGCGCAGGTGAGGCACGCACCGGGTGGGACCCGAGATGGCGCACCCACTCGGTGGGTGCCGGGACGATGGCTGGACATTGACCGAGAATGGAGCCCGACCAGGTGTGGGAGCGGGAGAGGCATTATCCCCAAGGGGTGCTCCAGGAGAGGGAACTCTACACGAGGGGAGGAGATGGGTTGACCGTTCACAGTGTTTTCCGCTCAACGCGTGCGCCCCGCGGTTACGTCCGCTGGTGTGTCGGTTCTCAACATTGGGCAACAGGCTCCGCATTGTGGACAGCTTGACAATGGCACGGCTTCTTCGTCACTGTCGCTGGTCGTCAGAGCCTCCTGGTCCTGGGCGTCGGCTGTCTCGTAGACGAAGCAGTAGGCCACCCGGTACTTGGACGCACTTCCATCGCCCCGCAAGAAGCGGTCGCTTGTGCGCCAAAATACCACCTCCCACGTTGACAGAGTTGTGGCATGTATGGTGAAGAGAGCGCGGGGGTCGTGGCTGGAAAGTACAGCATGCGTGAAGAGGGGAGAGCACGCAGCCCTGTGCACCAAGCAGCGACGCGCTTCTGCTCTGTGCGGGAACGCACCGCGGCAGTCGACACAGAGCGCGCTATATCTCCCTGAGAGTACCACCGTTGGCCGTTGGAAAGGGATTTCCTGTCAGGCCTACATGACCGCCACGTCCCTCTCTGGACCTGTCACGGCACGTTGGCACGTGACTGTGCAGGGTGTGGTCAGGGGGCCAGCTGAAGTGGGTTGGTATGCCCGTCTCTTGGTGCCTGGTGAGCTGCGAAACGTCTGTATGGGCCCAGTTGGCCAGTTGGTGCCTGGTGGACCAGCCTTCTGCTCAGACAGGACAAGGGGTGAGGGCTCTTCAATTCTTGACTACCAACTTCCTTACGTTACTGTGTGAAACCCCACTAAGGAGGAACATTTCAGCTCACCGTTTACCGTTTGGGATACCGATACGCACCGAATTCTATTGCCGACCGAATTTACTGACTAGCCAACCTGCCCCTACGGCCGCTCGGCCGACCAACCCCATGGCCTCTGACGGGGGTTGCGTGCATAAAAACAGGCCCACGGGGCCGGCACCGCACATGTGCCGTAGGTATATACCTGCGGGCTCCTCTGCTGGCGATTGCGCGGTGTGCCCCCCCCCCCCCCGCGGTGGTGGTGGGTGGGGGGACTCTGGGCCACCGTGCTTTGGGTGGCGGTCGCGACGGCGACGGGGGCTTGGCGGCCGACGACAAGGATGGCAGCGGCGGGGGGGGCGAAACGCCAGTCGACCTGGCCAGGTGGCACGCGGCCGAGCGCCGGCCCGGCTGTCGCTGGCGCGTGTGCCCCCCCCCCCCCCTCGCAGCGCTGCTCTGCTCTGCGTGTCCCGTGTTTTTTTTTTTTTTTTGGTTGTTCTCTTGCTGCGGCCGCCGCCCCCCCCCCCCCCCCCCCCCCCCACCGCCCGCTCCCGTCTGGGGACACAGGCCGCGGCCCGTTCACCTGCCGCTGCTTCCTCGGCTCCCCCCCCTCCCATCCCCCCCCCCCACCCCCCCCCCCCCCCGTCCGCCCTCTCCCTCCCTCTCTGCCACACCTAACAAAATTCGATGGCCCCCGCCGGCCGCCGCCGCCGCCTCCCCGCCTCCCCACCCCCCCCCCCCCCTCCAGTGCGCACACAACCTCTGCTGCTGCACGCGACCTGCAGCGTCAACGCCCCCAGAGCTGGCACCAGTCCCTGCCACACTGGAGAAAAACCCTCGGCGGCGCACCCCACGCCGCCACCACCCCCCCCCCCCCCCCTACCTCTCCACCCCCCCCCCCCCCCCCCCCAGCCGCCGCCGTGACCACTCCCGAGAGGGTGGATCTCGGTCTCGTCGCGCGCAGGCGGTCCTCCCCCCCCCCCCTCGTCACCCTCCCCCCCCCCCCCCCCCCCCGCCGGCGCGTCTGTCCCCCTCTCAGAAGACTCCTCTGGCGGCCTGGCCAGCCGGCCGGCGCAGACGTAGAGCACCTCAGAGGGGGGGGTTGGGGGGGTGTGGCCATTTTACTGTACCTGCACGCCACAGAGGTGTGGCCACCAAGCCGATCGGTGGCGCCGTCGGCGGCAACCCCCCCCCCCGCCGCCGCCTCCCCCAACACCCCCCCCCCCCCCCCCCCCCCGCGCGTGCGGTCGCGGGGGGCGCCCTCGAGCTGACGAGCCGCGGCGGACGGGCGACGGCAGTGGGTGGCGGACGCCGCCGCTCCCGCCGCCGCTCCCGCTGCCGCTCCCGCTGCCCCTCCCGCTGCCGCTCCCGCTGCCGCTCCCGCTGCCGCTCCCGCTGCCGCTCCCGCTGCCGCTGCCGCTGCCGCTGCCGCTGCAGCCGCGCCCGCCTCCACCACCGCCACCGCCACCGCCACTGCTGCTGCCGCCGCCGCCACTGCTGCTGCCGCCGCCGCCAATGCTGCTGCTGCTGCTGCAGCAGCAGCAGCAGCTGCTGCTGCCGCTACCGCCGCCCACCGGCGGGCAGGGGGGGGGGGGCGGGGGGGGGGGGGGGGGGGGGGGGGGGGGGGGGGGGGGGGCTGTCGGTCGGTCGGTCGGTCAGTCCCCCGCCGCCACGCCACGCGACGGGGGCGCCCCTTCCCCGGGTGGCGGTGCGCCCCGGCAGGGCGTGCCTGTGATGGTGGAGAGAGAGTGTGGAAGGGGCGGGCAAAGGGGGGGGGGGGGGGGGGGGGGGGGGGGGTGGTCTGGTCATGGGCGCTGGCTCGCCGCCGGCTGGACGACGGCCACCCGCGCCGCCGCCGCCGCCGCCGCCGCCGCCGGCACCGCGCCGCCGTCGGCCCGCCCGCTGGCACCGCACCGCTGCCCCGGGTGCCCCAGCCTGCCCGCCCGCCCGCCCGACACGCCACCGCCACCGCCGCCACCGTCACCGCCACCGCCTCCACCGCCGCCACCGCCGCCACCGCCGCCGCCCCCCTGCGGCCGCGGTTGGCCGCTGCCTCCTCTGCCGGCGGCCGCAGCCGGCGGCGGGTGCCCTTGACGGCACGACCGCTGGCGGGACAGTGCTTGGCAGCGCCAGCGCGGGGGGTGCAAGGGGGCGCGGGGGGGGGGGGGGGGGGGTTGGGGAGCAGGGGAGCGCCGCCGCACGCCACCGCCGCCGCCTCGTGGACGGCCTCGCCGCCGCACGCGGCCACGCGCCTGGGGGGGCGCGCCCCCTTCTTTTTTTTTTTCGGCAACCCTGCCAAACCTTTGCCCGCTGGCGCCCCCCGCCGGCGGCGCGGGGAGGACCCCGCCGCGGTGCGCCGCGCGGCGGCAGCGCCGCGGCTGCCTGCTGCTGCCGCGGCGGCTGCAGCTGCTGGCTCTGGGGGAGACCCGCCGCCCGGCCGGGGGTGGGGCGCGGGTCGTGCCGACCAGCCCTGGCCGGCGGGCGGGGGGGGGGGGGGGGTGTCAAGCCACCGCCATTGGCGGGCCGCGGCTCGCTGCCGGCGTTGCCCCCACTCTGGCCCCCCCCGCCTCCTCCCCCCCTCCCGCCGGCGTGGCTGGGGGCGTGTGGGGCGCCACCGCCCCCCTGGTGTGGGTGGGCCCGCCAGACGCGGGCCGCGGCGGGGGCGGCGGCGGCGGCGGCGGTGAGGGACGGCGGCGCCCCCCCTCCTTCCCTTGAGGCGCCGCGTCCGTCCCACTAGCTCCGTTCCACCCTTCCCCCCCCCCCCACTCTAGGGCCCGAGCGACCGTCGTGGGCGGACAGACAAGGCGTGGGCGTCTGCGGGCGGCTGTGGGGGGGGCAAGCAAGGAGGACACGCCCACCAGCCCACACGGGGGGGGGGGGGGGGGGGTGGAGGGAGGAAAGCCACGCCGGTACACAGGGGCAGGGGTCGGGGGGACGTGCGCGCGCCACCCCCCCCGCCAGACGGGGCACGTGGTGTAGGCGGGTGGCCGCATGCAGCTGCACGGCGGGCGGCGGCGGCGGCGGCGGCGGCGGCGCGGCGGCCGGGCGGGGGCGTCGGCGTCGCCAGACCCCGACGGGGACTGTGGGTGTGGCATGGCCGGCTGCCCGTCGCTGCCGCCGGCCACGACGGCGGCGGCGCTGCCGCCGCTGCTGGCCGACCCGCCGCCGCTGCCGCCAGTGCCGGGGATGGTGGGGACGGCCAGTGGGGGCGGCGGGGACGCCGCCACCTCCGCGGCGCGTGGCCGCCACGGCTGGACGACCCTCCCGGTGGGGGAGTCCCTTTCCATTGCCATGGGCCGCCTGCGGAAGCACCGGGCGGCAGTCAATGGTGGTGGCGGCGGCAACAGCGGCGGCGGGGGTGGCAGGTGGGACGGTGGCGGCGGCGGCGACGGCGGCGGGACGGCCGAGCGGGTGCCCGCCTTTCGGGTGTGCCCCCGCGACGCGCACGACGTGGCGGCCAACAACGTGCTCCACTGGGCGTGCCACTGTGGGTTCCTCACCCCCGCGGCGGCGGCGCTGGTGCTCAAGGGCGCCGCCGCCGGCCGCCCCGTCGCCGCCACCGCCAGTGCCGCCACCGCCAGTGCCGCCACCGCGAGTGCCGCCGCCACTTCCACCGCCGCCGCCACGCCAGCCGCCGGCGTCCCCACCCCTGCCCCCTTCGCCGGCGCGATGGCCGGTAGCACCCCACCCCCCCCCAGCGGCGCGCCCACGACGGGCGTCGGCTACGGCGGCGGCGACGGCGACGGCGGCGACGGCGTCAATGGCGGCGCGCCCATTGTCGCGCTGCGGCTGCCATCCCCCCTGGTGGCCTACCTCCGCAGCACCTGCGCGGCCGAGGTGCGGCGGGGCCAGCTCTACTTCCTGGCAGACATGGTCCGCGGGGAGGCCCCCGCGGGGGGCGACGCCTGGGCGGCCGACGAGGCGGACGCAGACACGTGGCTGATGGAGCCCGCCTTTCGGGCTGCCCTGCGGGCGGTCAAGGCGGCAGGCGGCTGCCGGCCCTGCGAGCGGGAAGGCCGCTGGGGGGGGCACCCGTCGGCCGCCGCCGCCGCCGCGGCGGTCGCGGCGGCTGCCGCGGCAGCGGCGGTGGTGGCCGAGACGGGCGCCGAGTCGGTCACGTCAGAGGAGGAGGCAGACGCGGTGGGCGGGGATGGGGACCGCGACGCCAAAGGGGGAAGTGACAGCGGCGGTGGCGGCGGTGGTGGCGGTGGCGGTGGCAGCGGCGGTGGCAGTGGCGGTGGCGGTGGCGGTGGCGGTGGCGGTGGCGGCAAAAGACCAAAAGGGCGAGACGCCGCCGCCGGCCGGGGTGCGCGGTGCCGCCACGGCCGGCGACGGGAGTCGCTGCTCGTGTGCGCGTCATCGGTGCGGCTGGATGATGTGCTGCTGCAGACCAACGTGACGGGCTCGTGGTCGCTCACCGTCGACGGGCTGGTGGTGCGGTCGCGCCGCCGGGAAGGGGGCGCCGTCGGAGGGAACGGCGACACCCCAGGGGGGGAACACTGAAGTGGTGGCGAGGTGGGGGGGAGGAGGGGGGGTTGGGGGCGAGGGCCACGCGCGCGCGCGTGTGGGGAGCCAATGGCCACCCGTACGCGCGGCGATGAGGGGATGGCCGGGGGGGGGGCGGTGGGGGGGGGCAGGTGGCGCCGGGGGCTCGCTTGCCAACACGTTTTGCTCGGCGTGGAAAAATAAAGGCGTTGACGCGGGTCCACGTGAGGGTGCGTCGACGGCCGGGCAGCCGTGCGCCGCCGCGGGGCCGCCGCCCGCCAAGCACGCCCGCACGCCCGCGATCGGTAGTCGATGGCCGCCGCCGCCGCCGCCTCTGCCGCAGCCGCCGCCGCCGCCGCCGCCGCCGCCGCCGCCGACGCCGCCGACGCCGCCGACGCCGCCGTCAGGCGAAATTGCCAGCGCCGCCAGGCGCCACCCGGCGCCACACGACCGCGGGGGCACAAGGAAATGGTGAGAGAGGAAGTAGCGGAGGAGCGGACGGGGCGGCGCCCACCCGGCTTGGGCGACACGATCGCAGCGGCGGCGCTCCCCCCCCCGCACGGGGCCTCTGAGGGGCTATGAGCCAACCGCGTGGCCGGCCCTCGCACCCGCACAGCCCCCCCCTTCGAAGGCCCTAGGCGTCAAAAACAAGCGGGCTCGACGGCGCCCGCGCGTCACCAGCGTGGCGGCCGCCGCCGCCGCTCGCGTCGGGCTTGAACGGAATCTGCAAGGGGAAGCGTCGCGCGGTGGCCCGGGGCACGAGGTGGAGCAGTGGGGCGTCTCGATCACACGGGCGGGGGCAACGTCAGTCGGGAACAAACCGCTAGGGCCACGTCTGGCGACCGCGAAAGCCACTGATCGAACCCTTCCCCTTGGAGGGAAGGGGGACGGCCAGACACAACGCGGCCTGGCGGAGGGGCCCACCAGACACGCTGGCGGAGGAACCCACAAACATAGGCGCCTGTGCTAGCTCATCTCTCGGTAACGTACTTGCAGGTACGTTGCCATCGCGCGAGCAAGGACGCGCATCCCGTGGCGCGCCTCGGGGATAACGTGGTTCATGTGGAGGAAGCCGTGGGGCATCGACTCGTAGATTTGGAGATTCGCGTCTGCCCCCCGGCCAATGCGCCGGAGCCGCGTCGCGAGCGTCACCGCATCGTCGAGGAGCGGATCAATGCTGCCAACGACGCACGTGAGCGGCGGGAGCGCCGCCAGCTGCTCGTCCGACATGAGGAGGGGGGACACGAGCGGGTTGCGCGGGTCTGCCTCGGGCGGGATGTACGACTGGATGCACAGCTCCAAGACGCTGAGCGGGAGGAGAACATCAAAGAAGGAGAGAAGGCGCGAGGGTGACCACGCGTTGGTCAGGTTAAGGGCGGGGTAGGCCAGGCAAAGGCCTGTACAGAGCCGCATCACAAAAGGGGAGAAACGGAGAAAAAGGGAAGCAGCAAGGGGGATGAAGCGGAGAACGTGCGCACCACAACGTATCACAGTCGTAGCACAAAAAGTAGTTCGTCAGAGACATCGAACCAGAGCGATAATGGCAAGAATTGTGCCGTGCAGTGAACAAGAAACACAAATCGCAGAAAAACGGAAACGCAGCAACAGCCATGGTACCTGCACGTCCACCCAAACAGTCCCTGCTCCACACCAACGTACCGTCTGGTGGGCGCATGCCCAGCTCCTGGGCCTTGAGGCAAAGTGCAACGGCCAAGTTCCCCCCCGCGCTGTCGCCTGCCACCACCACCGACGTGGCGGTCGTCCCAATGGCAGTGCCATTGGCCAGCGCCCACCCGTACGCGTGGACAGCCTCGTTGAGTGCGACTGGGAACTGGGCCTCGGGCGCGAGGCTGTAGTCTACCGACAGGATGACCGCGTCGGGTAGCATCGCCGCCCACTCTCGTAGGTAAACGGAATGGCTGAGGCTGCTCTGGGAGATGAAGCCCCCGCCGTGGATGTGGAGGATGAGACCCGTCGCAGGGGGGGAAACACCCCGGCCAAGCATCGACTCGAGGGAGGAGCTGAGGCGAGCAAACTCCCCCTTGAGATGCTTCCCAAGAAGGGAGTGCGGGGTAAAGGCGCCCAGGCCGCCGTTGCTGTCGGCGGGGGTAGAGGCCTTGCCGGGCGGGGCGCCGTGGCTGCCATGGGCCCCTCCACCTCCACCACCACAGGGCGTGGACGGAGGGCGGTCCCCTCTGCCAGCGTCTGGCTCCGCTGTCACCGGCCGCGGGGAGCGTGAACGGCTGGCGGGCGAGGAAGATGCACCCGACGCGCCGCGTGCCGGCCGCAGACGCTCCGCGGAAGTGTCGCGGCTGCTTCCACGGCCGTCGCCGCCGTCACTCTCGGCGGCCGCCAGCTCTGCTTCAAGCACCTCAAACGAAACGGTCGGGGGCATGGACTCGACACTGCCGGCCGCCGCCACGTCAGTGACAGAGGCGGTGTCCGGCGCACCGGCCGCTGCGGGGGGCACGCCTGCGGGGGGCACGCCCGCAGTAGGAGCGGCGGTCGTGGCGACGCCGGGGGGTGGGGAAGCCGACGCGCTTCCCGTGGTCGGCAGCGCGTGACGGCTCAGGTGGCCGACAGCGCGGGGCGCGTGGCTCAGCAGTCGCGCCCGCACAGCCGTAACGCGAGGCTTCCCGCGGGTGCGCTTGCGCGCTTTTAGTGGAGACGGGGGGCGGGGGGGCACTTCCGGACCCACCACCGGTGCCGCCAGTACCGCGGCTGAGGGAGCGGGCACCCCGTCGTCTGCGGTGACGCCGCCACTGTCGACGAGCGGCGCTGCAGGGAGCGGCGTCACCATCGTGTCGGTCCGAGCTGCGGTCGCGGATGCCGATGGGTCGGCGGCCGCGGACACAGGCATGTCGGCGGCCGTGGACAAGGACGTGTCGGCGGTCGCCGTCGTGGAGGCCGCCGCCGGCACAGACCCACTAATTGGTTCGGCGGCGTCATCGATGGCCGGTCCTGCAGGCGCAGCCGCCGGAGGTGCCTCACCCGCCGACGACGCTGTGCCCAAGGAGAGAAGGCTAGTGAAGGCGTGGAACATGCCGTCCACCCCCTTCACGGCGGCCGTCGCCACCCCTGCACCACCTGTGTCGCCACTCGCAGCCACCGTCGTGGGTCTGGACGCCACGGCGGTGCGGCCCCCCCCGTCGCCTTTCCGCTCCCCGTCGCCCTCTCCAAATGCCCCCGACGCTGCCGACATTTCCCCCGCCTCGGTCAGGTGCGCCGTCTCGGACGCAACGGTGGACCGCTGCAGCCAGTCGGGGACGGGTGGCAGCAAAAACGCCTTGTCCACCGCCACATCCGCGGCTACGAGGCCGCTGACGCCGCTGACAAACGGGTCCTCGGCGAGATTGAAAAAGCTCCGCACCTCTTCCACCGTCGCCCGCGGGGCGCGATGGGAGCGCGACGACGAGGCGGCGCCCTCGGCGCCAATCGCGGCCGCCCCGTGAACGGGCACGCCCAGCGCCTGCAGGGCGGTCATGTTGGAGTAGAGCCACCCCCAGCCCAGGATGTGGGCCGACTGCACCAGGGAGGGAGCACCCCCGCTGCCCGATGACGCCACCGCCGCACCCACGCTGCCGCGCGCGATCTTGACCACCTGCAACACGTTGCGCATGTCTGGGAGGTAGTGGAAGCCAAAGTAGCGGCCGAAAAAGTCGTCCATCCGCACTGCCGACCGCCACTTGTCGGGGGCGCCCAGCTCTGGGTGATCCCGCACGTCCACATAGAGGGAGGAGCGGATGGACGGGGAGCGGGACAGCTTGGCGGCCAGGTGGATGATGGAAAAGAGCGCCCGCAGCTGCCCGTGGTGGGTGCGGAGCCGGTCGAGCGCGGGGCGCAGCTGCAGGGAGGTGACCACCCACCCCGCGTGTGCGGCGGCCAGCTCCTCCACCGCCCCACGGGTGCGGCGGAGGAGAGTCAGGAGGATGCAAAGGAGCGTCTCAAAGCCGTTGCGAGGCGGCGGGGAGGCGGGGTCTTCGCAGCCAACCATGGGTGGCTCGCCGTCGGGGGGGGCACCGAGGGGGACCCGCGACGATGCCGTCGACAGCCCGCCGGCAAGATCCTCGCTGCTGCTGCTGGAAGCGCCGCCGCCGCCCGCGCCAATGGCACCCCCAGGGGAGCACGACGACGTGCCGCTACTGCAGCCACTGTCGCCACCGTCGCCGCCACCGCCGCCGCTGCCAGGGTCATCCCCCCCAGACAAGTGCCCCTTCCCTGGAGACGGTGGGTCACCGCCCCCCCTCCGGCGGTCGGCCCGCGCCTGACGTGGTGGTGGCGGCACCAGCCGCAGCAGGCACGCAGCCTCGTCCATTACCGCCGCGACGGTAATGGTCACCGCCTCCCCCTCTTGCGCCGCCTCCTTGACGTGCTGCGACGGCGGCGACCGCCGCGGCGCCGCCGCCGACGCCTGCAGCGCCCGCGCCAGGCGGGTGGCGGCGTAGCGGGTGCGGGCGGCCGCCTCAGACACCTCGGCGGCCAGGTCCGCACCAGCCTCGTGGCGTGCCAAGGGGGCCTTGCCTTCGTCCGGCGTCCGTGCAGGGGCGGGCATGGTGACAAGGGGATGAGCGCGGGGGGGAAGAGACGGGGGGCTGGAGGGGAAAAAACAAGAGGAGGGGGATGGGGGGGGTGGGGGGGGGCGGAGAGCAGTCAGTGGGCAGGAAGGGGGTACAGAGGGGGCGTGGTCGACGAGGTCCAAAGGAGGGGGGCCGCTCGCCGCGCCCCACCGCCGGCGACTGGGGGCTGGCCAGCCACCAGCCACCCCCACCCCCCCCCCCCCCCCAGGTGAGGCCGCAGGCGGGGACCGCGGCGTAGGGACGGGGTGCGGCGGTGCGGCCCTGCGCACCACCCCGGCCGTCGCCGCTGCCCGACGCGGCGCGCGCGCCCGGCGCTCGACGGGGAGGGAGGCCCGCCACGGGCAGCGGCGGCGGTCGGTGGGGGCGGGGGCGTCGTCACGCGCGCAGCGGCGGAACGACCATGGCCCGCCTCGGGGGACGGGAAGGGAAGGGAGAGAGGGGCCCGGTTGGGAGGGGGAAGGAGGGGCGAGTTGCGCCGGCGGGCAGGCGGTGGCGGCGGGGGCGTGGGGTGGGGGTGGGGGCTGCGGTGGCGGTGGCAGTGGCGGTGGCGGGTGGGGTAGTCCCCGTCGGTGGCAGCGGCACGGCCGAGCGGTGCCAGAGGGGCACACGGGAGAGAGAGCGAGAGAGAGATAGAGAGAGAGAGACAGAAGGCAGAGCCAGCACGAACAAAAACAAAAGCTCGGGTGCTGGGTAGCAGCGGCCTGCAGTCGGCACGCGGTAGACAGGGCCAGTTGTCGGTGGCGCAATGGCGCGCGCTCGCCCGAGGCATCCCCCGAGGAGGTGACAGCACAAAACAGCGAATGTAAAAAAGAGAAACAACATGTATTTTTTTGCGCGAATTTGGTCTCTCGTCGGCAAGCATTCACGGCTCCCTATTGAACATGTTATTGTATCCGGCTCAGTCTGTGGCTGGGACTCTGTGGTTGAGCCCTTTTGCTACGGAAGTTTGATGAAAAAGGATTATGTCAAGATTATACATCTCAGGACGAAAATGACCGCTTTCCCGTGGCGCACGACCGAAAAGAGATGCGTGTGGGTGGAAGAAGGATCCCACGAGGCAGCGGCCACCTCGTCCTCTGTCGGTGCTCCCTCCCCCCCCAATCTCTGCGTGTCCCTGTTTGGAGGACCGCGGGCGTACATACTGATCGTGCCGCTGCCCGCCACCTCACCGCTTGCCGCCTCCTCGCGCCCTGCGCTACCCCCCGTCCCACGCGCCCGCGCGGGCCGCCTCGTCTACACCGCCGCGTGGCCGTTGTAGCGCGGGTGCGGGGTCCCCCCCCCCCCACCCCCCTCCTCCTCCCCCCCCGTCGGCCGCGCAGGTGCCCGCGGCGGCGTGCCCCCGCCGGCCGCCTGCCCCCCCCCTCGCCCCGCCGGCACCTCGCCGCGGCCCCCGCCCCCGACCTCCTCTGCCGCCCGGGCGCGCCGGCCGGCGGCGGCGGCCATGGCGGCCGCGCCGGGGCCCCCCCCAGAGCCCCCGCCCCCGCCGTCGACGGCGCCCCCGCCGGTGGTGGCGGCGGCGGTGGCGGCGGCGGCGGCGGGCGGCGGGCTTTCCCTGTTATCGCCCCTCCCTGGCGGCCGCAGCGGTGGCGGCAGCGGCGGTGGCGTCGATGGCGGCGGTCGCGGTGGCAGCGTCAGCGGCGCCGTTGGCGGCGGGGGCGGCAGCGGCGACAGCAGCGGCGGGGGAGGCAGCGGCGACAGCAGCGGCGGGGGCGGCAGCGGCGGGGGCGCCGCCCCCCCCCCCCCCCCCCCCCCCCCCCCCCCCCCCCCCCCCCCCGGCGCGCGCCGCCCCCCCCCCCCCGCCCCCGCGCCGCCCGTCCCCATTGACGAGCTCACCGCCGGTGCCGCGGCGGGCGCCACCGCCCGGATGGTGGTGGCCCCCCTGGACGTGGTCAAGATCCGCCGGCAGGTCAGCGGCGCGTCGCCCGCCTACGCCTTTCCCCGCGCCTCGTTGCCGGCCATGCTCCGCTCCGTCGCCGTCACCGAGGGCGTTGGCGCCCTGTGGAAGGGCAACGTGCCGGCGCTGGCCATGGTCGTCCCCTACGCGGCCGTCCAGTTTGCTATGGTCGCGTGCCTCCGCCCCGACCCGTCGCCACCGCCACCCCCGCCCCCACCGCCAGCCCCGCCCCCGCCCCCACCCCCTTCACCGCTGCCGGCAGGGCAGGCAGGGGTGGGCATGGGGGGGGCCCCACCGTCGCCCCCCCCGACGGCCGCGGCGCCATCGTCGGTGGTGACCCCGCTGCCGCCCGCGCCTGCGCGCCGCAGCCGCGGCTGGGACGCGTGGGAGGCGCTCGCGCGGGGCGGCGTGGCGGGGGCGGTGGCAACGGTGGCGACCTATCCCCTCGACCTGCTGCGCACGCGCATGGCCGCGTGTGCGGGGCGGGCGGCACCGGCGCCGCCTCCGGCCGCGTGGTATCCTGTGGCGGGGGCTGGCGGCGGTGGACGACCCACCCCCACCCCCACCCCCACCCCCACCCCCACCCCTTCGTCGTCGTCATCTTCCCCGCCGCTGCCCTACACCCACTTCCGCACCGCCGTCGCGGACCTATACGCGCACGAGGGCGTCCGCGGCTTTTACGCGGGCCTCGGCGTGACGCTGGGGGAGATTGTGCCGTACGTGGCCATCCAGTTTTCCCTCTACGAAACCGCCCGGGCGGCGGTGGTGGAGCGCCGCGCCGCCGCCGCCGCCGCCGCCACCGCCGCCGCCACCGCCGCGGCGGCCGCCGCCGCGGGGTCTGCATCTGCCACCACCGCCACGCCGGCCACGGGCACGGGCAGCGGCAGCAGCGCAGTGGGCGGCCGTGGGACAGCCCCCGCCCCCCCCCCCCCCCCCCCACGCCCGCCCCCCTGTCAGCGGCGGACCCCCCCCCCCTCCGGCACATTGAGTCACTGTCCATTGGCGCCGTGACCGGGACGGTGGCCAAGGTGGCGACGCTGCCGCTGGACAATGCCAAGAAGCTGCTCCAGACGCAGGGCCAGGGCGACCGGCTGGCGCACACCCGCTTTGCGGGCACCGCCGGCGTGCTGCGGTGGCTGTGGGCCGCCGAGGGCGCCCGCGGGTGGTTCCGCGGGCTCACCCCGAGTGTGGTCAAGGCGGCGCCCAACTCGGCCATTGCGTTTGCCGTGTACGAGGGCGTCCGGGGCGCCCTCCGCCGCCGCCGTGCAGAGCGGGCGGCAGCCGCCGCCGCCGCCGCCGCCGCCGCCGCCGACGGCGACGCGGCGGTGGCCGCGGCGGCGCCGCTGCCGCCGCCGCGCGCGACGCCGCAGCCGTCGCTGCCATTGCCGCCATCGTCACCGTCGCCGCCACCGCCACCGCCGCCGCCACCGCCGCCGCCACCGCCACCGCCACCACCTCCGCTACGGTACAACGAGCGCGGGGGGGGGGGGTCGGTGCCACTGGCGGGCCCGTCGCCCGCCGGCGGCAGCGCCCGCCAGTGAGGGGGGGGGGGGGGGGGGGGGGGGGGGGGGGGGGGGGGGGGGGGGGGGGGGGGGGGTCGCGCCAGTAACAAAAAAAAAAAAAAAAAAAAAAAAAAAAAGCAAGGCAGAAAGGCGTCGCTCTGCAGCTGGGGGGTGGCCGCGCGGGGCGCCCCGGCGGGCGTAGGTACGCCACGCGCGTGTGCGTGCCCGCCGCACGGGGCGGCCGTCCACACGCTCGAATGAACTCTGCTGTAGGGCGTACTCACGGCCCGCGGGGCAGACGGCCGCCAGGCATCCCGGGCACGCGCGGAGCCTGGGGGGAGGGGGGGGGGGGGGGGGGGGCTGTAACGCGGGGGACCGCCGCGCCACCGCACGGCCCCCCCGCTGTGGCGTTTGGCTCCCAGTGGCGGGCGGCGCGCCCCTCCGTTGCGGTCGGCGCCACCGCGGCGGCGCCGCCCCGGCGCTGCCGCCGCCCCGGCGGGTCGACGTGAGGGGGGGAGTGGGCGGGGGACGCGGCCCAGGGGGTCAATGACCACCGGTGCGGACGCGGCGCGGCGCGGCGCGGGGCAGCCCCGCGCCTCGCCTGGTGGTCGGCGGCCAGCCGCCCCCCGGTGCGCACGCCAGGCTTCCTCCCTCTCCCCTGTCGCCTTGCCAACTTGGTGGCAACCGCGGCGCGGCGGGGCCGCCGCCCTCTCCCCTCACACAACCCGTCCCCCCCCCCCCCTCCCGCCCCCGCTCCCATTCCCATCAGACCTCTTCATCAATGCCCGACCGGAGAGCGCCGTCCCCCCCCACGGCCGCCCACGCCATGCGCGGGGTGGAAAACGCGGCGGCCATGCCGCCGGTGCGGCCAATGAGCACCAGCCCGCCGCACCCGCCGCCCGTCTGTTCCGCCATGGTCGCCAGCGCGGCGCCGGCGGCCGCCGCCTCGGCGCGGCCGTCCCCATCCCCACCCCCACCGCCAACGCCACCCCCATCGCCGCGGCCGTCGCGGCCACTGCCACGCCACCCCCACCGCCGCCGCCGCCGCCGCCGCCGCTGCCGCCGTTGACGCCACTGTCGAGGCGCCAGAGCGCCAGCCGTGGGAGCGTGGCGAGAGCAGCCAGAGTTCTTGGACGTAGCCAGAGCGGTACGCAGCCTTCTTCTTGTGGGTGACGGTGTCCATGTGCGTCGCACAACCTGGCCCTCTTCCACCCTGCCGCACGACCTGCTCTTCTTTGGTACGCCCGTTGGTTGCCGTCGCCAGCCATCGAAGTTGGCTTCATTCAAGCCGGCTTCATGCAAGCCGTCGTCGCGGTGTGGGACCTGCCGCTGGCGGCGGTGCCCGTCGCACTGACCGCCGACAACTTCGTCGGGCTGCCGCGTGTAGGTGCGGTTAGGGGAGCGGGGGGAGAGGTGCCGGGTATGGAGCTCGCCGTGGCCGTCGCGTATGCCACGCCGCCGGCAGCCGCGCCTCGGCCACCCGCCGCCGGCGTACCGTCGGTGGTCGCCCCGACATCTCTGCCCGCTGTGGCAGCTGCCGCCGCTGTCGCCGCCGTCGCCGCCGCCGCCGCCGCCGCTTCGATGGACTCCCCGTGGCCGGTCGTGGACACCCCCCCCGCCGCGGCGTCCGCACAGGCACCGGCGCCGCCGAGCGGCGAGTCCCCCACCCGCCCCACCCGCTTGGAGGTGATGCCCCCCGTGGATGTGGCGGCCGCCACGGTGGTGCCGTAGAGCACCACCGCCCCCACCGTGTCGTGACGGTAGCAACGGCGGCAGCGGCGGCCGCGGCGAGCGGCTCCCCCCCCCGGCATCGACACCATCAGCAGCGCGTCGCGCTCGGCGGCGCCCGCCGCGTGGAGCACCGGACCGGTGGCCGCGTCCACAGGGCGGGCGCCCCGCCCCCAGCACCCGCACCGCCGCCGCCACCGCGTCGGCCGCAGCGGTCGCCGCACTGGGGAGGGGGGGCGACGCCGCCGCCGCCGCGACGGCGGTGCCCCGCCGCGCCGCCTGTAGCAGCGCCCGCGGCGGCGGCGACGCCTGCGCCGCGGCCGCCGCCGTGGGACGCCGCTGCGCCTGCCAGCGGGGCGGCAGCCGCGGCCGCCGCCGCCGCCGCAGCGGCCTCGGCGGCGACGGCGGCGACGATTTGCACCACGTGCGCGGCGGCCGCCGCGCGGCGCACGCCGGCCAGGGTGGCCGCCGGGGCGGCGGCGGGGATGGCCCACGCGCCGCCGTGTACAATGAGCCGAATGAGGGGGGGGGGGGAGGGGGCGGGGCGGCAGCCGGCAAGGCCGCAGCGTCCGCGGCGGCCGGTGTCGGTGGGGGGGGCGCGCCGCGCGGCGACCGCTGGCTGCTGCGCTGTAGCTAACCCCGGGCCGCGCGTGTGGCCACCGTGGGCCCACGGAGTCACTCCCATGGGAGTGACTCCGTGTCACTCCCATGGGAGTGACTCCCGCTGCCCAGCTGGCCTGCAGCCCGATCCGTCCCGAGCACCTCCTTTGCCCAAGCGGATCGACGGCAGCCGTCGTCTGGGCGCGCCAAGACGCACGCGGGCGGACGCCTCGGCGCCGCCACCACCGCCGCCGACGGCATCCCCTCCCCTCTCCCCCGCCCACGCCGCGCCCTCCCCCGCCCCCGCCCATGCCGCGCCCTCCTCCTCCCCCGCCCACGCCGGCCACACCGCTTGCCACCACCGCCACCGCTTCCCCGGCCACCGCTGCTTGTCCCACCCCCTTATTTCCGCGGCGTCCGCCACGGCGCGCGCTCGTTGCGCTTCCCCCGTCGGCGGCGACCGCGGGGGTGACGGCAGGGCAGGGAGCAGGCCGACTACGGTGCGGCCGGCGTGGGGGGGGGGGGGGGGGGCGCGCCCACGCACCACCCACCCCACCCACACCCGCGTCCCGCCGCGGGCAACGGCAGCATGGCGCCCACCGCCGCTGCCGCCCCGTTGGTGGGTGGGGCGGACCCGCCGGCGGCGGCGGCGGCGGCAGCAGCAGCGGCAGCCGCAGCGGCAGCAGCGGCAGCCGCAGTTTCGAGAGGCGGGGCGGGGGCAGCGGCGGGGGCAGCGGTGGCGGCGGCGGCGGCGGCGGCGGCTGCGGCTGCGGCGGCGGCGGCTGCGGCAACGACGGCGACGGGAAGCGGGGCGGGGGCGGCGCCCCCACGCCCCCCCCCCCCCCCCCCCTCCGTGGCCCGACGCGGCGCCCGGCTACTTGACCGCCGGCGAGCGCTACTGTGGGGGCCCCGCGTCGCCCGCGCTGCGGCTTGAGCTCCACGCCACCGCCGGCCGCGCGCGGGCCTGCACGCTGCACCTGCCCGCGCACGCGGCGGCGGCGCCCATGTTCATGCCCGTCGGCACGCAGGCGAGCGTCAAGGGCGCGGCCCCCGCGCAGCGGGCCGACCCCACCGTGGACGAGCAGGTGGTGCTGGGCAACACTTACCACCTGGGCACCCGCCCGGGGGGCGCGGTGGTGGACGCGCTCGGCGGCCTGGGCGAGATGATGCGCTGACCGCGGGGCACCCTCACCGACAGTGGGGCCTTCCAGATGGTGTCCCTGTCGCGCTTTGCGGTGGTGTCGGAGGAGGGGGTGACGTTCCAGGCGCCCGTGGATGGGTCTGAGATGCTCCTCACCCCCGAGGTGAGCGTTGGGATCCAAAACCAGCTCGGCGCGGACTTCATCATGGCCCTCGACAATGTCGTGTCGAGCGTCACGTCGGGCCTCCGCGTCGCCGACGCGGCCGCCCGCACCGTCCGCCGGATTGACCAGTGCGTCGCGGCACACGGCCGGCCGGCGCGGCAGTCGCTGTTTGGCATTGTGCAGGGCGGGCTGGACCTCCGCCTCCGCGGCGAGTGCGCGGCGGCGCTCGTGGCGCGGGACCTCCCCGGCTACGCCGTCGGCGGCCTGTCGGGCGGGGAGGACGAGGGCTCTTTTTGGCGCGCCGTCGCCGCCAGCCTGGCCGCCCTCCCGTCGGGCAAGCCCTGCGCTACTGCATGGGCGTCGGCTACCCCGAGGACCTGGTCGTGTGCGTCGCGTTCGGCACCACCATGTTTGACTGCGTCTACCCGGCGCGGACCGCCCGGTTTGGCGCCGCCCTCGTCCCCGGGGGGCTGCTCAAGCTTCGCTCCGCGGCCTGCGCCGCCGACTTTCGGCCCGTCGACCCCTCCTGCCCATGTTCCACGTGCGCCACCTACACCCGCTCGTACCTGCACGCGCTTGCCCGGGGCGGCGGGGAGGGGGTGGCCGTGGCAGGGCAGCTGCTGACGCTCCACAACGTTGCCTACCTGACCGGCCTGATACGCCGCGCGCGGACGGCCATCCTGGGCGGGGTCTTTCCAGATTGGGTGCGCGCCTCTATGGCCGACCTCTGCCCGGGGGGGGACTACCCGCAGTGGTCGTCCGAGGCGCTCGCGGCGGCGGGGATCCCCCGGGGGGTGTGACGGGATGATGCTGCCCTTGGGGGGGGTTGCGGTTGCGGAGGGGGGGATGGATTGTGGGGTGGGGCGGAGCGGGAAGAGCGGGGGTAGGCAAGGGGGAGTACCCCGCCGTCCTCTCGGCTGCGCCGCCGAGCACGAGTGCGCGGCGGCGGCAACGGCGCGGCGTCGTCCCCCCGGCGCTTTCAAGACGCCATCCAGCGGTGGGCGAGTGGCACATGACTTGTGCCGCGCCGCCTTGGCCGTATCTACCCGTCTACCGTTCCCCCTTCTCTCCTGTCCCTCCCCCCCCTGTTTATCTTTCTTATCTCCTCCGCTCTACCGCTCCCGCCATGGGCCACGGCCGCCAGGCCCGGTGCAGCACGCCGCCGCGGGGACCGCGCAGCCGACGCGGCCGCCGACTCGGCGGCCGCCACCGCCGTAACCGTCGCGGCTGGCACTGCCGCTGCAGACGCAACAGCCGCGACCGCCGTCGCCGCGTCGGCGTCGGCGCTGGCGGCAGCGACAGCTGCGGCGGCTGCTGCTGCGCGGCTACCGCCGTCGCCACGTTGGCGTCGGCGCAGGCGGCGGCGACGGCTGCGGCGGCTGCTGCGCTGCCACTGCCGTGGCCTTCGCCCCCCCCCCCCCCCCGTTCCCTTGTTCGGCACTCCCGCGTTGGTCGCCCCCGCTGCCGCTGTCGCCCCGCCGCCGCTGCCGCCGCCGCCGCCGCCATCATCACCGCCACCACTGCGTTCATACCGTTGCCGCTCGCCGCGGCGTGCCTCGTCGGCCGCGGCGTGCGCCACGCCGCCCGCCGACGCGGTCGACGCGGCGGCCGACGTGGCGCGCGCCGCGGCCGACGCGGCGGCGTCGGCGGCCGATGCCGCGTCGGCACGCGCCCAGCCGGTAACGGAGGCGGCGGTGACGGCGGCTGCCGCTGCCAATGCGCCCGCGCCGCTGGGGTGGGGGCGGCCCGCGTGGGCGGCGGCCGCGTCAGTGTCGGCGGGCGGGGGGGGCGCCGCCGCATCGGGCTCTCGCGGCTTCTGCCACCGCACACAGCAGTGGCGGTGGCGGCGGTGGCGGCGGCGGCGCTCCCCCACCCCCCCCCCCCCCTCCCCGCGCGGGGACCGGCGGCCACGACGGGGTCGCTGGCGCCTGTTTTGACGGTGCCCGCGTCGATGGTGTTGATGGCAGCTGTGGCCGCGACGGCTGGGTTCGAGAGGTCACCCGCGGGGCTGGCGGCTGGCGGCGGCGCTGTCGCTGGCGTCCCCGCCGTGGGAGACTGTGTTGTTGCAACCGCGGCGGCGCTGGCTGTTGCCCCGCCGTCGGTCGACGTCGACGCCGCCGACGCCGTCTGGGGCGCAGCCGAAGCGCGCATTTACCAAGGGGCGGCGGCAAACCCTGATGTGACTACAGACAACAACAACGGCTGTAAATCACATGGTATCCACGCATAGCCAGAACAAGACAACACTCGCGGTCCCTCTCATGGCTTCTCGGCAAAGCGCTGCACCTTGCCGATGAAGTTCTTCACACCCATCAGCACCCCGCGGCGTTCCGCCAAACGACCCAACAAACAAATGGCCACTTCGTGCACGTCGGTACTCTCCAGCAGAATCTCGCCCGTCACGCAATGCGCGGTCGCTGCCTCCCGCACGACTGTCGCCAGTTCCGCGCGCATCGTCGGGCTGTAAAGGCGGGCGACGCTCGCAACCAGCCGGTCCGCTACTTCAGGGACGGTCCAGTCGAGGGCGCCGCCATAAAGGGCGGCGTCAGACGGCCGCGGGTCGGCTCCAGACGGCGGGGCCACAGCCGCGGCGGCCGCCAATGGTGCGCCACCTGTCGCGGGGGGCGTACAACGCTCGGCGGCGCCGGTGGTGCCGGGCTCCCCTCCCGACAATTTGCGGGTTTCCGCCGAGACTGAGGCCGTGGATGCGGGCCCGGTCTGCAACGGCAGCGTGGTAGGCGCATGGTCGCCGTCGTCAAGGCGGCGATCCGCGGGACCGACCCTGCCGCGCGGCACGCCCGCCGGCGGCGGCAGCGGACCAGCAGGTGAGGACGCGGTTGGTGACGCAGGTCGACGGCGGCGCTCGTCGAACTGGTCGAAGCCATGTTCGATGGCAGCATCCCGGGTTGCACCGATGACGTCTTCCAGCGGGTCGCTCCCCGCGTCCGACACCGCATCGTCGGCGTTGCAGTTGCCGGCTACCTCGTCGTCGGCGGCAGTGACGGTTGCCCCCTCGGCCTCGGCAGAAATCTTCAGTTCCGCCAGAGCCCCGCGGACGTGCTCTTCAACGGCCACGACCGACTCAAACGGGTGCACGGCCGCCGACACTTGCTCCAACTGGACGTCAGAGAGATGTGCTTCTACCTGGCGGGCCAGCGCCAGCACATCAAGCGCCTTTGGCAGGTCCATCGGGTCGGCCAGGTGATGCATCAAGCACGCTTTGCCCCCAGGTAGGATGTCTGTCATCTCGGCCATGACTTCTACAGTAGCGCTGAGAACGCCACCAACCACGGGCGCGAGGCTCACCCCAATCTTGACGACGGACTTGGTCAGCGCCACCTTCCGGTCGCGCTCCTCCTTGGCGCGGATGTACTGCACAAGATTCTGAAGCTGCTCGTACAACTGCTGGCCACCGGTGGTGACCGCCTCCTCCAAGTCGTTAAGGCGCCGATGAATGTTGGCTACCTCCGCATCAATGCGCGCATGAAGCTCCCCGCATACGACCGCATCGGAAACGTGCCATGGCGCAATCAGCCCCTTGTTCTTGGCGACGTGCACAACCGCCTCAAAGATGCCATGGTCGCCCTTTGACAGCACGGTCAGCGCACTCTGATACACGCGCCGAAACCAGAATTGTTGTCTGTCGAACGTCTCCCCATGGGTCTCACCCTCTCTCTCAAAGACTCCTTCGCTGACGGCAAGCAGCAGCAAACGGTGTGCCAGCAGGTGCCACCGCACATCCCGGTCACGGGGCGGCGTGAGGTCCCTCTTGAGGACGTCCAGCGAGAGCGTGGTGGGCTCAGCCAAGAACCGGTCGTACTCTGCTTGGAGTGCGGCCAAGGGTGCAGCAAAACGATCCGATACCGCCAAGGCCGTCTTGGCCGTGTGCATCGAGTCCCGCCACGCAGCTTTCTTGGTCTCACGCTCTGTCTCCGTCATCGGGACAACTTGATCAATCACAGCCTGGACCTGGGAGGCCTTGGCCGACATTAAGGCGCGGGGACGACGTGGCCGGGGGCCCGCGAGGTCAGCACCCCACGTGAGCAAGAGCTGAACGAGGGGTGCGCAACGTGCCTCAATAGCTATTGCCAGCGGGGTCAATCCATTCTTGTTCTTCGCCTCCACTGACGCGTTGGCGCACAGAAGCACCTCCGTGACCTCCACCTGACGGGCACTGGCCGCCGTCGACAATAGCGTCATGTCCCACACCCGCACAGTGCAGTCATCCGACCCCGACACGACCCGCGCCCCGCCACCGCTGCCACCGCCGTCCAGCACCGCCAAGCAGTACACCGTGTCAGTGTGGCCACTGAGCACCGACGTGCACTTGCCCCTGTCGACGTCCCACACCCGCACAGTGCGGTCATTCGACCCCGACACGACCCGCGCCCCGCCACCGCTGCCACCGCCGTCCAGCACCGCCAAGCAGTACACCCTGCCAGAGTGGCCAGTGAGCACCGCCGTGCACTCGCCCCTGTCGACGTCCCACACCCGCACAGTGTAGTCATCCGACCCCGACACGACCCGCGCCCCGCCACCGCTGCCACCGCCGTCCAGCACCGCCAAGCAGTACACCCTGCCAGTGTGGCCATTGAGCACCGCCGTGCACTCGCCCCTGTCGACGTCCCACACCCGCACAGTGCAGTCATCCGACCCCGACACGACCCGCGCCTCGCCACCGCTGCCACCGCCGTCCAGCTCCGCCAAGCAGTACACCCAGCTAGTGTGGCCATTGAGCACCGCCGTGCACTCGCCCCTGTCCACGTCCCACACCCGCACAGTGTAGTCATCCGACCCCGACACGACCCGCGCCCCGCCACCGCTGCCACCGCCGTCCAGCACCGCCAAGCAGTGCACCGTGCCAGTGTGGCCACTGAGCACCGCCATGCACTCGCCCCTGTCGACGTCCCACACCCGCACAGTGTAGTCATACGACCCCGACACGACCCGCGCCCCGCCACCGCTGCCACCGCCGTCCAGCACCGCCAAGCAGTACACCGTGCCAGAGTGGCCAGTGAGCACCGCCGTGCACTCGCCCCTGTCGACGTCCCACACCCGCACAGTGTAGTCATACGACCCCGACACGACCCGCGCCCCGCCACCGCTGCCACCGCCGTCCAGCACCGCCAAGCAGTACGCCCTGCCAGAGTGGCCAGTGAGCACCGCCGTGCACTCGCTGCTGTCCACGTCCCACACCCGCACAGTGCTGTCAGACGACCCCGACACGACCCGCGCCCCGCCACCACTGCCACCGCCGTCCAGCACCGCCAAACACATCACCGTGCCAGTGTAGCCAGCGCGCGGTGCCGCGCCCACGCTTCTGTCCACGTTGAACCTTGGGGTATCGGCGTTCACGGCCACGTCGGTGCCAATCCGCACCTCGGCATCCTCCCTGTGATCATTGCGCGCCGCAACGTGCAGCGGCGTCTGCCCGGTGCGGCTCACGGCGTCCACGTGCGCGTCGGCGGCCAGCAGCACCTCTGCAACGGCCTTGTGGCGAAAAGCGGCCGCAACGTGCAGGGGCGTCAGCCGGGAGGGGCCGGTCTTTGCGTCCACGGGCGCGTTGGCGCGCAGCAGCTGCTTGGCAACCTCCGCGTGGTTGCCGGCCGCCGCCGCGTGCAGCGGTGTCACCCCCTCTGCATCGGCATACGACGCCACGCTGGGGTGCTCTGCAAGGGCCTGCCGCACCACCACAGCGCGACCCGCTCGGGCGGCTGTCAAAAACGCCCCGCCCACCTCGGCGCCCACCTCCTGGGCACCCGATGGCCCGGCCGCCGCGGCGGGTGCCGCCGCCCGCGGCGCACGCCGCCACCCAACGCGCTTGCCCTGCGCCATAGGGCGGGGTGACGGGCGCCGCGCAAGCGCGGGGCTGGCGGCCGCGATCAGGCGGCGCGCAGCGTCCCCCCCGCCCGCCGCCCCAACCGACCTCGCAGGGACGCGCTCGTCCGCGGCGGCCGGCGTGTGGGGCGAGGCGTGCGCGGCGGCCGGGTCGGCAGCGCGGGGGCGGCTCGTAGGGGGGGGGGGGGGGCGCCGTCGACCCGGCGCGGCGCCGCCAGAGGCGCCAACAGCGCCGGTCACGTCGACGGCACGGGGGCGCGGGCGGGTCGGGGAGATGGGGCACTCGGTGTGGGCGGTGGGGAGCGGTCAGGGGGGGGGGGGGGAGCGCGCGCACTGCTGCCGGCCGCCGCTCCTCCGCGCACGCGCGCGCGTCGTTCGGTTTTGTAAGCGACGTGGGGGGTGACGGCGCAGCACTGCTTCGGTCGTGACCGGTGGGTTCATGGCCGTTCCGGGACACGGTCGAGTTCGCGGCACATCGAGTTCGCGGCACATCGAGTTCGCGGCGCCGCGAACTCGTTGCCACATCCGATGCGTCTTTTTGGACATAGCAGATGGTCATTGAGTTGGGGCCTCGGACGACGCCAAATACATAGCAGTTGGGCCACGTAGTTTCAAAATCTTCTTATGGACCAATCGACCAATCTGTTTTGCAAAAATTCTGGGGACCATGGTTGCTGTCCCACACTGGTCTCCACGTCCATGCCGACGCCCTGCTCGCCCCTCCAGAGCTGTTGCCGGTGCATCGCGATACTCCCCCCCATCCCCCTACACCCCTGGAGCTCCCCCCCCTATTGCACAGCGATGGACTACTCGGCAATGGAGGCCATGATGGTCAACAATATGTTTTTTGCCGCAGAGCTGGAGACCGGCTGCGTTGACACGGCCACCCACCGCATGGCGGGCGCGCACAGCGCGGCTTACGCCACCCCTCTGGGCGCGACCCCGCGTGCCTGCGCCGCCGCCGCGTTCAAACGGGACCTGTCCGTGCGAGATCCCTGGGCCGGCCAAGCTGTTTAGGGGAACGAAGTTCTGCAGTTCTCATGAATTTAATGGCGCAAATGCTGCCGCGAAGGCGCTGCCGCGAACTCAGACTGCCGCAGGATGCGGCAAAAAGAGGCTTTGGCAAAAGCCACTCCGTGCCGCATCCCGCGGCATCTTGAGTTCGCGGCAAACGACATGGGACACGTGGACTGCAACAGCCAATCCCAGACCGCCACGAAGTGCCGCGAACTCGCTGCCGCGAACTCAGATGTGTCCCGGAACGGCCGTCACCCAGGGTCACATACCAACAACACGTTCTGTGCAGCATTCGGGGATGTTCATTGAATTGAAGGTAAGTACTATCGGATAGCAAACCTGCGAATCGGGATGTGATCGGAACGAGGTCGGGCGTTCCGCAGGATCGGCATGTATGGAGAACGCCCACCCCCCTTCCGACCACGCCCGAGGCCCTGATTGGCCGATTGGTCTGCCACGACGACGAGACTTGTGATTGAGATCAAAGCCACACTTTCGAGACCCATATTTCGAGAAGCACGGAAAGTCACACGTCAACTGGTGCTGTTGCAATCCAGTCAGTCAGCCAACCGTGGGCCCCATGAGGACCATGGACCATGGCACCTGCAGACTGGCGGGAAAGGGGGTTCTGTTTACAGTGCGTACGCGATTATATCGGGCTCGTTTATATCCACCCTGGATATGAACGAGCCGAACAACGCACGAGAGAGCTCCTCAGCACTGTAAAGCAAGATTCCAACAGTGTATTTCTTCGAGCCCGTTCTGGAGCATTGCAGAAATCTACAGCACTTATCGATTTCCTGTGCGCTGCGAACGCGCACCGCCTGCCAACATCACTGTGCTACGGACGGAAAATCGGCGACGCCACGGGTGTCACCCGCATCGCCCGCTTCTCTCGCCTGGTACCGCTCTTTCGACGCTTCACCCTTTGAGAACGCCAATATGGACGTCTCAGCCGTCGTTGCCTTGATGGCCAACACGTCGCAGGCGGACGAGTTGATGGGGGTGGACACGCCAGACCGCGTGCGCGCGGCGCAGCGGTGGATGGATGCTGAGAGCGACGTCGCTGCGATTGAAGAGACAATGGATATGGTTCTGGACGGGGAGGAGGACGACCTGTGAGTGTTTTTCTACACACTTTTATTGTGTTTGTTTTACGCTTGCCCCCACATCATTCACTTGTCCAGATACAACCTCCGTGCGTCGTACCGCCACCGTCTGCGTCACGTCACCTGCGTGCCCCTCCGTACCCTGCCGGTCCCCTTGTACTCCCCATCTGCGGCCATGAGTTTTGGTTGGGCTCCATTCTCGCGAGCCCCCCCCGCACTTTTCGGTTAAGCACCGTTCTCGCGAGCCCCCCCCGCATCCCCATCCCGCTCCGCCGCCCCCCCCCCGCATCTCTCCTCCTTCACGACGATCCTCCCAGTCGCAGACGAGGTCCGCCTCCTCTGTACGTCCGTCCCCTTCACATTTTTCCTGGCGAAGTCAGAACAGGCATTTTCGTACTTTGTAGGCTCGTTGTCGCGATTCCTCTCGCCATCTGACACATTACCGCACTTGGTGGTACATCAAGTCGGAACAGTACTGTTCCGACTCCAAATGGTGCGGTACAGAAGTGGGCTACTTCCTCGGGAGACCCCTGGATATGATCGCGTACGCACTGTACCGCGCGCTGGGATGCGTCACGTTGCGAGTCGCGGGGGGCGGGGATGGGGCCCCTCCCACACCACCCAGATGGGGATGCGGACGCGTAGTGGGGGGGCTGGGGCTAGCAGGGGAGTTGTCGCTGGCCTCGCGCGGGGCCCTATGACACCCTCAAAACCAGGGTCGCGGACGGGGGGAGGTGGACATGGAGGCTCGTTGGGGGATGGTTGGAGGCCGCCTGGCGCAGAGCCCTATGAAACTCTCCAAACTGGGGTAGCGGAGGGGTGGAGGCTGGAGTGGGAGGCCCGTGGAGTGGGGTTGGAGTGCGGCTGGAGTGAGGCCCTATCCGCGCCCTCAGAATTGTGGCAGGAGAGGCCGCCTGGCGCGGGGCCCCGCATCCGCGCCCATCGAAATTGGTGCATTGGGGGGGGGGGGGGGGGGCGCAGGTTAGGCCCCAGGAGGTAGGAGGTTGATCGCCGGGCGGGTGTGGAGCGGCCGCGGGGCGGTGGCACCTCACCTGATATCGCATGCAGTGGCTGTCGACGTCGTGCCCATCGCGCACGGTGGCGGTCGACGTCGAGCCCATCTCGGCGCACGCCCCCTACGCACACTACCACCACAACCCTTCCCATCCCACACGACGCTGCCCAACTCTCCCGCCCCATCCCCGCAACATCCTGCACGCAACGCGCCCGCGGTAATGGCCATGGACCTAGGCCAGGACAGCGGCGACGACCTGGACACGTACGCCATGCTCGGGGCGAGCAATGCCCTCGTGATGCGGCGCGCCATGATGTCTTCTGACGAGGACGACATTGAGGCATCCTCAGCGGAGGAAAAGCGGTACCCCGGCTCACTGCCTGGTCGACGGCGCAACAAGAATCGTGACTTGTCTGCTGGACTGCACAACATCCGCCGTGATTATTTTGGCCTCAATGGCAACCCTCCTGTGTATGACGAGAAGGACTTTGAGCGCCGCTTTCGTGTGCCGCGAGTCGTCGCCCGCAGTCTCATCCTCTCCAGAAGCTGGTGGCAGCCTGTCGTGTGCTCGCGTACGAGGAGGCGTACGACCGCACCGACGAGTACGTCCGTCTCTCCCGTAGCACGATTGAGCAGTGCACCAAGAGCTTTATTGACCTGATGTGAAGACATACGAGTCTATCTACCTACGCTGCCCCAATAATGACGAGCTCGCCATCATCTTGCAGCGAAACGCTGAGCGGGGGATACCGGGGTGCACGGGCTCCATCGATTGCTCGCATTGGACGTGGCGCAACTGCCCTCGCGCGCACGCCGGCATGCACCAAGGGTACAAGAACAAACGCTTCATCGTCATGGAGACGGCATGCGACGAGAATCTCTTCATCTGGCATTTTTTTATTGGCACACCGGGGAGCAACAATGATTTGAATGTCCTGCGCCAATCTCCGTTCTACTTTGATGTCATTTCCAGGGTGTGGCCGCCGCGAACTTTTGACTACACCGTCAACGGTCGAACTCGCTCCCTCCTTTACTGCCTTGCCGACGGTATTTATTCGCGGTACGCCTTCTTTGCCGCACCCTTCGCAACGCCCCAGACGCCGCAGTATCGAACGTACAACCGGCTTCAGGAGGCGCTCCGCAAGGATGTGGATCGCCTCTACGCTGTTTTGACGTCCCGTTTTCACGTAGCTCTTCACCCCGAACGCTTTCGGACGGTCCCTCGCGTCGTCCTCGACGGTAAGGCGGTTTCCATCCTGCACAAGATGACAGTGGAGCAGCGGCGTGGCAGCTTCTTGTCTCGAAGGCGCACTGGCCGGGACCATGGAAATTCTTCTTGCCGAGGTGGCGGTACATCCGGCCCAGCTTGTCATTCAGTGCCTGAAGGAGACGGTCCCGACAGATGGTGGGGCTGCAGGTGGCGGCGACAGCAGTGCGCGGCCGGCAGAAGGCGACGACACGGCCGCTGGCGCGGGTGGAAGTGGACTTGGAGGCGGAGGGCGACTGCCAGCCGGGAAAGGCCGCCCGGCCGCTGGTGGAGACGGAGGTGGCGATGGTCCTGCTGTTGGTCCTGCGCTGGACCCGCTGTAACAATATGGATGACCGTATTGTGACCCTAATACAGGGGGGCTACTTCTAACCTTTCACTTTCAATTTGGGAGTCCGTATTGGTCACGGTATCTATATTGCAGGCGTCCCAATTTTGGAGGTGTGCTGGAAGACAAGAGTTCAACAGCGGTTGACCAATGGCGTGCATCAGATCTTGCTGTCGCGACCAATGGCAGCCTTGGAGCGGGGTCCGTTGTTGTGCAAACAGAGCGATCGGAGATTGCCGACCGATTTCTGAGCCGATCTGCCGGAGAATCGAGAACGACTGAGCCTTCCCAACTGTTCCTGCCCAGGACTCGCCTGAGATCGAGGAAAAAGAGGGGAGATCGTTGGAAAGAACAACAGTATTCTGGCCAATGAGCTCTCTGATGGAGAAGCCTCAGGACATGGGGCCAATCGCGTACTTCTGGGATCCGAGAACTTATGCATTACTGCGCTGTTCTCATGCCCTTCTCAAACGTCATTGGCTGACGTGCTGTCAGCCACCTGTTGTTGTGCAGTTGTACACATGCACAACCGCCAAAATTGGGACGACTGCAATAAGTTACGTATGACCAGAGTGACTTGCATCTTGGGGTGGAGGGTAGTTAGTAGTGTCTCCGAGGGTTTATAACGAAGGGGCCGGCGGCGAATCCACCGCCGGCCACGGTAGAACAACAAACCCCTCCCATTTGGCCTCCCATCTTGGTCCCGTGGCTTGCGCTCCAAGGACAGCAACCTTGGCCTCCCGGTGACGTTGGTGCCGATCCCCCTTGGTGAGTGTTCCCTGAGAGTGGACGTGCAGCGGATACCTATTGTGCTACATTGGTGGAGCAGCAGGGGACGGGTTTCCGTCACCCTTGTGGTGACGCCGTCTTCGGCCCAGGCACACGGATAGAGATCCGGTCCTTTTCTTGTACTCGTGGTGCTGCGATCTGGTTGATTGTCTTGAGTGGTTACGTTTGACTGCGATCTACTGTTACTCTCCCCCAACCTACCCCCTCGCTCTCTTGTTCGTGGTGACTGTTACGTCGGTTGACTGATTGTGACCATGTCTACCCAAGAGAGGGGGAACGTTCAAGATGACGGATCGGCGTCGACACCGACCCCAGAGCTGAACCCGGGAACCGGGATCGGTAACCCGATCAAGAACATTGAGACGCCGATGCTCTCCGGTGCCGGATCGACGTTTGGTACGGCGCGGACGGCCGGGGGCGGCGGACCGCATCAACCGTCTTCTGCCGACCTCACTCCACCGCCACCTTCAACAGGGGACTCCCTGATGGCATCATTGGCGCGCATCGAGGCCCGGTTCACCGGACTCGACGCCCCGCCGTGTTCCTCCCACACCGGTACGGTTCGAACCGGCCGGACTACTCTCGGAGTCCTCCAGGGTCGACCCCGGTTTTGCTACTCCTGGACAACCCCCGAATACGGCGGGTTATGGATCCGACTCGTCAGCCGAGTTGGAACGTAGCCACACGGAGCGCTACGCTCGGGGCACCCAGAGCGGACTCCACGGACATGGTCCGGCGGATACGTACGCCGGAACAGAGTCGGCTATGGGGGGGGGCGGTACCCTATCGCAGTACCCCCCCCCCGGCGGAAGCCAAGCAACTCGGGTACCCGAGGCACCGACACCGGAAGTTCCAGCGTCACTGGTGCAAGCTATGACAGCGCAGGTTACTGCGAGCTTACTGAAGCGGATGGAGTCCGATGAGTTAACTCATCAACTGGCCAAGCGATTGGATATCCAGGACGCTGACACGGAGATCGTCAACGAAGTCTTCCGGTCGGTACTGACTCCTGAACGTTATCGTTTGGAAGACCGATCCACCACCGTATCGGAATCGATGCGTACTACCGCGCACAGAGCGATCCGCTCTATGCAGACCCTCATGAAGGGAGTCCCTATGTTCGGGGGCCCGAACGGACGACCGTTGGAAGTCATTGGCTTCCTGGCTAGCTTCAAGGCAGCCGCAGACAAGGCACTCGTTAACGAGGGGCTAACCCTGGAGATCCTCCCGTTCTTTGTTGATGAACGGGTACGAGGCATCCTCCGGCAGGCATCCCCGATGCCGGGAATGAGGGTCGCAGCCACCCCCATGGATAACCGTGGTATCCTGAAGGAGCTGCTGAGCAGCTACCTCAATGAGGACAAGTGCGAAGACCACTACCGGGCCCTTCGCACCGCCACCGCCCAGTCCTGGGAGGATGAGGAGATGTTCGGACGCCGGATCCAAGAGCTCGACTACGAGCTGGGGAAGCTCCTCGGAGAAGGGGAGCTACGGGCCATCCTGTTCGCAGGAGTACCCAACTATGTGCGGATATCCGCACGGGGAGCCAATACGGCTCGGACGAGCTTCAGTCGACTGATGCACATGTGCAAGTCCCTGGGAGACGCCCACCGGGTGCTACACCCGGAGTGTGCCTTGGCCCCGAAGCCCAAGGGTGAGGGGGGCAAGCCCAATCTTACCCCGGTACCAAGGCAAGAGAAGGTGGAACGTAAGGCCGCACCAGTACTGTTGGCAACCGAGTATGCCCCCATGGGTGAGGATGAACCTCTGGTCGACCAACAGGGCCACCTGTTGCTACCGGCGACGCCGGTGATTGATGAGCAAGGTACGGTAGCGTACATCGCCCCGGCTGGGACCCAGCTCCAAGTCAACGAGGGTGCGGGTCGTCGCGTCCCGTATGTACGGACTACGGGGTATGCCCCGGTTACGGGTAACCCCCACCAACCCCTGCCGACATTGGCGGTGCGTACGGAGGCACCTCCGCACATCGCGGTTAGGACCAACCGGCTGGGGGAGTCCATGTTCCGTTTGGAACCGGGACCCAAGGCCTACCAAGGGGCAGGCACTCGGGCGCCCGAGGCAGGCAACCGGACCTATGGGGCCAACCCGACGCGGACGCCCGGGACGTCCGGCGCTTCCGGATGTATGTTGTGCGGAGACCCCCAGCACTGGGTGTCCTCATGCCCGCTCATCCCGGAGGAGTCTCGACGGGCAGCGGCGCAACGCAAGGCATCCATTGGGGGGTATCCCGCCAGAGCACCGGCACCGGGTAGGCAGCGAGCCCCAGGAGGAAGGCTGGCAGTCGAGGAGGCACCTCCTCTCCCGGATATCCCGGAAGACAGCACCCGACTAAGCGCGGGAAACGAGTAAGAGGAAGGACTACACGGGGTCGCTGGGGCAACCCTAGCAAGCCACCCCGGACTGCCGCGGGGAAAGCCCCACGGAGAGCGCGGTTGAGCCGACGCCGCATCAATCCCCGGGGACACCTTCCGGCCCCGACGACACGGCGTCAGGGGAATGATGACCAACCTCCAAGGACGGGAGGCGAGGACGGGAAGCCCCGTCACGTTGAACCAGACAAGGGCCCTGTCCAAGATGCCCGAGCTACACCGGATATCGGTGTAGGCCACGTATTGTTCACCATGGAGAACTTCAAGGTATCAGCCACACTGGAGTTGACCCCCAGTCGACCCGATCGTATTACCATGTACTGGACACAGGGGCTGGGCCGAACCTTATCCGGAAGGATACCCTCCCGGACAAGTGGCTCCCGCGAGTCAGAGTGATTCGGGGACCCACGATCAAGGATGCGAATGGTCGTCTCATTCGTACGACTGCAGCGATGTCGCTGCGGGTCACCATCGGGGAACTCACCACGGAAGTCGACTTCCTGGTATGTGAGACTCTATCTGTGCCCTGCATACTGGGGTGCAACTTCATCAACGTTCATGTGGATGCAATCCGGCCGGGCCGGAGGGCCGTTGAGAGGCAAGAGGCCGACGGGACGAAGAGAGGACAGACAGCTATCGTCAGGGACCTGACGCTACAAGGGAGCCACGTTAACGTGGCTGAGGTATACGCAAGCGTAGAGCCGAGGACACTCTGGCTGGCCAAGCGGACTCGCTTCGAGCCGTTATCGGAGACAGTCCTCCCGGTTAACTGTGACTTAGCAGGCATCTGCAGAGTCCAGTCCAACCTACGAACCTACAAGCGCCATGGGTTGACTATGGCCAACGGTATCGTAGACCTCCCAGCAAGGGGGTCATCACTGCTCGTGATGGCGAACTATCGCCGTATGGCAGTCACCCTTCCGAAAAGGACTATCCTCGGGATCGCCGAGCTCTACGAAGGATACATCCTTACCCTTGACGAGGAAGGTGAAGTGGAACCACTTGAGGTACTGGCGGTCGCCGAGACCACCGAGCTGAAGGAGCCCGACGCCGGGAAGCCTAACCAATCACCAGCTCCGGCGGACATTCCGCCGAAGGACCAAGAAGCCTTGAAGGCACTGGCCGAGGCTGGCCTCGACCACCTTCCCCCTTAGGTAGCCGAAGGGGTACGACGGATGCTAAGAAAGCATGACGTCATGTGGACCGGCGGGACCCTATGTACCATTGGGGCAACCCAACATCGTATAGACCTGGTACCAGGTGCACGACCAGCGCGGTCGCAACCGCACCGAGCGGGACCCATGCAACGAGAGATTGTTGACGGAGAAGTAAAGAGGATGAGCGAAGATAAGGTGATCCGACCTTCGATGTCGGAGTGGGGCGCCCCAGTCGCTATCGTACCGAAGAAGGATCAAACTTCTCGGTTCTGCATCGATTATCGACGCCTCAACTTGGTTACCAAGAAAGACTCATACCCTTTACCAAGTATGGACGAGCGTATCGAATCCCTGGGGGAAGCTACAGTGTTTACCGCAATCGACTGCAATGCCGGGTACTGGCAGATCCCAGTTGCAGAGGAGGATATCCCCAAGACGGCGTTCGTCTGTCACAGTGGAGTGTACGAGTTCCTAAGGATGCCCTTCGGATTTTCCAACGCCCCCGCCACATTCCAGCGGGTCATCGACATTATACTGTCGGGAGTGAAGTGGCGTAACTGCCTGGTGTACCTGGACGATGTCATCGTCTTCTCGCGTAACATGGATGACCATGTGCAACATGTCGACGAGGTACTCACCCTCTTGCGGAACGCCGGGGTAGCCCTGCATCTCAAGAAATGCGCCTTCTTTCAGCAGGCCGTCGAGTATCTGGGTCACCAGATCACACCAGGTAAACTGGTAGTGCTCGAAGCTAATACCCGGGCACTCCGGGATGCGCGATACCCGATCACCCAGACACAGCTGAAAAGCTTCCTAGGGATGTGCAACGTATACCGACGGTTCGTCAAGGACTTCGCTCGTATAACCAAACCGTTAACGGTTCTTGTGGCGTTCCGAGCCTTTGGGGACAGGCGGGCCCTTGGGGAGGTGACTTGGGACCCGGCGGGCTATCCTACGTGGAGCCCTTCTCTTGCCGGGGCCCCCTCTGTCAGTGACTCGGGACTGTGGCGACACACCGGGGATCCTGATTGGTCCCACCCAGGGAGGCGGATTTTGCCGGTGGAGGTGGCCTGACTGGCCATTGTGGCCATTTGGTTTGTGTTTGTTTTCACTGCATGTTTTCGGGTCTTTCCCCTTTTTCCCACTGGGTTTTTTCGGGGATTGGCATCTGTGTGTGGGGGGATTTTCGCTTGCTTTTCGCTTGTGCTTGGCGACCGGGGGTTGATTGGTGACCCTCGGCGCCCCAGTGTAACCCCGGTGTAGGGGATGCGCTGGAGGACCTGGTGGAGGTCAGACGCCTTGCTGGCGCTCGACCCGCCAGGGGCGTCCTCTGGGGGCCCGGCTCTAGGTCCCTTGAGGGGCCAAGGGGGAGGTTCTTGAGGGGTGCTCCGGGGTCTCCCCGGGGCCAACTTGTAAAATCAACGGTTCTTTGGGTTCTTGCTCCCTCGGGCTTTTGTCCTTTTACCCTCGCCTCTGAAGGGGCGGGCGAGTGGATCACGCTGGGACCTTTACCCGTTCCTTCCTGACCCCGTTTTGGTTTCTTGTGTGTGTGGACCCTGGGCCAGAAGGGCCATAACGCTACAGTTCTGACGAGCAGCGCCTTGCCAAAGGTACTCCAACCTCCCTCGCCGAGCGAGGGAGAGGCATTCGAGCTGCTCAAACAAGCCCCGGTAGCCCCACCCATGCTTGCGTTGCCGCATAGGCGCGGGACCTTTGTCATCGAAGTCGATGCATGCGATACCCAAGTAGGATGCACCCTGCTACAGGGAGAGACGATCATCGGTACCGATAATGCTATCCCGGACCTACATCCGGTAGGGTACTTCAGCCGGACACTCAACCCGGCTGAGCGCAACTATAGTGCCACCGAGCGCGAGTGCCTCGGAGTCACATGGGCAGTGCAACTGCTCCGGCAATACCTGGAAGGATCCAGGTTCATCGTGAGGTCCGACCACGAACCTTTACGATGGCTCCTCAACCTTGGTGACAAGGATTCCGACAGCCACGGTCGGCTAGCCCGGTGGAGGCGAAAGATGGCCGAGCACGACTACCGGACCATATGTAAGGCCGGCGCTACCCATCATCTGGGAGACGCGCTGTCGCGACTCGATACACCGAGCGGGGATACCCGACAAGTGGACGAGGACATCCCGGTGGTACCGGTTTGCATGGTGGGTAACGCCACCCAAGGTATGGTTGACCATACCATGGCACACCTGGCGTGCCCATTGACCCTCGCGGACTTCCACGAGGCACAGGCCAATGACGATGACTGCAAACGCCATCGCGCTAACCTCCTGGCCGGCACGGCCGGCCTCTTCTCCGAGAATGAAGACGGACTCATATGCCGGCGGGCACCCGCCGATGGACGACATCGAGTCGTGGTTCCCGTGTCCTTACGACAAGCCTTCATGGAACGAGAACACGAGAACCCTACAGCCGGTCACCCGGGGGGTTCGCGCATGTTCGCAGCAATGCGGAGGTTCTTCTACTGGCCAGAAGTGGCCGTCGACGTAGTCGACCACGTGCGGGGATGCCACCCGTGTGCACGGAATCGTATGAGTCTTCATAGGCGGGCATCCGCTATGAAACTATTCCCACCTGATGGGCCCAACGAGCAAGTCGCTATCGACGTACTCGGACCACTTCCGGTAACGGAAGAAGGGAACAGGTACATCCTGGTCATGTCTGACCGCTTCACTAAGCTGTCACGAGCGGCAGCCATCCCGAAAGATACGGCAGACACTATCATGAACGCAGTGGTTGACCACTGGATCAGTGCTTACGGAGTCATGAATCAACTCCTCTCCGACAACGGAGCCAACCTTACGTCAGCATGCTGCACTAAGGTCATGGGCATGTTCGGTATCGAACCCCGTCGGGCATCCGACTACCACCCGCAATCCAACTGGCAGGTGGAGCGGTTCAACCGCACCATCGTCAAGATGCTCCAATGCTATATAGCGGAACACACGAACACGTGGGACAGGCTTCTGTCCGTATTGACCCTGGATTACAATTCCAGGCCCCACCGGAGCACCAACATTGTCATGCCAATGGGCGTCGGTAACCTGACGCTGCCACCGGGCAGATGCACACGATATGACATACCGAAGGGCCGACCGGCCGAACGGATCCATTTAGCTTGGCTTGCCAAGCTATCGTGGATGATACCCAGGCTCAAGCGTGCCCTTGACGGTACACAACTTCGTTACAAGAGGAACTTCGACGCCCGACTACGGGTATGCAACGCAACCCTGGTAACAGGTGACTGGGTCTTTATCAGACACCAGAAGTTCCGAGGGAACAAGCTTATGCAACCGGTCAAGGGACCGTACCAGATATTACACAGAGATGACCACTCTGTCATTCTCCACTCCGATACGGAGATACAACGCATCAATCTCAATGATGTGACACCTGCTCCGAAGCCGGAACAGCCTCAGCCGTTACCGGCTGGGTTGCTACATGAAGCTCTTACTACCCACCGGTCAGATGACCCGGTGGGGCCGGATGGAATTCCATACCAAGTAGAGAGCGTGGTTGGACACACCGACCCGGACCCACCAGGACCCTGGTACTTGAAGGTCATGTGGGTCGGATACGACTCACCCACCTGGGAACAGGCGGCAAATATACCCCGCCAACTTCTCATGCCTTACATGAGGCGACGCCGCCTATTGTAACAACCCAACCGACACCGACTTCGGCTGTTGGGGGGTGAGGCTTATACCTACTTAGTAGGGTGTCACATGGATTCGGCTAGACTTAGGTTCACTAAGTCGGATCGGACTTAGGCAAACTAAGTCGGCAACTGACTTTTACAAGTTTTACTTGAAGGAGATGAATAACTCCGATAATTGCAAAGTAACCTGAGGCTTACACCAAGGCAAACCTTCCTCCATGGGGCAAGTGACGGACCGAGGAAGGTTGACCTTCACGAGTATGACCCAACCAGGATGGGTTGGGGGCGCAAGAAACACCAAGGCAAGCCACTGCTAAGGCAGACGGGGTACTCCCCGAAGGCAGCCATCAGAATGATGCAAACGCCCCAGCGGAAGATGAGTTTATACTCACTACTACCCGGCCACCATACGGGTCACCGGGTCCCTCTCCCTCATAGCGACAGCACTCTTCAGGGGGTAACCCGGCTGCCCGAAGGAGTCCACTCACGCGTAGACGCGGACACCTCCATACTCCACCGTTCGGCAATCTCACGACGGTCAACCGCCTGAGTTACCTCAGTGCATAGCTCCACGAGGGTGCTGCGACCAGCCTCCGCTTCCTCGAGAGCTAGCTGGATGCGGTCCAGCACACCATCGAAGCAGCGCGCGGTACCAACCAGCGCAGCATCTGGGGAGATATCCCCCCAGCTAACAGAGAGACCCTCCCGCAGCTCGCGGGTAAAGAGGGCATCAACGCCCTCATACCATAGACGGGGACCCCCGTCCGGCATGACAGGGAAGGAAGGAGACACCGGCGCGGCCAGAGGAGCCACAGGAGCCGATACGACTACTACCGGAGCCGGTGCCGCCCGATACGAGGCACGGTAGGATCCCATGGAAGGGGCTCCACCGTAAACCCGGCGGGACTCCGCCCGACGACAGGACGCCTCACGCTGCCCGCCCGTAGATTCCCACTCTCGGGGACGACGGCCAACCCCCACCGGTATCGGGTTACCGAACCACGGGGCGATGACCTGAAGAGGGTCATGGATAACCATGGGAATACCCAGGTCAGGAACAGCCTCGGTAGACGCCCACCCACGGTAGCTGGGCTCACCCGGCTGAGTGCGCCGGATGCGCAACGAGTTACGAGGCAAGGAGGCAGCCCCAGCCTGCGGATCCCGGTACGGGGGTAGGTTCAACACCTCCGCCCAGTTCACGGCATCGTGAACGGCCAAGAGGGCCTCGATCTCACGGGCCAACCCCGTCTTGGCAGCAATGGCGTCAACGTTCAGCTCCCCAATATGCCGACGGACACCCTTCGGAAGATGAAACAGCCGTCCCTGCCGACGGACGGACAACAGGAAGGAGGAAGCCTGCCCGAGGGTAACCTCGAGGGTGAAGGTCCCCTGCAACGGGTGGACAGGCCGAGAGGCCAACACACTACCAAAGTATTGGAGGCACGAGCCGGTGTCAAACCGGAAAGCCGGGGCGGGTTCCCACCCCTCCTGCCATAGAGGCGGGCGCACTGGAGCGTACACCGGCGCGCGACCGTTACCGGTCTGCAACGCACGCGTTACATCGGTGCGGAACGCATCCACCATGACACCATGGTTGCGTCGCCAGCTCGACGCCGACTTCAGCCCCGCCATGGGCGGGTACGGCGCCGTCAACGTCAAATACGGGGATACCCCCGGGAAGTACTCAAACCCGGGATACCGGCCGGTATAGGGCACGGTGTGCCCGAACGCAACAGGGGTCACCGAGGCCGCAACCCCCCGAGCACTAGCCGGGTAGTCAACGCCCCGCGGCAACGCGGGAGCAACCAAGTCGCATACCCCGAACGCGGGGTTGGGGAAGACCTCACCCCGCCCGACCCGGGTGCGCCAGAGCTGGGCATGCCGGTCGTCCGGCTGACTCAGTATCCAATGATGCTCCACACGGACCGCATTCGGCTGGTTGACCGGCCGCGTCAACTCCCGATCCCAACACGATTCCAGCTTGACGCGACGGGAGGAACTTCCACGGTGGTTCGGCGGGCGGAAGTCCACCCCCATCCGGCCTGCAGAGTCCATAGGCTCTTGCACGGTAAGGCCTCGAACCCGAGCCACCAAGTCGGAAACCGACATAGGGGGGGTGGCCCGCCACCAAGGCGACACCGCCACCCAGCGGGGCAACCCGAGCGGGCCCAGGAATAATCGGCGGCGCCGGGGGAAGCCCCACCGGCAGATGGGCCGGCGCCGCAGGCGCACGGGGGCGAGGAGGAAGAATAAGGGCGGGCGCGCGCCCGGAGTAACTCCCGGAGTCCATCGCCATCGGGGAAGACACGTCTTGACGGACATTCGCCCGCGGCACCGCGGGAAGTGCATCGTCACCACCCGGCCCGACGAGGGCACAACGGGGACGGATGGGGTAGACCCTTCAACCGCCCCCGCGGACGGACCACCAACCGGGCGGGTACCCGCACCATCTTGACCCGCCGTCCCGGCCGGGGCGCCGCCACAATCATCAGCAGCAGCAGCTGCCCCATCTTGAGGTAGCGCCGCGCCGGCACCGGCGACAGGACCCATCCGGGCCGCCGGAGGAGTAGGAAGAGGAGCCACCACACGCGGTTGACCGCCCCCCGACGGCGCCGTCATGCCGCTGCAGACGGACGACAGCCAGCCCGGCGGGCCTCCGCCGGCACGCGGACGGTCACCCAATCCTCGTCGTCCTCCGACGAGCTGGCGAGGAAGCACTCGGCAGCGGTAGCAGCGACGGGAACGTCGTCTTGCGTCACCTCCTCCTCCTCAAGCAGGAGGTCGTCCGTGCCCCCGGGCACCTGGGGGTCCGACATGGTAGATCCGGGGTGGCAGGGGTTCCCCGTGCCAAGAAGCCGCAGCCGGCTCGACCTGGTACGGGGAATGCACAGGGACGAGCCAGGGAAGCGCGGGCACCCGCGCTTATAGCCACACAGCCCGGCACGAGGGATACGGCAACGCGGGACGACCCGCGCCAACCGAGCTACGAGGTCGCTCCACCCAGGCACCTAGGTCAGCGCCACAGCCCCATTCACTCGTCCACACGAGAGGGGCTCCCCTACCACCAGACGCCTGGTGGCGGCTCCGCTTGCACCGCCCCCCGGAGAGGGGGTCGTGACACGAAAACCCGCATCGGGAATTCAACGGTCCGGAAAACGGATCGTGTGTGTACCACACAAAGAGGGGCACCCCCCTCAGACAACCCCGAAAAGAGGTGTCTGCCGCGACAGGGCGCAAAGCCCCACCCGACTGGTAAACGGTCGCGCGACCCACTTACATTTGGAAACCCGAATGCAACTCGACCCGAGGAGGCCGAATCTAAGGGGGGGATATGTAGCAATATGGATGACCGTATTGTGACCCTAATGTAGGGGGACTACTTCTAACCCTTAACTTCAATTGGGAGTCCGTATTGGTCACGGTATCTATAAGTTACGTATGACCAGAGGGACTTGCATCTTGGGGTGGAGGGTAGTTTGTAGAGTCTCCGAGGGGTCATCACGAGGGGGCCGGTGGCGAATTCACCGCCGGCCGTGGTAGAACAACAAACCCCTCCCATTTGGGCTCCCATCTTGGTCCCGTGGCTTGCGCTCCAAGGACAGCAACCTTGGCCTCCCGGTGACGTTGGTGCCGATCCCCCTTGGTGAGTGTTCCCTGAGAGTGGACGTGCAACGGTGCCCTATTGTGCTACAGCGTGCCAACCGTGTCCTCTCCTCGTCCTGCACGCCAGGAACTTCCCTCTCCCACAGCCGTGCCTAGTCCGGGACTTCCCGCCCCAGTTAAGGAACTTCCGAGTACCGCAGCCGTCCTCGCTTCTCATGAAGGATTGCTCATTCCTTCGTCACAAGCCACACCACCCCTTCCTACGCCCCATGTACCCCTACCTCGGGCGAAGCCCCGTTTGGTGCTGGTTGTAGACATCGACCGTCTGACAAGTCAGGTCACGCACCTCTCTCTGCAAGGCGGGCAGCTGGGCGCCCTAGTTGACTATTGCACCTCCCGTGTGGAGGCCGTTGAGGACAAGCTCCGCGCGTCTCTGCAGGTGCTCCTCGGCCTTGACGCTCTGCGTGCCGTGGCGCGTTTTCAAGAGGTTCCTGTAGAGAAGGCGCTGAGAAAAGTTCTTGCCATGGGTCCAATCGAGCGCATCAAGGCTTATCCATCCCAGCCGTCGTCTGGCAACCGCGGGCTCTCTGGGCGCGTCCGACAGGAGCAAACTGCTATCACCTTTGACGTGTCGTTCCCGCGGCTCACCCTTCCTCTCCCGTCGTACCCCATTGTCGCCGATTTTTATCCACTGCGCGACGGTTAGCCCGCGGCCCGTCCAAATATGGCCCACTTGCTTGAAGCGCCGTGTGTGACAGCGGCTGGCTTGCCAGCGGCTGAGTCAAACAAGTCCCTACATTGGCAGAGGTGCCAAGCAAGTGCCCGCCGCACGTCTTGCATTGAAAGAAACATGCAACTGTAGTTGTCGACGCAGAAGTGCATCTTGTCGGTGGCAATGACAAAGGGATGGACGATGGCTGCCGTCGTACCGGCTCGTGTTGTGAAGAAAGCCACAATCAGAAAGTAGGCGGGCTGGGTGTCAAGCCGGGAGGTGTTCTTTCCCCGCGCAACATTGACCGTCTGCAGGCCCGCAGCGGCAGTCACCAGCACTGACACTGCGTCCCCTATCTGGACCTGACCACCATCACCACATGTCGCTCTGCTCCGACACTTGATCGTGCCTTCGAGGCCGACACGGGCTTTCGCAGTTCGCACTGCAACCTCCGGGACAGCCGCTGCGTCAAGCACAACTCCTAGGCATCTCCAGTCGCTGCTTTACTGACTCCTGAGCGGCTTGGCACGTGACAGACACGCGCGAACAGCTGCATGCATGCTCCAGTCGACGGGGATTCCAAAAAAACGCATGCTGCAAGCTCCTCCGAGCTGCGAGATCTGTCTGCTGATACCTCTTCATAGCTCGCAAGGCGTCGTCGCGCCCATTTCCGGACACCACCGCGCACTTGAGAGCCTGGTGAGCATTCTCGAATTGCAGCTCCTGGGCTTGCCGCACGTGAAGCAGGGCCGGGATGACGTTATTCACCAGCTTTCGAAGACGATGCAGGTTGGGAACATCTGACCACATGCCAAGCGCCTTGAGGTCCGCCCGCAAGCAAGCATCCCGCACACGGTAAAAAAGCTCCTCTGCCTTCTGCTGCAGCTTTTTGGGTGTCGAACGCGCGCGACATGCAGCGACACCGTGTAACCCCGCGCGAGGGTAGTAGTAGGCTGCAAAAACGAGCGCGGTGAAAGTGTTAATGAGTTCCAGAGCCCGATGGAGGGGCGTCTTTATTCCAGCCGGTATGTGGGCTTGTCTGCACGTAGCGCTGCGCAATGTCCGCTTGAGCACAAAACCGAACACCGTCAGCGCCGCAGCCCACGCCAACGCTTCCCTAAGAGAAGCACCAACCCGCTTTCTTTGAGAGAGGGTGAGCAGTCTGAAAAAGCCGGTGACCAGCCGCTTCGTGAACCCGTGGAACGAAAGGTGGTCGGGTGCGAACATTGCGCTACGGTGCCCATCAAACATTCCAATCGGTAGCTGTCTCGACAAGAGATGAAGGGCGCCGCGGCCTGAGTTGGCCCGCATCCCTAGCAGTTGTAGGCAGTCGTTCAAGTGCTTGTGCAGCTGCTCCTCCTCCTCTGGCGGGTGGCTGGCCGTGTCCATACTGAACGGTGCTGAACGAAGAAAGGAAAGTGGAGCAACGGGCTCCCGAAGTCGGTGGCGGCAGCTTGTTGGCGGGTAACGTGCCCGATGAAGAGGATGCAGAACGTTGTATCACCGTGTTGTGGCAAAAGTCGCTCGTGCACCCAGCACCCAAGTTGGGGTGGTGCACAAGGGCTGCCTCCCGTGTCGGGGGAGCCGGAAGAAGTGCATGTCGCACACACGCTGTCTCTGTTGTGGGGCAATCCCCGCACTAGTAAACAAGAATATGGTGTGTGGGACAACAGTTTCTTGGTCGGGACGGGGAAGCAGGGCCAAGTTCCGCTGTCCCTCCCCTTATTCCCCCAGGGTCCCTCAAAATCTCGCCACTCAGAATCTCCCACCCCAGCACCTGCCCACCGGGCCACATGAAAATTCAAGACGATAAAAATGCAGAAAACCCTCCGATCCAAGTTGGACTTATTACTAAGCTAACTATCCCTAACTTAGAGAATATGAACCCAAATGCATGGGGAGAAACGGGTCAGACTACCGTCCCTTGTATGGCTCGTGTTGCCTCCTAGCTGGGGTCAATACTGCCACAGCCGTAGCCGCCGAGGCCGCGAGTACCGCCTGCGTGGGGGAGGGTCAGGTGGCTCGGCGGGTGCTACCGCAAACCGCGGGGGGGAGGGGCGCCGCCGGCGGTGCCGGCAGCGCTGCCACTGACGCCGATACTGACGCTGACGCACCAGGCCGGCAGCGCTGGATGCCACCCGGCGGGTGCCAGAACGCCGATACTATGGAGGGGGGCTGGGGGTGGTGCGAGCAAGAGTTGTTGGTAGGAGTCGGGGGCGTCTGACTGGGCCCTCATCCCCAAAGTGGCGGGCAGGGCGCCCCTCTTCACTAGTTCTTCCTCTCCACATGGTCACGATCGCCGCCCTCTCAATGTGTTCTTTGTCACAAATGAGCAGCGCAACAGAATGCAAGCTACAAAAAACATAGACCATCAGTACAATGGAGTCCATGGGGATGCCTGCTCTACAGCCATTGACAACACGGGCGACCAAGGCATCGCGCCAGGCAGGGGCTCTTCCGCAAGCGCGGCCGAGATGGCGGCATCGACGCCGGCGGGCGCCCCGGCTGCGTGCGTCGCGACAGTACAAACCGTTCCCTCTGCCACAGTTGGCACCTGCTGTCGCTGTGCGCCCGCCTGCGGCTGGAGCCATGCGCGCGCCTGCGGCACTTTCGGAACGCACCAGCCCGCGGGGGCGCAGTGGTCGAGTTACCAGCGCTTTCCTTGGCGCGGGGTGGGTGGAGCGCCTGCGGGCGGTCCGAAGGTCAAGGCAGCGCGGACGGCTGTGGTTGGTGCCAAAGCTCAGATCACAGCCACACCACGTGCAGGCGCACGCCTGCACGTGGCCACCACCATGGCATTCGCACCACAGACCGCATGACGAGCCGCAAGCAATATCAGATCTGCTGCATGGAACGAATATTGAAGCATGAGCTGTGGAGCCCCACCAAGTTCTGAACTGGATGCGGACAGCCACGTTGGCGCACCGGAGGCCTCCTCCCACCCCCCCCCCCCCCCCCCCCCTGCGTTTTTTTCCAAGGGTGGGGATGATTTGAAATTACTGCCTCCTCTTGTCAGGACAGTCGACGTGAGGAGGAGTCGCCGGTGAGTCGCAAGGACTTGGCAGCACCTGGCCGGATTCTATATCTCATTGGCTCCAGATCGCCACGTTTCAAAAAGATGTCGCAGGAAATTTCCTGTCCGGAAATCGCGCAGGTAGACAACAATGTCATGTCATGAAGAGGGGTCGTGACATGTCAGGAAAGATGTCCTACGTGGCTGACATTTGCACAACGCTACCCACCGGCCTAGAATCGTTTACCTCCTCTGTCCCGGGCGCCCGCTGCTGTCCCCTTTCCAAGGCACGCACCGCCCAAGGTGAACGGCGTTAACGGCTGCACAGTGCCTTCCTTTGACAACAGCACCCTCGAACAAGGAAAACCGTTGTTGCTGGGTGAGCGCGCAGGTCGCTCCGGGCCGACCCCCTCCCTCCCTGTCGCCCCCGGCCACTTGGTACAGTGCCTACGCGGTCATATGACGGGGTCGTCCGAGGAAGTAGCCCACCGACGTTTCAGCCCATGTTCCGCCGGAACGGCACCGTACCGCATGTGTGTACACAAAATTAGTTTAAATCAAGAGCATCAATAGTACTTGAACGTTGGCAATACAGGGGGATGGCAAGCAGACGATCGAGTGTTCCGACGGAGTCAAAGCAAGCAGTCGCTACAGTACGTGCGGGGCGGGGGAGCTGCGCAGTGGGTCTAAAACCGTGTACCTTACGTTCTCTGCAAAACGGCCCTCACGGGCAGGGTTGCAAGATTTTAAAAATATACTCTGAGGCCGTAAAATATAGTATAATTATAGTGTAATATATGCATAAATATGCTAATCATCAGTGAACTATTTTGCCACGTTGACAAGCACGTGTCCAGATAGTCGACGGTCCTGAATCATCCCGACCGGAGGTCAGATGCTGAGCACGTATCTGTGCCGGCCGTCTGCCAGGTCACGCATTCCAAGCCAAGCGTCTGGTGACCACAACGCGAGCGCCTCGCCTTTGACGGTTGACGTTTCAAGCCCTCCATGGCCTGTGCTGGCGCGGACGACAGGTCTGTGACAGTTGCAGTCCCAGGAGCCGTCGGAGGCATCCAATGACGCGATCACTCGAGCAGGGCCGATGCCGCCGCCGGTACGCACAGAGGGAGCTCCTGCCAAGTCACTTCGAAACAGTAGCAGCGGGCCTTCCCTGGCGGCCAGATGACAGTGCAACTGCCCCCCCCCCCACGCCACTCACGACGAGGCCGGCGGCCTGGAACCGAGCTACCTTGCTGGGGGCGCCGCGCGCACTCGGGCGGCTGGCAGGCGGCGCGGCCCCCACCCCGCCTGGGTCGGGGGCGGCAAGCCCGCCGTGGCGGCTGGACGGCGGCGGGGCGGGCGCACCCCCGACGACACCCACCACGTGCCTGGCCGCCGCGACCCCACCCATCTGGACGGAGCACCTCCTGCTCACTGCTGAACAACTGGTCGGCGCGCACGACAACCAGGGCGTCGACTGACGCAGGCGACAAGCACCGGCGTCTCCAGCTTCCAGATGGGCGCGCCGCGTGACCCCGTGTGGGAGCACACGGTGGGGGCTAGCAAGGCGCAGTATGTCAAATGTGTGTTTTGTGGCAGGGAGATGTTTCGAAACCCAACGTGGGTGAAGAAGCATATTGTCGTGCGCGCCGACCAGTTGTTCAGCAGTGAGCAGGAGGTGCTCCGTCCAGATGGGTGGGGTCGCGGCGGCCAGGCACGTGGTGGGTGTCGTCGGGGGTGCGCCCGCCCCGCCGCCGCCCAGCCGCCACGGCGGGCTTGCCGCCCCCGACCCAGGCGGGGTGGGGGCCGCGCCGCCTGCCAGCCGCCCGAGTGCGCGCGGCGCCCCCAGCAAGGTAGCTCGGTTCCAGGCCGCCGGCCTCGTCGTGAGTGGCGTGGGGGGGGGGGCAGCTGCGCTCCCGTCCAGCCGCCAGCGTTGGCTCGCCGCCGCCGTCCAGATAGGCGGGGTCGCGGCGGCCAGGCACGTGGTGGGTGTCGTCGGGGGTGCGCCCGCCCCGCCGCCGTCCAGCCGCCACGGCGGGCTTGCCGCCCCCGACCCAGGCGGGGTGGGGGCCGCGCCGCCTGCCCGCCTGCCGCGTAGTCCAATCTGGCTTGTGATCTCGGTCGCGGCTGGTCTACGGCAGATTTGGTGCAGTCGTGGTGGTCGGAAAGCTTGATACGTGTGGCAAAAAAGTGCCCACACGTGGCATTAATTATGATAGGCCATGTTCTGGAGCCCTATATTTATGTATAATTTACTCGTTTCTTTCAACGTTAAAATTTACTCCTCGCAACCCTGCTCACGGGGTCGTGAGGGCCTGCTTACAGAAGCCGACCCCCCCACAGAGGCCGTAAACGCCGCTTTGCACGGATTGTAAGGTACACGGTATTAGTCCCACTGCGCTGGAGCAGCGTGCTGCTACGCCTGCTACGGATGAGACACGAGCACGTCGAAGTTTTGAGCAGCACACCAGCTGGGCTCAGTCTCCCTGCTCTACTCCACTCAGAACCATATCCACCGTCTCCTCAATAGCCTCCACATCAGGGGGGGACCGGCGCGGGGGGGGGCACTGGCGCGTGCTGCAGGTGTCCCGCCGACGGTCCCGTCGGCGCGCGCCATGGGTCCTCCCCCCCGCCGCGCGCCCGGCCGAGTGCCATGCTCGGCCGCGATCCCCGCCGAAGCGATAGGCTGAAAATCAGGAAAAGGTGGAATGGCGGCAGTGAAAACCGTGGTAGCCGAATTGGGATGGTGATTGGAGGTGAAGCGCAAGGGAAGCGTTACGAAAGAACGAGGGTGGGTACCGTGAACTGTGCGTGGCAGGTGGGATGCGGGTGGCCGCCGCGCGTCGTGCCATATGGTGCTTTTCCCAAAAATGGCCACCTCGGTGTGGGAACGCAACCTTCGATGCAAACAGCAACAGTATCTGGCCCACTTGATCGCGGGACTGGTCCACACTACGTGCAGCCAATAGTAGGGCACGGAGCGCGCAGATCGCACCGGCCACAGGCTGAGATACATGTACCTTCAGAGAATGTGACGGTTGGGCACGTCATTTGGGCCATCTGCCCACGCATGCTGAGCAATCAAATCAGCACACGTTGCAAGACAAGCCTCGTGATTACATTGACCAATCGCATGCTCGACACGTTTTCGCAGGTTGCCGGAAGCGTCCGCAACCAGCACTCGCAGGCCGCAACCCGGACTGGAAGACCCGGCCTGGTTTCACGGAACGACTTGGGTCCGCCTCTGAGATTCAAACGGCCAATAACCATGAAGGCCTGAGGGGGTCGTGAGGCCACATAGTTAACAACCCGAGACCCGCATTAGCACACCAGACTGGAACCACCTCGCCCATTTCACCGGGCCACAGCAATCCACGGCAACCTGTGACACGGTTTGCGCAGTGGTCCCCGGAAGCCCGCGAACTGGCCATCGCCGACCACGTGACCCCCACAACCAGCACTACTTACCAACACAATCGAGCTCGCCGAAAGTCTGGCGGACGTGTGACACGCCTGGAAGACCATCCAGGGGCGGTGTCGAGGTCCCGTCAAAGGTTGCATTCCACACCGATGTGGCCATTTTTTGGAAAAGCACCATATGCGTCGGACAACAGCCAAATGTTTAGCTGTCCTGCTGTGCCAGTCTAATAATGTATGCTGGGAAATACGAGGCCATGTTTGATGCGGAACATTGGGTCGAGCTGAGGACGCCTCTCGTGCGATGTGCGGCTCGGTTATGTGACAGGGGTCATATATAAACCCCTGTCACATAACCGAGCCGCACATAACCGAATACACACTGTACGCACCCCGAGTCACGCGTAGCTGGGCGCCGCCAGGCATCGTCGACGGTACTTGCTCCAGCCAGGGAAGCGCCTGTGGAGGGGGGTGGATGTCAACGACGCTTGTGGGGGGGAGCGGGCGCGCGGGTGCCACTCTTGTTACCTTTTTCGGAGCGGCCCCCCACACCACAACAAAGGGCTTTGTTGGCTGTGTCTGCCATAGACAGTCTGGACGCCAATCATGGTGCTGGTAGGGAGGGGCGCAATGGCGGTAGCCACGACGGTCTGGTGTGTAGGCCACTTACCCCCGCCGCCAGCAGCAGCTGACGCGGCCAAGGACACGACGCCGGGCGGCACGGAGGAAGCAGCAGCCGTGTCGGCAGACGGAGCGGCAAGGCGGGGCTGGCGTGCACCCAAGCACACTCGTCCACGACGGGGGTGGGCACCTGCTTTCCCAGTCCTACCCTCTCTGGGAGGGGGCAATGGCGGGGGTGTCCCCGCCCCCCCCCCCCGCCCCCCCCCGGCGGCCGCGCTCCGCGGTCGCCGACGGGTTCCACGACGCGGCCAGGACGCCCGCCAGCACCAGCACCCCCCCCACCACCCCCCGCCGCCCAAACGTCTCGCCCAGCACCACCGCCGCCGCGGCGGTTGCCCAGAGGGGTTTGGTCGCAAACAGCAGCGCCGTGTCGGCGGCGGGCACCACCCGCTGCCCCACCGCCTGCATCCACGACGTCGTTGCGGACACGACCAGCCCCGACCACACCACGAGCGCCACGTTGAGCGCCACCACCCCGCCCGTGATGCCCGCCGGCAGCACCGCCCACCCACCGCCCGCCGCCGCTGTGGCGGTTGCCACGGCGGTGGGGGCGCCGCCGCCGGCCGACGCGGCGCGGGCGGCCCACCAGCGCCACGCGGCGGGAAGGGCGTAGCGGACAGCCACCCACGCGACCGCCAGCACCGCCTGCGTTACAATCTTGACCGCCACCAGCGGCGTCGCCTGCCGCACCCGCTGCACATGGTGGTTGGTGCGAAGCACGTAGATGGAGAGGAAGACGGCGGCCAACAACTCCAGGCCGTCACCCACCGACACGGCCGCCAGGAGCCGCCCCACGCCGCCGCCGCCGGCGGTGGCGCCCGCGGCAACCGTTGCGGCCGCGGCGGGCGCCACCTGGCCAGTCGGGTCCCCCGCGAGCACCGCCACCCCCGCAAACGTCACTGCCGTCGATGCAAGCATCTTGGCCGACAGCGGCGCCTGGCCGAGCGCCACGCTCGCGAGCGGCACGAAGATGCTCTCCAGCTGCACGAGGAAGGCCGCCCGGGAGGCAGAGGTGGTGGCGAGCCCCGCAATCTGCGCTGCGTTGGCCAGCGTCACCCACAGCCCCAGCTCCACGCCCGGCACCAAAAAGTCCATCCCCGCCCCCGCGTGCCCGCGCGCGGCGCCGCCGGCCGTGTCGGCCTTGCGCGCGGCGGCCGCCGCCCGGCCCTTGCGCACCTCCCGCAGCGTGACGGGGAGGTAGACGACGGCGGCGAGGCACAGGCGGGCGGCGTTGAAGAGGGGCGGCGCCAGCGCGACGGGGAGGGTGTGCAGCAGGCGGGTGACGACAAGGAAGGTGGACCACAGCGCGGGCACCGCTGCCAGCACCACCCGCCCGGGGAGCGCCACGTCCAGGGGGCCCACCGCAATGGCCACCCGCCCCGCCGCGGTGGCCGCCGCCGCCTTGCGCTCCCGCGTCGACAGCGGCGGCCCGGCAGCGGCGGCGGCGGCGGCGGCGGCATCGCCGCCCGCCGGTGCCCCCGACGCGGGCGCGCCCACCGCCGCCACCACCCCCCCCCCACCGCGCCGCCCGCGGCGGCCGCCGCCACCGCCGCCGCCACCCCCGCCGGCGCCGCCGGCGGTGCCGCAGCGCCGCAGCGGCAAGGCGCGCCGCTCTGTCCACCGCGGCCGCAGCGGGAGCGTGGCCGGCCACCGTGGCCGGGCGGGGGCCACCCGCGCTCGCGGGGCGCCGCGGCCGCCCACGGCGGCGGCGGCGGCGGCGGTGGCGGTGGCGGTGGCGGTGGCGGTGGCGGTGGTGGTGGTCGCCGCCGCCGCCGCCGCCGCCGTGGACACCGTGGGACGGCCCCCCGCCAGGGGCACCGCGATGGCCGCCCAGGCGAGGCCGCCACGGAGGGTGGGGGGGCCGCCACCCGCCCCAGCCGGGACGGCGACGGGGGGAAGCGCCGGGAGCGGGGCGCCCATGGCCTTGGTGGGGTGGCGCAGGGAGGGGTGGAGTGGAGAGGAGGGGGGGGGGCGGGGGGACTGGTGGTGATTGGCAGCCGCCGAGCGGGGCGGATGGTGGGGGGGGGTGACGGGGGTGACGCGGGTGACGAGGGTGCTGCGGGTGGTGGCGGTGGTGGCGGTGGGGGTGTGGCGGTGGGGGGGGGGGGGGTGGGTGCGGTCTGCCACGCGCGCCGGCCTACCCACCGCCAGCCCGCCACGTTGGCGGGCGCGCCAATGGCGGGGCGGGGGGAGAGGGGGGCGCGGCCGGTGGGAGGGGAGCCGCCCGCCGCGCGGGCGGGCGGAGGACCCGCGGGGGGGGGGGGGGGGGGGGTGGAGGTGCCAATGTGGCCCCACGCTGCACGCTCCCCCGTGGCGGGGAAGGGGCGGGCGGCCGCGGGGGGAGGGGCGGCCGCGGGGGGGGGGGGATGCGCCGCTCACGTGATGGCCTGCTTGGGGTGGGGAAGGATCTGTGGCACACCGGCGCCGTCGGCCGCGGGGGGGGGGGGGGGGGGGGGGGGGGGGGGGGGCGCTCCTGCAACCGCCGCCGAGGAGAGAGGGCGGGTGCACCACCGGGGGGGTGTGGGGGGGGGAGGGAGGAGGAGGTTGGGGGTGGCCCTCCCTGTGGGGTCACGGCCATGTCGCTCTCGCCCGGGCGGCGGCGGCGGCCGCCCCCCCCCCCACCCCCCCTTCCCCCGCCCCCCGCCCCCGCCCCCGCCCCCGACCCCGCCGCCGCCGCCACCGTCACGCCCTCCCGCTCGCCAACGACGGCAGCGTCGAGGGGCTCGGCGCGGCCGGCCGCGGCCGCGGCGGCCGCCCAAAGACGCCGCAGGCCGGCCCCACGCTCCCTCCCAACGGGGCCGCCTGGCGGGGGTCCGTGGACGGTACCCCCGAGGGGAGGGCCACCGCGGTGGCCAGGCCGACGAACGCCGGCGCTCCCCGCCCCCGCCCGGCGGGGAGGGCCACCGTGGAGCGGTGCCCCCTGCCGGGACCACACCCGCCACCGTCAGCGCCACCCGCGCCTGGTTGGGCGTCACCGCCATGCCGACGGCGAACACTGATGCCGGCCGTGTCCTCCAGCGACGCCTTCCCACCCGATACCTTCGCCGTGGCCGCCGTGGGGGGGGGGGGGGGGGGGGGGGTGGCGCCGAGCCCACCCCAACAGCGCCGTCCCCGCCGTCGTCGTCGCCGTCGTCGTCGCCGTCGCCGTCGCCGTCGCCTTCGCCGCCGCCGGCAGCGTTATGAATGGCGCCGGCCGCATCCCCACCACCCCCACCGGTTGTGAGAAAAGAGGGGGAGCCCACGGAGCTCATCGTCCACAAAGCCCCAACTACTTGGGCCCGCTCTCGCACAGTCCCAGCAGCCACCACCCATCGCCGGGAGTCGTGTCTGTGCGCGTATACGCGGGCGACAGCACAATCCAGCCGGTTCCACCGGGGCACCACCCTTCGATGGGCGGGGGCTGCCCGTCGCGCGTGCGCGACGACCGTCAGCGCGTCCAGGGCACGGAGGCTGGGGCATGGCCTTGACACACAGGACGACCGTGCCCCCCCCCCGCGGCCATTTTATTTCGGCGGTGCGGGCGACGAGGTTGGGGGTCAGGCCCCCAGAGTCTTGGAGCCCCCCCAGCCCGTACGTGGCGCCCAGGAGGGTGTCCGCGTCGGCGTAGCGGGCGTAGCGGGTGGACGCGGACGCGAAAAAAAGAGCACAAAGGGGGGCGCCGCCACCCCGCGGGCGGCGCCCGCAGCGGCAGTCGCCGCGGCACCCCCCCTGCCTTGTCGGCCGACGGCACCTCCCCCGAGTCCCCGCGTGGCGCGCTTCTTGGTCGCCCGGATGGCGCGTGCCTGGTGCAGCGAAAAGCCCAGTTTGGTCTTGGAACAACAGAGGCGGGAGGGCGGCGGCCGGCCGGGCGCCGCCGTGGCCAGCCTTTGGTGGACGGTGGCCAGCTGCGACGCCGCGCGGTCACCAACAATGTGGAAAAGGGGGGCGGTGGTTGGAGGAGGCGGAGAGTTCCTTCAGGCCGCGGATGCGGGGGACTGGCTTGAATTGTTCATGGTGAGGAGTAAATGAAGGGGGAGAGGGGGAGGTGCGGGGCGCGCGGCGAGACTGGCTCGTAGGTGACGGGGATGCGGCCGGAGAGTGCCGTGCATGCACAGGGAGCGCAAGATGGCTGTGGCCAGCGCGCAGGGGGAGAGGCGCAGCTACGAGGAGGCAGCGGCCGGGAAAGAAGGGCGGCGGGGCAGCGCCGCCGGCCATGTCGACAAGCTGCAAGGTGCACGCCTCTGCAGCCATCACTCGCAGCGGGCGTGCCCCACGGGAACAGAACCGCGATCAGAGCGCGATCATGGATTCCCTCGCATCGACACGCCAGGGACAGTCAGAACTGCGACCAAACCGCGATTGGCCAGACTTTGATTGGCTCACAATCGCCCTCAGCACCTTCAGGTGGCCATGCAATGATCACGCCTAAAGCTTTAGTCAAGGTGGCTCTTTTGGATTGATATTTGACTTGCATCTTCCTCCCCCATTACAAAACGCTGCTCCAATCTGACACTTGTCGGAGGACACGCTGGCGAAAAGCGTCGGCCCGCAAGCGCACATTTGATCCGTGAAGATGAGACCTCCGAGACCCTCATCCGCCGGCGCAAATTCGACTCAATGCGCCGATGTTTGACGACGCTTCCGGACTTCCCGCCGGCTGCGAAGCACCACGACGGCCAGCGGCCGTACAGCTGTCTTCACCTAGACATCCGCAGTCGTTTGGAGTTTTCTTTTTGTTCTCTCGCTCGCTGTATGAGATGCAGAAGAGCGAAAGTGTCGGGTTCCGGGCAGCAGAGGAGCCATGGTACGTGTGCCAAATCTTGGACGTCTCCCCCATGCTGCTGGTTCTGGGTGCGTGTCCTCGCGAATACATGGGGCGCATAAGTCCTCTCCACAGTTGTTGAAGACTTGTAAAGAGGCGTCCCAACCTTAGGATCCTCTGGTCTTAGCTTGGGCTCTTTGGGGCGAATCCTCTCATGTGCGGGGCCTTCTGGCCTCTACGGCCGTGGCCTTACAGCTATGCCACCGACTAGATGTGGCACCGACCGGCTGTTGCACCGACTGGCTTGAGCAACAACAGCCAGAACGGGCACACTGCTTGGGCAGCCTGTAGTATCGATAGAGAGGGAGAGGGACGAGGGCGACGGCTGATGCCTTGTAGCGTCAACATCACCTTTTCCTTTCAGTGAGGGCTGCCTCGCCCGCCACGGCCACCATTCCGGCAATACCGCCGGGGAAATGGCAACCGTCTGATGGCATTCGCGGGCGGAATCTCCCTCTTTCAGCCTCAGCAAGAGTACGCCCATGTCTCTTCCTCCGTAGCACACCAGCGTTTTATACCACTGTGGCGAGGTTGCGACCATGGCTGGATCTGCACGCAGGCAGGGGGGAGGGAAATCGGGCGCGCTCGGGAGGCCACCCTGAGACGCCGCCCACGTCGGTCGCCTGCGCCTACGCCTCCGAGGCAGCTCACCGGCAGGCGGTTTTCCTCGTCGGGTGGTGGGTCGACGACCACCGTCCAGCAAGGACGGTGGAATCCAGCTCGAATAGCATACTCTATTCGTCAAGTTACGTGGGTTCTGAGATTGTATTGAATTATATGTGAAGACAGGATAGCTGGTCGTCTGCGCAATCCAGTTCCAAAAAGGTTTTGAAATCATGCCGAACGCAAGTGAGTCTACGACACCCGAGCCCCGTCCGACACCCTCTGCCCTCTTACTGCTGATGCTCAGAGTGATGGGGCCTGCTCGCTTTACGTTGCCATCGTACCCGCCACCGAGGATGAGCGGCATTCCTGGCACCCGCAAGGAGCTCGCTAGGCGGGACGCAGCAGGCCGGGCGGCCGACCGCGCTGTCGCGGCGGGCCGCGGCCGCATTTGACGTCGCGTCCCGTGGCCTCCGCGTAGCCGACGCGCCCCGCTGCCAGCCCCGGTCTGTCGACGCCGCGCGCGTCGGCTGCACCTCCCCCCCCTTCCCCCCCAAGCACCTGCTTGGACGCCGTCGGTGGGGCGCCGCGGCGCCCATCTCTCTGCCCGCCACCGCCAACGGCGTTCTCACAAGCTCGGGTAGTGGGAGCTTGTGCGCGGCGACGCTGCTGGCAATCACCCACGGCCATTTGGTCTTCTTCCTGGCAGCGTACTTCGGTCTTGGCGGCGCCGCATACTCCTGCGCTCGCCGCGTCGGGTACTCGTTCGATTCTGGCCGGCCGCTCATTTCGGAGCTGTCGCAGCCACCTGCCGCGGCGCTCCCATCGGGACATTTCCACTGCGTGTACGTGGCCCTCGACGAGCGCGCGTCGGGCGGGGGGGCTGTCACCGCTTCAAGGAGGGCCCTTTCCGGACACAAGAGGGGGGCGCTATCGCAGAGGATGGATGCGGTGCTGAGGCCATGGAGCGTATGGGACATGGTCAAGACCTTCTACAGCCGCACCGTTGGCGCATACATCCCGGCCAAGGTGCACCTGTCGCGGCTGCTCGAGTCCTGTGGCCTAGCTCCACTGACGCACCAAACGGATTGGGTGGGGCTGTTTGAGCGGCACCCCGATTTTGAAATGGTGGACGTGGACACCACCGCCGTGCTTCACCAAGCGCTGTCGGACTTACGGCGGCACTTTGAGTCACTCAATGGGCGCACCCGTCAGGCGCTGCCTTTCTTCACGTCGTATGGGGGGAGCGGCAAGTCGCGTACCTGTGGCAAGCTGGCCTCTCTTGTCTCGCGTGTGCGTCGCGGAGACGTTGATGCGGCTGCTGCCCTGGATTCGGGGGGCGCTAGCCCGCTGGCCCATTCCCTAACTACGCTGTCCGCGTGGGTGAAGATGCTGCGCATCGTTGGCATCAACTTCAACAGCTCCAGGTGGGGCTTGGGAGCAGACGACCGGGACCTCATGTCGTACGGCGTCTTCATCCCTCTCTACCTACGTATGCTCTTCTTCAATATGGCCGACCTTAGCGAGGACTCCTCATCCGAGCAATGGCAGCAGCTCTGCAAGCGGTGCAAGGCCCTCCTGGCGGCCGGCTTTCTCGACCAAGGGACGCTGGCTGATGGCGTGTGCAACATGTTGTTGGACCTGGCAGGTCAGAGGACGCCTTTCCAGCCGGTTATCGTCCTGGTGGACGAGCTGCAGAAGGTGACGGACTTCTTTATTGAACCAGCTGATGTTGGGGATGCGTACCGCTCCGAGATCTGTCGGCTGACAGACACCGTTGGTGGCCGTGCTGTCTTCTCGTCGGTAAGCTCTTTGCTGATGACGCGGGAAAGGAGTGCCTCCAAGCGCCCTGTGAAGGAGCTGCTGCGCCTACCCCGCATCCCCGCCGTAGCCATCCTCCAAGAAGCTCTGCGTCTGAACGCGGAGAGGGGGGTCTTCCTTAGCTTCAACGGCACTGTGGCGACGTGAAGCTTTGTCGGGGCGGCCCCACCCGGCCCTGCCGGGCTTGCATCCCAAGGTTTGTCTGCACTGGCGTGCTTGGTCGGTGACAACGTGCGATTTGCGACCTTCCTGGCTTGGCAGCTGACACGGGCGGAGGTCCAAACGGGTGCGGTGTGGGACGTGATTGCCTCTACAGCTGATTTCGTTGGCTTGCCGGGTGATGACCTCTGGGCTCAGCCCTACGGCCCGTCGGTCCTGGCTCACGTCTTGCTGGGCGCGCAGGTACGGTCCCAGAGCCCAGTGCTGGACGCGGCCGGCCGCACTCTGGGCTCAACCTGGGGCACCCTGCAGCTGCGTGGCCACGTCCAGTCTGTCGGAGGCGAGCGGTTTGTGCCGGAGCTACCACTTTTTGTAGCGTGGTCCTTGTCCGGGGTGCCCGCTGAGCAGGAGCGCGTCTTCATTTACCGCTCGGTCGGCAAGATGCTACAATGGCGGTCGTCCGTCATATCGTGGTGCGGTTGGGAGCTGTTCTATCCTTGCTGCTTGATGGCACTTGACAATGCCCGCGTCCTCGTGTACCAGGGCTCCTTGACTGCATCCTTGGTAGCGCTCTTCCCGACTTTTTCATTCATTAGACGTGGGGTTCTTCTGACGAGAGAGGCCATTGAGGCTGCGCAGCCTCGCCGCAACCTGCAGGTCACTACCCTTCAACGCCTCATGGACGGCTTTATTGCTGGTGACGGTCGTCTCGTCAACCACGTTTGGCGGCTCAACCAGGGGGCGCCTGCTATTGATGCTGCCGTTGTGTACACGAAGGCCGATGGAGAGCAGGTCCTTCTTTGCTTGCAACTGATGTTCTCTAGTGCAGAGGCAGGGACGTCCACGACCTGGTCGCTGTGCTCCGACTGGGTCAAGGCCATGCGGGACCGCTGTGCTCAAGCGGCGGGCGAAGCCTGGCCCTGCGTGACGCAGTGGGTGGCCTTCTTGGTCGTCGCTCGTCGTTCCCGCGGAACTGGTCTCCCGCACGAGCAGGGAGCCAACACGCCGTGGATGGACAACGCCCTTGTGCTCTGCTGGGAAGACTTGGACGCCCACCTTGTCAGCTTCCTTTTTAGCCTCGCAAACCACGCGGAGACGCTGTTTGAAGCTGAGATCGTTGAGGTTGGCCATCAGGAGCACTAGTGAACGCTGCGGGCGAGTTGCGTCTCGGCTGGTCCACATGTACGCCTGAGCTGGGGATGCGAGTGATGGCCTTGATTATCCGTGTCGAGCGACCCCAGCCGGCGAAGCTCTGGCTCGAGCATCGGAGGCAGCCGGCGGGTTGTGGAGCCGCGGAGCGGGGGGAGTAGGTCGAGTTTGGTCATCGGCAGTGAGTTCAACCGACGATTGGCGGCGGTATCTCGGGCGGCTAGTGGCGCCTCCTTGCCATCACAGCCGAGTGCGACTAGCATTACTAGGCGCTGCAGCTGCTACCTCTGCCGCCGGTGCCGCCGCCGCCGCCGCTGCCGCCGTCTCCGCTGCCGGTTCCGGCGGCGTCGGCGGTGGTGGTTGTGGTGGTGGTGGTGGTGGAAGAAGGAGCTGTAGTACTCTGAGTACTCCGAGTGGTGGTGGTGGTGGTGGGAGAAGCCGCGGGAATACTTTGAGTCTTCTGAGCACTCCAGCTCCTTCCACCCCCACCACCACCACCACCCACACCACTGGTGATGTGGGTGGTTGTGGGAGTAGCGTGGATGAGTCGGCGCTGCTGCTGGACGACGATGGTGGCTCGGACGATGGCAGCAGCTGGGAGGGCGACTGGCAGAACGCGTGCAGCGACAGTGCGGGTTGGGGCTGGGGCGCCGCCGCCGCTGGTGGCGGCGGCGGCGGCTGCGGCGGGGCGCCCAAGAGCCTTGGCGCGTCGCGGCGGGAGCGGGAGATTGCAGTGTCCGAGGTGATGCCCTGGTCGCTGCGGACGATTGAAAATATGAGCGGCCTCGAGGGCGACGGCGGCGGCGCCAGGGCCGGGCTGTGAACGCGCCGGCACGCCGATGACGTTGGGGGGTGGGGGGGCGAGCGGATGGCTGAGGGGGCGGCTAGCGGATCCCGGGGGTGTGTGTGGCGTAAAGTTTAGGGGACGACGACAAGGAAGGGGGGAGGGAGGATGGACACTGGGGCTGGGGGGACGTTGAATGCGCTCGTCGGACTGGCGGGACAGGTGGGCGGGCGGGCGGGTGGGCGGGCAGGCGGGCGGGATGCAAAAGAAGAAGGTTGACGCCACGGCTGTGTTGCTTCCCGACGTCCTCCCGACGCCTTCCCGACGCCTTCCCGACGCCTTCCCGACGCCTTCCCGACGCCGGTACTCTACCACCGCTACCGCCTCGGGCCACCCACCACTGTCCCCGTGAAAGAACCGCAGTGGGGGTTTGCGGGGTATTCTCACCCGCAGTGGCGGCGGGCGCTCCTTGGCGGCGTCCGCGTCAGCGGGCAGTCGGCCAGCAGACGACCTGGATGACATGGACGAGACGTATGAGCGTGACCCGTCGCAGACGTCGTCTGCTTGCGCGTCGGGCGAGACGGACTCGAGCGGCCGCCAGGGGAGCGACCCTACCAGCACCCCAAGTTCACGGGTTGCTCGGTTTTGGCGGACGTCTGACTCGGCATTGCGGATGGCGGTCGCTTTAGATGTGGATGACATCTCTGCATTCGACTGAGGGGCCTCAGCGTCAGGTGTATGTGTCTCTGTTTCGCTTCTCATCTCACTCTTTCGGACCCGCTACGATGACTGTTTAGGCGAGGAGGGAGGGGTGGGACAGCTGGCGAGCGCATGAGTGTGGCTTCTATTTTCTTTTAGTAGCCTTCACACTAGAGTGTCCTGCGCAGGTGCTCATTCTCGATGCCGCTGGGTAGACAGTTGCGCCCAGCACCGCGACACGCAGTGGCGCCGAAGCGCAAAGCTCAAAGTGCCCGACCTCCACCGCGTGGATCACCATCTTTTCCGACAGCTCAATAACCACCCACCGGGGGTTGACGTGGCACGGCGCAAGCGCGTACTTGTCCCAGTTCTCGTCGAGCAAGTTCTTTCCGCCAATGGTGCTCTCTGAGGCGGCCAGGACGCGGGCGCCCGCGTCAACGGATGCAAATTAGAACAGTTTCTTGCGCAACGCGTGGTCGGCATTGGAGACCTCAAGGAGGGGGGGGGAAACTGGCACCAGAGGCGGCCACGTTGCCCAGGCCAGCTGCCGGGACAGCCACGCCGGCGACCGCAGGAGGGCGCCCGCTACGGGCACCCTCGCCGCCACCCCAGCGCGGGCGCGCGCGGCCGCCGCCGCCACCGTCGCCGGCCACGAGGCCGTTGCCAACGCCGCGAGCCTGGCAGGAACTGTGGACGTATTGGGCGGGCATAGCGGGGGACCGCCCGCCTCCCCCTGCAAACGCGGTGGCCGCTCACGGGAGCTGCACACCGCAAACCACCGCAAGCGCTGGTGGGGACCTGTTGGCGTCCCCGCCCACAACGGCCGACCACAAGGTCGACGGCTCGACCGGGGACACGCCCAGCAGGCCACCGTCCAAGCCGGCCAGGAGGGCGTACAACATAACCGGGCGCTGCGGTCCCGTCTCTGCGGCGGCGGCTGCCGCGGCGGCCGCAGGGCGGAAGGCCGTCCTGGAACGCGCCGCCGCCAACCGCCGCGGCTCGGCGGCGGGGTGTGCCTGCGCCCCTGGCACGCACATTGCCGACACGACGACGTGGCCGCGTGGGCATGCCGACTGCGGCTGGCGCACGGCGGCGGGCCACTACCACACCGCCGATAGTGGCGGCACGCACACGGGCGCCGGGCAGGTGCCTGTGGCCGCCATGGGGGGGGGGAGCGGCGGCCGTGCCGCCGTGGCCGCCGCGTCGCCCGACGACTGCTCGAGCACGAGGGCCTTCAAGAAGGGTCCATCGCGTGTCGCAAAAGTCGCAAACGGCCGACCGCCAGCCGCGCCGGCGGACGCCCTCGCCACCGCCGCCGCCGTCGTCGACGGTCGCGGGCACGAGGGCGGTGGCGCCACAGATGGCGCCGCCCGGGGCCGGACAAAGAGGGCGGCCACAGCCGTCGGCCAAAATCGGGCTTGTAGCTTGACAGGGGATAAGCAGTGCTGCGCAGGGGGGATCGGCACCGACGTCACCGGGAGGCCAAAGTTGCTGTCCTTGGAGCGCAGGCTACGGGTTCAAGATGGGAGCCCAAATGGGAGGGGTTTGTTGTTCTACCATGGCCGGCGGTGGATTCACCGCCGGCCCCCTCGTTATAATCCCTCGGAGACACCACTAACTACCCTCCACTCCAAGAGGCAAGTCTCTCCGGTCATACGTAACTCGTAGATACCGTGACCAATACGAACTCCCCACGTGACAGTTAAGGATTAGAAGTAGTCCCCCTAAATTAGTGTCGCAATACGGTCATGGGTCTTTCACTCGAGACCGGGGTGCCTCGCTCAAACGACCACTTTTGAGCAAAGTCTGAAGCGCATCACAGCCCGCGCAGTGGGGCCAAGGCGCGGTACCTTATTTTCCGCGCATTTGGCCAAATCGGTCGTGCGCGAGATTGCACGGCCCCCCCGCAGGCCCCGTAAAGGGTGATTTCCACGTGCAAAAGTGCGCACGGCGGCGCTACGACCATGCTCCTTGACGCTCTTTTTCTCTCACCTCAACGACCGTCATGAGGACGACAAGGTCTACCTTCTCGTATAAAGAACAGTCATATTCGTGCTGCTCCGGCCGAAGACGCCTGTTCCTAGCACGCTGTTGCCCGTCGCTGTTCACGAAAATTGCGCGTGTTTGCATGTTGACCTGCAGCGCTGTGCCAATGCGCTGCCCCGATTTTTTGAGCATATGCAATTCAATACACGTTCGCCGCAAGACCCTGCAGACCGCGAGCAGGCTTCGTGTTTTTTTGTGCACCGTTTCTCCCTTTCCGCACGTCAAAAACACGGGCTTTGTGCACCATGCCCTGCAGATCGGCGCCGTGTCACCGGTGTCCTTCTCTCCAACCGAGATCGCCAACCAGGCATCCAGCAGAGTGTGCCCCAACCGGCACATTATGCAAGTGTTGTGCATGCAGCCGCCGGTTCCGTGTTCTGCGCAACACGGACCGCGTATCAAAATATGCTGTCCGTGCAACGATTCTCTGATTCCGTGGCGGGCGGAGCACGCAATGTGAAATTTTACAGCGTGCAACGCCGAGACGCCAGGTCCCCGGGGGCCTGCAAACACGCATTTGACAGGGCGCGCACGTGCGGGCCCGGAAATTCAGGTACCGGGTCCAAGCCCCGCTGCGCCGTCTCAAACCTCCGGCTGAGACGCCAAAACCGCATCGAGCGCGCTGATACGGGGGCTCAGCGGAAAAAAGCGATTGGTGACGATTGCAGTCACTCTTCAGGATGACGAGCCCAACTGAGACAGCAATCAAAGTTTTCAGACCAATAGACATCCAGAGAACCACCAGAAATCCGAAAACACCCACTTAGCCAGTCGGCCGCCACGTCTCTCCTCCCCCCAGGGGGTCGGGGAGAGACGGGGGCCCCCGCTCGCTCCCCCGTTGGTGCCAGAGGCAATCGCCCCCCCCCTTCGCTCCTTCCGTCGAGGTAGCTGCGAGAGCAACCACCCCACCGCTCCCCACTTCTCCGGCGACGGCCGCAGCCGAAACTTCCCCATCTCCCCGGATTTCCGCCAGCGCCCGCGTGCCGGGGCGGTACCGCCGCTTGCGGGGGGACCGGCCGGCCGCGGCGGCGGCAGCTCCCGTGACGGGGAGGTGGTGAGGCGGCGCCACCGCGGCGGGTGGGGGCGCCTTCTTGCGTGGCGCCGGTGACGGCCGGGATCCTGCCACCTTGCGGCCACTGCAGGGGCGGGGGATTTGGGGGCCTCGCGGCCGCGGCCGCTGCCGCTGCCGCTGCCGCTGCCGCTGTCGCTGCCGCTGCCGCTGCCGCTACGGGCGCCAAGGATTGAGACGCACACGGCGGCGGCGGCGGCGGCGTCGAGGACGACGTTTGGGCGCGCACTCCATGACAGCGTCGCCTTGGTTACTCCACCGACTTGTGGCGGCCGTCGCCGTCGTACGCGTTGCCACACCGGAGCGCGGGCGAGGTCGGCTGTCAGACCCGCCTGTCTGCCGCCCCGCATCGGCAGGGCTGCCTGTCGGCCGTGCCACTGCTCCGCGCCGCGCGCCGCTGCGTGGCGGCGTGGCGGAGCCATCAGGACGGGGAAGGTCGCTTGGGGGCGGGAAGTGGCGGAACAACAAACGCCAAGTGCCGAGGGGTGGGCGGGGGCAGGCAGGTGTGCCACACGCGCCGACCACCGAGCGGCAGCGTCATCGCGTTTCCCCCCTCGCCCCACCCCCCACCTCCCCTCGCCTCACGGACCCCCCGCCCTCTTCCCCCTTCCTTGACCCCCTCTCAACCGCCGTGTGGCTACGGCGGCCACGACGCTGTAGACGCAGACGCGTCGGTGGAGGGCGACCGCGCGGAGGGCGCGGTCGCGGCGCCGCCGCCGCCAAAGACGCCACTGCCCACAGTGACAGCGGGGGCTTCTCCCGCGCCCGCCGCCGGTGGGGGCCAGTGCAGCACCGCCCCAGAGGAGGCGGGGAGGGTGCCCCACGCGCCGCTGCCACCGCCGCCACCGCCGCCGCCGTCGCCACCGCCGACCACCTGCACCCCAAAAGGCGGCAGTTGCGCCGCCGTCGCTGCAGCCACCCCGGCTGAAGCGGCCGCTGCGCCCGTGGCGGCCGCGGCGGCCGGCAGAGGGGTGTAGCCGCCGAGCAAGGGCACTCCGTCGGAAGGCGGGTCGCCTCCCCCCCCCCCTTCCCACCGCTCCCCCCCCGCCGCGTCGACCGACGTGAGCAACCCAGCGGTGATGCAGGTGGCGTCGTCATCGTCTCCCCGCCCCCCCCCCCCCACCAGCGCCGTCGCCCACTCCCCCCCCGCGCGGAGGTACAGGTACGCGCCAATGCCCACGTGCGCGACACAAAACCCCCCCGCCGCCGCTGCCGACAGGTGGTCCCCAAACAGCACCACCCCCCCCGCAATCGTCAAGAGCTCCTTAAAGACGCCCGCCACCGCCAGTGCCAGCGACGAGGTGTCCCGCACGAGCGTGTACTCAGCGAGGAGCAGCACAAAGACGGCGCTGGCAATGCCGCCCAGGACAGCGGCGGTGGCGGCGACGGCGCCGAGGGGGTTCGCCGTCAGGTGCGCCGCGACAGCGCGGCCTTCTAGCAAAAGCGCAAACGGCGCGACCGCCGCGGCGGTCGCGGGGGAAGTATAGAGTGTGGCCGTCAGGGGGGGCATGGCCGTCGCCGCTGGCGCCGCCGCCGCGGCGGTGGCGGCGGCGGGAGAGGGGGCAGCAGCGGCGGCCGCCGCACGCCCCTTCAACGCCACTTGCGTGAGGGCCCAGCGGAAGCCGCCCAGGGCGGTGGCGGACAGCTGCAGCACAAGGCCGGCGAGCACAAAGTCCATCTCCCCCGCCGACGCGAGTGCAATCCCCCCCGAAATGGCTAGCAGGCACCCGAGGAGGGGCACGCTGAACCGCTCCACCCCTAGCGCCAGCCCCCAGAGCATGACAAAAACGGGGGCGGTGCCCTTGAGGATGGTACCGTACGATACGGAGAGCAGCTGGAGTGCCACGTTGGACGCCCCAATCTCCGCGGCCGTGCACAGGCCCATGGGCAGCACGTACGATGTGAGCTGCTGGCGAGTCAGCGCCGCCGCCCGGTACCGCGGGTGGCGGGTGACGAGGAAGGACCAGCCGCCGGTGACGGCGTTGCTCACCATGGTTATCGTCAGGGGAAAGGGGAAGTTGCCGCCGCTCGATAGGACCCACTTGGATACCAGGATGATGGATGCGGAAAGGGCGTACCACGTGACCAGCAGTACCACCGTCGCCGCCACCCGTGGCCAAGCAGACGCCATCCCGGCCGAGCCGCCTGCAACCACTGCCGCCCCAAAGGCCACGCCAGGGGCAGAGGGGCCGCCAGCAGCACCCAAAGGGCCCAGCCGAGTGGCCACGGTGCCCCGGCGGCCGCTCGCAAGCCCGAGTCCCCTGCCTCCCGCGACGGTCTCCCGAACCGCCCGCGATGCGGAGCGGAGGCCCCGGAGAACAGCCGCCCAGCGGCGGCGGCCAGCCGCCCAGCCGCTGCCAACGCCGACCATGCACGTGGGTAGCGGATAGGAGTCAGCAAAGCCGGGGGAGATGGTGGGGGGGGCGTGGACGCCGCTCAACAAGACAGTCCCGCCGCGAGTGGACAGAGAGGGTTGAGGTAGAAGCGGCAGGTGGGCCCGCGGTGGGTGGCAGCAGGCGACTGGCTGGAATCTACACACGTGGCATGTGTGTACTGTATGAACCTATGTACAGTACATTAGTACAGTACACATTTTCTTAGGAGCAGCGCCTTTACACACTTCCAATGCTAGACGTCACGCTGCAGCTCCACGTCCCCAACGTCGCCACCCCCAACTTATCAGCTACAGCCACCTTCCCGTCCTTTTCCCCGTCTGTCACCGTCTCTGTCCGAGCCAGCGGCGGCGGCGTGGTCACCATCCAGTGGGGGTCCGACCCCGGGGAGAGGGGGGGTGTGCACGGCTGCCCGGCGCGGGTGGCCGCGGCGAAGAAGCCGCGCACCCGCGGCCCTGCGGGCATCTCTGCGTCGTGCGCCGGCGGGGTGCCGCGGTGGGGGAGAGGGAGGACCCGTCATCGCCATGACCGCCGCCGCCGCCGCCACCATCCGCTAGTACCACAGAGACCACCCAGCCCAGCCCTTGACCGCGAGAGTGACCCCGTTGCTGAAAGAAACAATTCGTCTTCAGTCCTCCCCAGTCCAACCGACGTCTTCGCCTTCGACGTATGTACAGGGCGCTTGTTGGCGTCTTGCTGAGTGCACATTTTTTCAGAGAACGGCTGTATGCAGTACCCGTGCCCATACCGTCTTTTGGACGGTTATATTTAATATTTGGTCTTCGGCCATCATGATGCACGGTTCAAAAAGAAAGGCAAGAAAAGGAAATATTTTCGGTCAGCAGGGTGCGAACCTGGAGATTGGGCGGTGCTCCCGCATCACCGCTTTCACAGCCCTCCTCTCCACCCCGCCTCCCGACTCCACATTCGCCCAAACCTTGCCGGGTTCCTGGACTACGCCTCGCACCTCCCTCACCCCCACCCCCATCACACCCCTGCCTCTCTCCGTCTCCCGCCCCTCCGCTCCCCCCCCTGTGTCCAGCAACATGCCTAGCGCCGTTGTCGACGCGGCCTTTACGGCCGCCCCCGCGGCGCTGCGCAGTGCCCCGCCGTCTACCGGCGCTGCCGCCGTTGGCGCCCGACTCGGGGCGGCGTGCCGACACCGCCCCGGCGCGCGGCTCGCGTGGCGTGCCGCCGCTGACGGCGGCGGCAAGGACGATGGAGGTGGCGGCGCCGGTGACGCTGCCGGCGGGGGCGCCAAGAAGGGCTTTGGCGGTGCCGCCAAGGCCGCCACGCCTGTCAAGGGGGGTGCCAAGGCCATCCCGCCGCCGCCACCGCCGCCCGGCCGCGGTTTGCCGGACCTGTCGGTGGACGAACGGCAGCGGCTCGAGGCGCGGGATGCCAGCGGAGTGTCCATGATGGATCGTCTGCAGGTGGGTGGGCGCTCCGGCTGATGTGACATGCGTCTTGGGCGTGGAAGGGGGATGGGGGTGGAGATGGGAAGGGGGGAGGGGGGGGATGAGTGGGAGCCCGGGCAGCGGAGAGGTCCAACCGCCAAGCGAGCTGCCGCTGCTCTGGCCTGTGGGACCTGCTTATGCGTGTGACGGACAAGCCGGCCACCTGGTGCCGTCGGCCGCGGCTGCGACGCCAGGCAAGCAGCTGCCCCCCGCGCCGGCCTTGTGCACAGTCGCTGACACGGTCGTCCGCTGTCCTCGTCTCCCTACGTACCGGGTGCGCCGTGCCTGCCTGTCTTCGGTGTGTCCCTTTCGGCGCACCACCCGCTGTGCCGTTACCCTCCATCCTTTGGCCTCGACTCGCCCCTGCCCCCCTTACGCTCTCCCCATATCCCCAGGAGGAGACGCAGGCGCCCTTCCGCAAGGTCCGCATGTTCTTCTACGCCTCCTTTGCCGCCGGCGCCAGCGTTGGGGGCCTTATCGCCGGCACCCGCATTCTCGCTGCGCTGTCTGGAGTGAGCGGCGCGCAGCCGCTGGCCGAGACGGTGCCGAACCTGGTCATTGACGTGGTCGCCGTCACCGCATTTGCACTGCTCCTGCGCCGCGATGCCGAGGCGGGGCGGAAGCGCCTCGCCCGCATTGCCAAGACGGTGGACGTGGGGGACTTGCCGGTGGTGCGTGCTGGTGCCGGCGGTGGCGACAAGACGGTCGACCTGTCTACGTTGCGCGGACGGGCGCGGCCGGTCATCGTGTCGGGGCGGGCCAAGGAGGTGTTTGCGGCCGTTCGTGGGGCCGAGGCGGCGGCCGCCGACCTGTCGCGTGTGGGCGTCGTGGTCGTGCCGGTGGTGACTGGCGGCGGCGTGGGGCTGGCCGAGCCTCCCCATGGGGACTGGCTGGCCATGCCCGCCCCTGCCGACGCGGACGTCTGGGCCGAGTGGGAGGATTCGGCGCGGACTGGGACGCGCGCCAAGGGCGGGGGGCGGCCTCCCAAGCGGGCGCTGATGGTCCTCGTCGTCCGCAAGGACGGGCGGATTGGGGCGCGCTCCTTCACCGACGCCGTAGAGTGGGACAAGCTGGTCGCGGAGATTGACGCGCTGCCAGCCAAGGACCAGTACGGGCAGCCATAGGAGAGGGGGTGGGCGGCGGGGGGGGGGTGGGCGGGGGAGTGGGGGGCGGCCTCCGCCGCGGGGTGCGTGCCCAGTGCTTCCCCCAGCGCATCCCCTCTTTCAGCGCCCCGACTGCTCGTCGCGACTGCTTCATCCTTGCGCACCACCCTGATCGCAGGTGAGTCTGATGTCTAAGACCACCACCAACTTGAGCATGCCTGGGTGCGGGCGGTGACAAAGGAATACGACGACCTGCTTGCAGCTTGGACAACCGCTTCCTCCCCGCTAGGCCATGTGCTGGCGCCGCCGCCGCCATTGCCCCCGCATGGACGGGTGTTGACACCCGTCCCTAGTTTGAAGACGCCCCCCCCCCCTCCCCCCCCCCCTCCCCCTCACCCGCCCCCCGAAGAAACACGACGGCGGCTGTGTTGCGTGGCTTTTCCACGCCAACTGCCAGACAGCAAGGAGGGCTGCGGAGGCGGCCGGGATCGTGCATGACGTGGAGGGACTTGGTGCGCTGCCGCCGCCGCCGCCGCCGCCGCTGCCGCCGCCGCCGCCGCCGCCGCCGCCGCAGCCGCCACCGCCGCGGCGACGCGGGGACGGGAAGCGTGGCCCCGATGCGAGCGCCGCCTGCCCCCCCTACCGCCACCCCCCCACTCCCCCCCGCCGTTGGCGAGATCGAAAAGCCGTCACAACAGCGCCCCCGCAGGGCCAGCGTCGTTCCACCCGTCCCTCTTTGGTCCCCTGCCACCCTCACCGTCCTCTCTCTCCACCCTCCCCTCCCGTTCGCGGCCGCCGCCTTTCCTACCATGGATCGAAAAAAAGGGGATTTCCTACATCGCAGATAGATTAATCGATAGACTAATCGATTAAATATCGATTTTCAATTAATATATTGTTTTTTGCTGGACTCTGGTCCTGACCTCACTGCCGCGACGCCGTGGAGCGCGCCCCTCAGGCCATATCTTGACGGCAGCCGGAAAAGTGCACATGTCTGCCGAGACACAAGGTTAACTCCGTGCTTTCGTGTGCGTGCACCGGAGCCCAATTCGGTAATACGAATCTTATCTCTGGGCCTGGGGCGTTGTCGGGGCCAGGGACGATCGATGTGCCATGATTGCGCGTTGGAGGGTGGTGATGCTAAGAGTCGGGACCTGGCGCTCTAACTCCAGGACGAATGGCGAGAATACATTTCAAATAGGCGCCAACTGCCGTTGCAGTGGCACCAGACGCCGTGCGTTGAGGGCCCCGTGTCCGCACAATCCAGCCACTCGCGTCAGCGTGGCTGTGGCCCAAGGCGGCATGGCGTGCCCATGGCGCGCCAGCGCCGTCGCCCCAACCAGTGCGCGCCTGTCCCCATACCCGAGAACCAGCCCACAGTCGCCTGGTGCTTCTCTGCCCCCACCCCTGGTATCCCAGACTACAGCCGCCATCTGCTTTTCTGCCCCCACCCCGGGTGTCCCGGCCCACAGCCACCTCTTGCGTCTCTGCCCCCACCCCGGTTAGCCCGCCCCACTGCCGGGCTGTACCCGTTCCCTCGTTTTGCTGTCATGCCCTCTCCGCGGGCCCCCTCACCTGGCACTGGGCTAGCGTGCCCCAACGGCGCCGGTGACCCTGGCCGGACGGCGGACACCCCAGCCTCTGCTGGTGGGGCTTCTGGCAGTCGCAAGCGACCTGCGCCAGACAGCCCTGCCGGGGGCGGTCGTTCTGCCAAGAAGGGCAAGTCGGCGAAAAAGGTCCATTGGTCATCCGCCGCTACCCGGCAGCTGTTGGACTCGCCGGCTGAGTCCAGCGAAGTGCGCACTGCTCTGAAGAGTGCAAACAAGAACAAGAAGTTGAGTCACATCTACGCACGGTGGGCAGGGATGCTGAACAACTCCAACTCATCGCAAGCGTTTGAAGGCCCCAAGGTGAAGAGCAAGATCAAGAAGATGTCCAGCTCATGGCGGGCTGTGCACGATCAGGTCTCCAAGCTGCGTAATCGCGGTGCGGCTACAGCTGAAGTCGAGGACAAGAAAAGTACGTAGCGCTCCTATTGACCCCACTACTTGCTATCCTCGATGCCTTTATGTCAGTGTGGCTGATTTTCTGGGCCACCGTACTGTCTTGTACTGATGGGGTTAGCTGCCAGTCCCCTTTTTTCCTCGAGATTGACTATGCTTTTATGACTGCCGGGCACGTCATGCCTTGCACGTCTGATGCTTGTCTCTTCCCGCAGGCGAGTTCGAGGACTATGATAAGGGGCACGCCATTTGGGGTACTGCGGCGGAGGTGGAGCGTCAAATCGTTCTCGAGTCTAGGCTCTCAAGCCCTTCCCCCTGACGTGCCCCTCCCCCTCGCGCCGAGGCACGCGGGACCTCTCCGTTGGACGGGTCTGGCTCCCTGGCACTGAACCGGGATGGCACTGAGGGGGCTGGCGCAGTGTCCGCTAGCAGTGGCTGCGTGGACAGCGCCGTCATTCTCACAAGCGCCAATTCTACGCCCCCCTCTCCCTCCCGTCGGGTTACGGCTCGGGGCTCTGCCGCAGAGTGCGCGAGTGGCCGTGCCAATGGCCATCTACCGCGCAACTCTGCCTCCCCTCCGTCGGGCGAAGAGCTCTCACCCCTGCCGGCAAAGCCATCTCGGGTGATCTCCCCTGGGGCTCTAAAGTGCAAGCAGCAGGGCATTGGAAGAAAGCTACAAGTTCTGAATCGCGTGGCGGAAGCACTCGAGGGCTCCGAGACGGGCCGCGCGGACCGCCTCCGTGCCATGAACCAGCAGGCCGAGTGGACTAAAGAGTACCAGACCGGACGCCTCGCCCTAGCTGAGCGCGTAGGGGCTGTACGCGAGAGAGAGGCGGCGCTGGAGGAGCAGAACAACGCGGCGGAACAGCAGCGCAAGAAAAGTGAGATCATTACGGCACGCATGCTGCAAATTGCATCCTCAAGCAAGTCTGTGGCCGAGGTGCTAGCAACGCGAGTGGGTCGAGGGGGGTGGAGAAGACACGACTCCGTCTCGAGAGATGGGTGTTGCGAGGGGGGGAGGGGGTGGAACTGGATCCAGCCATGGGGGTGCTGACGTGGGGGGGGGTTGGGGGAGTAAGGCCTGACACCGGGTGAAAGGCGCACAGCACTTCTTTTACTCTTCAGCAAAATCAAAGCAGTGTTTGTCGCCTCCCTTTACTCATGATACACTTCCCACAGTTCGTCCGCCAGTTCCTCACGCATTTGCAATGCAAGCTCGTAGTCGTCACCCTCAATAGCATCCGCTGCCGTGCTGCCGTCGTCGTCCTCTCGGGAGTCCATTAAATCTTCCCACCCGGCCCCCTGGTCAATTAATCAGTTATGGAGGCGCACGCATGCCTCAATAACGTGGGGCACCAACTCAGTCTCGGTTGACATGCCACTGTGGAGCACACTCCACCGACCCTTCAACACCCCAAAAGCGTTCTCCACGACGGCGCGGGGGGAATATAGAAAGCGGTTGAACATCCGCCGTCGCTCCGTCGTGAGCTGGTCCTCGGGGTAAGGCTTCAGCAGCCATGTCTCGAGAGCAAATCCCCCGTCAGCCAGCAAAATGTAGTGAGGGCAGAGCACCGGGGAGCTGCCAGTCTGGCGCTCATACCATGCGCTCTCCTTGAACGCACGACTGTCAGCCATGGAGCCACGTAGCCCTGACCGTGTCATAATGAACCGCTTGTCCGCGTCGACGATAGCGAGAAGAATTACACCGTAAAAACACTTACGCGTGTTGAAAGCCGTCCTGTATCTCGCTGGAGGGGTGCGGATGGGGATGAGGCACCCGTCGATGACGCCAGCCACACGCCTGATTTTGCAGTCCAGGCGACTCTCAAACCGCGCCGCGACGGCCGCTTGACCTGCCTCCGTCCGGGGAAAGTGCGGGGGTGGCAACGCACATTGAATCTCCCGGAGAACTTTTCTGACGATAGGTGAGAACGTAGAGTTGGCCATGTCCGCCACCTCGCACGCCTCAAACTGGCTTCCCCCCTGACCAAGCCAAAACAAAACCACCAGGAGCCGAATACGAGGCTCGATGCTTGGCGCGCGTCCCACTACCCCGTCTCCATCACAGCGCAGAAACGGCTGTGCTCGCGAGAGAAGAAGTTCAAACGAGGCAGGCGTCATGCGCATCCGCTTGTAAAAATACTGATCGCCACATTCCGTCAGGTGAGAGAGCCATGTCTGTCCGTTGTCGCGGTTCCACACCGCCCGTGACTCTCCGTCTCCCCAGCGAAAGAGAACTGTCAACGCGAACGCGTAGAGGAAAGCATTGTTTTCATCTTCGTCCGAACCGTCGTCGCCAAGAGCTCCGTCCACTCCCACACAATCCTCGCCCACCGCGCCCATGCCTCCCCCTCCGCATGCGAAAAACTCATCAACGTCCAGACCCCCCAACATATCCAGCCCGTCGTCGCCTCCAGGCAAGCAGTCGGCAGCCGCATCCCCAGGTGAACTGAGCTCATCAAAGTCGCCGTCCAGAGCGGCGAATGGATCCTCAAGGGGCCACCGGGGTACCACCGGGCGCGGGCGACCCATGCCAACGGCGGCAGGCGCACGTGCGCCCAGACAGGACGAGGGCTTACGAGATAGACCACTCGAGATATCGCGTGGTCAGGTCTGTGGCCGGGGGGGGGGGGGGGGGGGGGGGGGGGGCAGGAAGAAGGCCTGTGAAGCAGTTCGGGGGGAACACGCGAGAGAGGGTCGCTTGCAGTGTTGGAGGGGGCGCTGCTGACCCGCCACCAGCGCTCGGAGGCGGGCGCGCGGGGACCCTCTCTGCACTCGCGACGAAGGTGCTGGTCAGTGCGTCTTGACGGCCAGGCACAAAGCACACGCACGTGTTCGTGCCTGATGCGCGCCTGGGAAATTTTACCACCCATTGTAGGCTACATCCAATGCAAGGGCACGCCGTCCGTTGGCTTGATATATTTGGTGACATCTTCGCTGGAAGCTGTGAGCCACTCATTTGCTGTCTTGGGCGGAGATCGGGTGCTCAAGGCTGCTTCAGAGTGGTCGGAAAAACACAGTGTTTTTCCGACCAATCGCCGGGCGTGTCGGGCGTGTCTGGAACTCTATTTTCATTCTTGCGTGACTGAGTAATTCTGCTGTGCCCCACAACATGCTTCCGAGGTGTGCTCGAGGCACGCCTGTGGGTCCGGCCATTGGGAGGGCTCCCTGTCTTTGCTCCTCGCACTCTCGTTGCTGAGCTTCTTGCCGCCCAGGACGGTGTTGAAGGCGGCGATAGGTCGGCTGCGACCCTGGGCGTTGCAGCAAAGGCGACAGAGCCCGCGGCCGGAGCAGTCTCTGCACTAAGGGTCTACTGCACATAGCTAGTCACTTCAAAAAAGTTTCTCACAGCCGCATCTCATCGGCTACAGCTCAAACTTGGTGAAGATAATCCGCTGTGCTCTCCGGCACAACGTTAAAAAAGCATGACCCACGAACGTGTTGTTGCGCCTGAGTGCACGCCCAACGGGCAATGAGGAGTCTTCTAGCCTCTCCGGTCCGGACGAGCACGTCGGGGTCCGAGTGACAATCGGCATTAAATTCGTGGATTCTGATTTTGGCCGAACGGGGGTCACAGGTGACTCATTCCTCATCGCGTCAGGAGTTAGGGGGCGAGGGAAAGGCAGGGGAAACACGACTTCAGATCAGATCATAGGTAATACAAAGTCATCTGCTAATATAGACTGGCCTCTCAAGGGCTCCCACTAACATCAAGTCCTGACCAGCGGGCAAGTGCGAGAAGACTGAACCGAGGCCGGAGATGACTCAAAATCCAATGGAGAAGCCGTCCCGTCCGGACTGGGTGTCGCCGCACGCCGTCAAGTTCTCATGACGACTGGGATCACGGAGTGTCGTCGGGTCACTGACAATGACAGGCCCCAAGTGACTCGCTGCCAGATCCGCGGTTCCGTCCGTGATCTGGCGACGGGATCCCTTCCGGGGACCGCGCAGGAGCCCGGTCAGTGCCACCCCGGTGTGTGACATGGCGCGGCCCCGTCGCTCGGGGTCTGTCACCCTCGTCACCCCCCTTGATCCGCAACTCCATTGCCCGGCCCAAAAATCGTTCATCAGGGTACTAGTACCATGTGCTGTTCTGCGCGATGGGCACACCATGGTGTACCGCATGAGATCCCCCATGTAGCAGGCCCGGGAAGCGCTTCCTGAGTTCTAACCGGTCTCTACCCGGGATTTCTTCGTCAGGAATACCGCGTTGCTCCTGGAAATACTCCGCATGGAGCACGCAATGCTCTATTGAATCCATGTCGCATGCCCTTCCGGCATGAGTGACCTCCCACGGCAATTTGTGGGGTGTCTTCTAATTGGGCAACTACGCATCGTTGGATGCGACCTCCGCATGGATCCATGCACTCAACGTGCAATCCAGTACTCGAAGTGCAGATGATGTGTGTACCCGCCGCACGTCTGTCATGCTTCGACGGCGGCCGCGCTGCATGCGCACTGGACAGCAATAGCCTCAACATCGGCGCCGCCCCCCCCCCGGTTTTTCTTCTGTTTTTGGCCGTTACGCCCGCCCCTGCGAGGCACGTGAGGCGATTTTGAAAAATAGCAGGGCGTGGAAGCTTGTGAGGCCTCCTCAGCGCCTCGACCCCCCCGCAGGCGGCCGCACCAGCACCGCTCCGTGCGCAAGAGCCCCTCAATATGGGCGCCCCCCCTGCCCCCCGGTTTTTCTTCTGTTTTTGGCCGGTAGGCCCGCCCTGCGAGGCACGTGAGGCGATTTTGAAAAATAGCAGGGCCGTGGAAGCTTGTGAGGCCTACTCAGCGATTCCGCTCCCGTGCAGGCGGCCGCACCAGGCCCCCTCTGTGCCGAAGAGGGATCGTTGCCGCGATCGACCCGGCGCTTACCTATAAGCCCGTTTGTTCGTGGCGCGCTGTCGGCTGCGGCTTGTTTGACTCGTACGACTACTCGTTTCTAGCTAGCCGTTGGCTCGTGCTTTCTGCTTGTGCCCCCGCTCCCACTCATTCCGGCTCGGCCGATTCCCCCATTCCCCTACCCCTCGCCTTCATTGGCTGGTGTCTTTGCCCAGCCAGTGCCTGTGCAACCTACTCCAACAAGAGCGGCAGCGACGGTGGATCAGCAACGGAGTGGCGGACGCCGTCGCAGCGCACTGCACACCAGAGGTTAACCTCTCACTTACGGGCGGCATGGGGTCGCGTCTGACCACCATCTGGCGTTCTTGCCATGGATGGCGCACCCTCGCTATTGGACCTCCCGCGCTTAGGCCGCTCGCTCCCGCGGTAGCGGGCTACCGCTGCGGGCGAGTGCTACAGCGGCGGGCCGCACTCTCTGCTGGCTGCCTCCCCGTGCTGCCGCCAGGGGCTGCCGTCAGAGGAGGCTGCCATCGCGGCCTGGTCCTGCCAGCGCTGCGGCCAGCCGCTGCCGACGCCGCGGCCGGCCGCTGCCATCACTCTCGCCGCTGGCTGCCACCCAATTTGGCTGGCGCTTCCATTGGCTGCCGATGCCACTTGCTACCGCCACAGCTGGCTGCCGTGGCCTCTGCCTGCCTTCACCGCTGGCCGTGTGTTGCTACCGCCGAGACCCAGCGCTGCCACCGCCGCTGCCAAACGGAACTACGGCCGTAGGTGGGTGCTGCAGCCACTGCGGACGGGCGCTGCCGCCGCCCCCGCCGCCGGGGGCCGCCCCGTCAACACTGCGGCGGTGACGGGCTGTCGAAACCTTCACTGCCTTCGGGGCCAACCACCCCCGCCCTGGCCTGCCGCCCCCTCAGGTCGCACGCCGCCGCCGCTGCCGCCCTTCGCTCCCTCCAGCAGAAGGCCGGCGCCGCCGCTGCCTGCGGTCCCCTCCAGGCGGAGGCTGCCGCCGTCGCTGTCGGGTGCTGCTTTCAACGCCGGCTACCGCCAGCGTTAGCAGCCGCCAATTCCGGCCTTGGGCTGCCACCGCCACGCCCGGGCGCGGCCGCTACTCCCGCAACCAGCTGCCGCCTCCCCCAATGCCCTCCCCCCAGCCGGCAACGGCGGCTGCTGGACGCCGCCCCCACAGGGTCCTCGATGCCGCCCTGCCACTTGTTTGCCCTGGCCGCCGGCTGACGCCATCGCCCGCTGCCGCCACCGCCGGCTGAAGCCACTCTTGCCGCCACGGCCGTGCGCTGTTGTCACCGCCCTCGCCGGCTTTCTGTAGCATCCCTGGCCCCGACTTGGCGCCGACCCGGGACTGCAACCAGAGGGCACCAGGTGCCAGAACACGCCCGCCGTGTGGCGATGGTTGGCGGCCGTGGCCCGTGCCCGGCACTGGGATGCGGTGGACTACGCTATCCACACGCGAGAGAGGGATTTCTGATGTGTTTTTGCATATTTGTGAGGGACTTGATTTGAGAGAATTTGAGTGTGAGATTAGTGAGTGGGAATAGAATTAGTAGTGATAGTGGCCCCCGACCTGACGAGGTTAGACTCGGGTCGGGGCCACTCGGGGTTATGGGGGGGCTACCGGGCCAACGTGCCGGGGTTCCCCCAGATGCACGTTAAGAGGGACAGCGAGGCGCCCTCGGCCCGCGCCCTCAGGGAAAAAGACAACTGCGCGTTTGCTTTCCTCTTCCCCGTGTGCACTACCGTGCGTATCTGTTTGCCCTGCAAGCAGGCACGTGAGACAACAGGCATACCATTCTCGTAGTTCCCCTTTCTGCGTTACCTGTCCCTTTCCCCCGAGGGATATTGACACGTGTCTGAGAGGATCGAGTTTTATACCACATATTTGGTGGAGCAGCAGGGGATTGGAGTGTTTGAGAAGAGACATTTGGGAGCAGCGGTTGCGTTGTTCCTATTCTGTCTTTTTCTGTGGTTTGGGAATTATTTGCACCCGTTCACGGGAACCCCATTCCTGGCTCTCCAACCCCTCTCTTGTGGTCTTGCGATCTTTGGACACGCAGGTAACTGGACTGTGGCTGTCAAGAGACCAACATGGCTACCCTCCCTGGCACGACGGTGCCCGAAGGGGTAGACCCCGCGTCCCTTGACGCATCCCTGGTCACCGCGGGGGACGGTGCCCAACTCGGCGTTCTCCCTACGGGTGAAGCAGACCTGGGCGTGACATCCGGTAGTGGACTGGAGTCTACAGGCGGCCAAGTACCGCCTGCTCCCGTTCCTCCGGCTGTTCCTCCTGTGGGAGCCACCCCGGGGTCAACGGCGTTTGAGTCCGCTCGCAGCAGACGTCTCCCTCCTGTCGGTTCTACTCTTCAACCTCCAGGGATAGCCCCTGGTGTGTTCACTCCTGGACCCACACATGGCAGCTGGGTGTATACACCTCTTCCTGTGGGCACTAGCAGTGCCAGAGGCACCGCTATGACTGGTTCTACGGGTCTTCCTGAGACTTCGACTCCTGGGACCGGCCAAGCTTTTCCTCCCCTTGCGTCCTATGGGGCGGGGAGCTCCAAGACCGGTGACCGGAGCAGCCGTAGGCGTCGGCGTCGTCGCCGCCGCTCTAGCACCAGCGAGACCAGTTCCTCCAGCTCTGAGGAGGGATATGACTGGGATGCATCTCCCGGTCCTACCCGGCGCAGGCTAGTCGAGTTCGACTTCCCTGCCCACCAAGTGGGAGATGCCACCCTGAACAAGGTCACGTATTGGGGTAACTACCGGCTGGAGAACCAAGACCAAGGTTACACCCGGAAGATGGCCAAGAAGATGGCATCCCTGAACCGGCGAATGCAGCCGAGCTTTGGGGGGCATCCTAAGTTTTCCGGGAAGAGACCGGCGCTTATCTTTGCCTTCCTGCGCCGGTTTGTCAAGGCATGCAATGACAACGATGTGTCCGAGGGCAAGGCTCTCTATCTCCTGGTTAACTTCATGACCGGAGAAGCGGAACAGCGGTTTGCACAGGTTCTACCAGACTCTGCCGGGCACATTGTTGGACGTACCGTCGCGAGTTATCCGGAGGCGGTCAACTGGCTCCTGTCCAACTACGCAGACGCGGACTCCCTGCGTAAGGCAGTCGGTAGGCTGAACCGGGCAACCATGGAGAGACAAGAGACTCCAGAGGCGTTCGCCCGTCGTGTCCGGGAGATGAGCGATGCTTGTGGCAACGTTTACCCTGAGGACAGGCTCAAGATGATCTTCTCGGAGGGGCTTCCTGAATATCTTCAAGTGGATGCGGAGAACTACAACCAGGAACATCAAGAACATACCTTCCAGCAGTTGATGGCCTATACCCAGGGCAAGCACCGGCAAGCCAAGGCCCTCCAGGCTCCTATGGTATCAACCCCCAAGCCGTTGTCGCGAGTTCGTCCCGGACCCGACAAGTATAAGGGAGGAGATAACCCTGTACCGGTACTCGCAGTTGGCGAGGCCTCACCCATGGAGTCAAGGGACAAGTGGGGCGGCTTCGTTTCTAAGGAGCAACCTTCCCTGGTCGCCCCCAAGCAGATCAGGAACCAGCGGTTCCGGTCTTGCTGGCTGTGCCAGAAGGAGGATCATATGTCCTACCAGTGCCCGACCATTCCCGAGGATCTCCAGGAGAAACTCAAGCGTCAAGGACTGGTGTTTGCAAAGGCGGTCAACTGGGCTGACCGGCGGGCACCCTCCAAGATGGACAAGGCACAGGTACATGCCATCCGAGTGGCAACCTTACAGAGCATCACGGAGGCTCTGGCAAGGGAAGCTCCTACGGACTTTGACCTGGAGACCGAAACCTCTAAGGACTCCTCGGAGCCGGGAAACGAGTAGGGCAGGCGCTCTCCCCAAGTGTCTTCCCGAATCTCCAACGGCAGGGTACTTTGTGGTATAAAACTCGATCCTCTCAGACACGTGTCAATATCCCTCGGGGGAAAGGGACAGGTAACGCAGAAAGGGGAACTACGAGAATGGTATGCCTGTTGTCTCACGTGCCTGCTTGCAGGGCAAACAGATACGCACGGTAGTGCACACGGGGAAGAGGAAAGCAAACGCGCAGTTGTCTTTTTCCCTGAGGGCGCGGGCCGAGGGCGCCTCGCTGTCCCTCTTAACGTGCATCTGGGGGAACCCCGGCACGTTGGCCCGGTAGCCCCCCCATAACCCCGAGTGGCCCCGACCCGAGTCTAACCTCGTCAGGTCGGGGGCCACTATCACTACTAATTCTATTCCCACTCACTAATCTCACACTCAAATTCTCTCAAATCAAGTCCCTCACAAATATGCAAAAACACATCAGAAATCCCTCTCTCGCGTGTGGATAGCGTAGTCCACCGCATCCCAGTGCCGGGCACGGGCCACGGCCGCCAACCATCGCCACACGGCGGGCGTGTTCTGGCACCTGGTGCCCTCTGGTTGCAGTCCCGGGTCGGCGCCAAGTCGGGGCCAGGGATGCTACATAGCTCCCTCCCTAGTCCGGCACGTCCTCGGGCCGAACCAGGTGCCACCGTGCACAGCCTCGAGCACGTCCACACCGGTGCCGAGGTCGAGCGTCTTGACCCCGGTCACGATCACCTGCCCCGATTCTGCCCCCCCCCCTCCGCTCCTTCACCTTGGCCCTCTCGTTCCCCGGAGTCTGGACGGTATGTCCAGTTCCGAGATCCAAGCTGGGCCCGTGGTTCCGGCGGCGAGTGTTGCGGAGGAGAACTCGGGTCGTCGTGCCCCTCTCCTGCCTCCGGTTCCTCGGATGTCGGTGCCGGCGCCGGTCGCCACGGCGGGGACGGATCGAGTTCCCCCGGCTTCCGCGATGCACCCGGTCGAGGCCCCCCCGGAGGGTCTCCCGGAGATGCTTCTTGGGCAGGACCCTCTGGCGGCCCGGCGTTACTCCACGGTGGTCGGCAACGCCGGCGCGGCCCAGTGCCAGCAGGATTGCATGGACCTCTGGCGCAAGGAACTCCAGCGCGGGGTCTTGACCGAGATGGACAAGGCACGTCTTCATACGGCGGACCAGATGCGCCTGGCACAAGACCGCTCCCAGAGCTTCTCGGGTTCCTCTTGGGCTGCTCGTCTGGAGGATCTCCCCTTCGCGCTGGTACTGGATCTACCCTTGACCGAGCGTCGCGTGTCCGCGTCCGTTCTCCGGTGGCCGGAGGAGGAAGGGTACGTCCACCGGGCGCTCAAGGTCTGGGACGAGGCGCTCAAGGGGTCGGGAAGCTTGAACTGCGACCCCCGTCCGAGCATGGTCGCTCTGGAGCCGCCTTTCTTGACCCGGAAATACTCCAAGTTGTCGCCGGCACGGGAGCAGGGTGAGCGACGCGGGCGTCAGCGTGACTTCCTTGTGAGCTGCAACCACCAGGAGTTCTGGAAGCTGGACAAGGCTAACCGGGCGGCATACTACCCCAAGGTCATCCCGCAGCAGCAGGAAGTCGAGATCCCGGTCGGGTTTGCTCCTTCCAGCATCCCTTGCACCTGGTACTTCTTGGACGCCTTGACTCAGGCGTCGATCAAGGGCTTCTTCCATTCAATCCCGTACATGATGTACACGTCCGAGATGACAGTCTTGGCGGCCAACCACTGGCTTCACGAGGTCTTGGTGTCCAACCGGCTTTGGTTTCTCCCCGACCTCCTGATGGTCTGGATTGTCGACAAGTTGACCGTCGACTTCCTGTGCAGCGAGGACGAGGAGTACAAGGAGCTCTTCCAGGCGATGATCGACTTCCGGCGTCTGGTACCGGTGCATGACCGGAGCTTCTTGAACGCGATTGCCGACCAGAACCGCCCGCGTCGGGATGGCTACGGTTGGGCGCAGGTGGTCTACCAGTCTTCTCCGGCTAAGGTGCAGCTGGCGACGCCGCTTCCGGCGTGGCCGCAGCTAGGTAGCTTTCCTGCTCCGGCCGCCCTTGATCTTCTGCAAGTTGGGCCGCCGGTGCGGGAGTCGGGATGGGCCGCGGCGGTCGGTCGGGCGTCTGCGGCGGCTCCGCTTCCTCCTGTTGCCCCTGTCGCCCCGGTTGCCTCGCCTGAACCGTCACCGGCGCGTCCGCGCCCTGTTCCTGCTGTGCCGGTACTTCAAGCTCCTCCGGCACCGCGCTTGTCTGCGGCGAGTCTGGGAGTGGCCGTGCGGTCGCCGACTACTCCGGTCGCTCTACCCCGGACGCCTTCTTCCAACGCCGGCGGCGCTGTGCCTCCGCTGGAGTTGGGCACTCCGGTCTCGGGGGCCGTTGTGGACCGTCCGGTAGTGTCATCCTCGGGCCGGTTCGAGATTCCGGCGCCGACTCTGCGCCTTACCCGCTTCCGGGTGCCTGACTGGTACCTGAACCAAGGTGGTCCAACATGCGACCAGTACGACGTCGGTATGATTGAAGACAAGCTGGGTCGTCTTCCGGTGCAGGTTGAAGGCGTCGGGTCTTCTCTGGTGCTGGGCACTTACGCCAGTGTCTTGAACGACGTGGTCGACCGGGTGTTTGCTTGCGCGGACAGCGGTCAGATGTCGAACAACCCGGTGGTTGGCGAACTCCTGGCGACTTTGACGCGGCATGGCTTGGCCCAGCAGTGGTCAGAGACCTTCACGGGCTTCCAGCGGCGCCGACGGACATATCTGGATGAGCGGGAGCCACCGGCAACTACTGGTACTACTCCGATGGCGTCATACCGGGATGCGCCGCGTCCACCGCACTACGTCATCCCGTCTTCCTCCGGTTCCCGTCGTACCGCGGGGGCAGCGCCGGAGGATACTCCCTCGGCTCAGCGTCCGCGCCGAGAGTAGTAGTTGGAGGCAAGGAGGGTGAGGGTCTTGGGAGAAGCGAGGAGGGAAGAGGCGGAGAGAAGGGTTGCTCGAGCGGGTGCTTGGTTTCCTTGATTGTTCCATGCTTGCATTGCGTGTTCTCCTTGATATACCCGTTCCCTTCTTCTCAATCCTCTTGTTCCGCATCCGTTGCGGGTGAGCTCGTCTCGTCCCGAGGGTCTTGGTTGGCCCCGTCCTCTTGGTCCTCCTCCGTGTCCGACTCCAGAATCTTGCCGGCTCTGGCCACGGGAGTGCCCTCAATCCCGTTCCGTCGCGTGTAGGCACAGACGTCCGCGATGGGTAGCCGGTTTGAGGGTTCCCATGTATCATCTGCCGGGTTGAAACCGAACCAGCGTACTCGCAGGTACAGGCGTCCATCTCTCCAGGCATGGTCGACAAACTTGACGTAGACAAATTCCCGACCTTCTTCTTGGGATAGCCAGGGTATCGCAGTCCGCTTACGCCGGGTCAAGTCCCGTTGGCTTGGCGGTGGAGCTCGGGTGACATGGTCGCTGCTCACCCGGTACGGAGAGCCATCCACGTCTAGAAGGAAGGTCCAGCCATCCGTATTGAGAATCTCATAAGGTCCATCCGTCTTAGAGTCCAGCTTCCCCCGGGTCTTGCTATGGTTGTCCACAAAAACCCAGTCGCCACCACCCAGTTCCTTGTTCTTTTCCCGGACACCCTTGTCATAGTCCCGCTTATATCGCTCCTGGGTCTTTGAGATTGACTCCTTGACTCTTGGGAGCAGGAGCTTTAGTTGTTCCAGGAACTCATCCTTTGCCTTGGGACCTGACTTCAGTGCAGGCTGGAGACCATCCGGTATTCTTTCTAGGGAGAAGTTGGTCAGCCGCCTTGGGGTGACAAAGTCGAGTGGAGCGACTCCCGTTGTCCGGTGAACTCGGGAGTTGTAGGCTAGAGTGAGGACAGCCAGGAGCTCGTCCCAGTCTTCTTGATGCTCCTCCACGTAGTGCCGTAGCATGTCCACTAGGGTCCGGTTGAATCGTTCCACCTGGCCGTTCGTTTGAGGGTGGTACGTCGTGGTGTACAAGTTCTTGATGCCCATCAGGTCACAGACTCCTTGGAAGAACAGGGATGCAAACTGGGGACCGTTATCGGTTAAGACGGAGTCTGGAGGGCCATAGGCAGCTATCCAGTACTCGCAGAAGGCCGACGTGACATCCAGAGCCGTGATGGTTCTCAACGGGATTGCTCGAGTGAACTTGGAGAACCGGTCACAAATGATGAGCAGGTATATGTTGCCACTGGAGGTCTCAGGTAGGGGCCCCAGGATGTCCATGCTTAAGCTTGCAAAGGGCTCCGCCGCAGGGAATAGGCGTAGCTTAGAAGTCTTCTTCCTCTGGGACAACCGGTTCCTTGCACAAGAAATACAAGCCTCCAGGCACTTATGGACGTCACTGGCCATGGTTTCCCAGTAATAGTGTCGTCTCATGGAAGCATACATCCGATTGATACCAGGATGTCCGGCCTGGGGAGACGAGTGCTCCAGGCGTAGGATGTCAGTCCGTAGGCTCCGGGGTACGTAGACTTGAGTTGCCCCATCGAAGGGTGACACCCGTACCAGGAGTCCGTCTGTAGACTCGGAGAAGCGACTGTTCCGGTTCAGGTCCATTTGGTGGCGAAGCTCCAAGCATTGAGGGTCCGTCAATTGTGCCTCCAGCATCCGGTGAATGGTTACCGGTTGATGAGCGTCAGGTGTCTCGTACAGGGGAGCGTGCCAGCCACGTCCGACATTCGGGAGGATGAAGCAAGGTATTTCCTCCGGGATAGGACCGGTATCGGCTGCAGGAGTCTCCAGCCGGGACATGGTGTCGGCGCAGTGGTGCTCCCTCCCTGCTCTGGTGCACACCTTGTACTTGAACTCCGAAAGGCGTAGGCCCCACCGGGCGACCCTTCCTTGACTGCTGTCCATGCATAGCAGCCACCTTAGACTGGCGTGGTCCGTCCGGATGAGGAACTCTTGTCCTTCAAGATATGGACGTAACAGGAAGCAAGCCCAGACGACCGCCAAGCACTCGCGCTCGGTCGTGGAATAGTTCTTCTCGGCTGGAGTCAAGACGCGACTGTAGTAGCCTATCGGGAGGAAGTGCCCATCAGGTTGCTGCTGGAGTAGTGAGCACCCCACCTGGACGCCACAGGCGTCAGTCTCCAGAACAAACTGACCCTCCCGCTTGGGTAACGCCAGTACTGGAGTGGTGGTCAGGCGCTTCTTGAGCTCTTCGAAGGCTGCTGTCTGCTTCTCGTCGAACACCGGGAGTTGTGCTGGAAGCTTCTTGCTAGTAAGCTTGGTCAAGGGCCGGGCAATCAGAGCGTAGTCCCGTACGAACCGGCGGTAGACGTTGCACATACCCAGGAAGCTCTTGAGTTCCGTCTGGGTTTTAGGTTGCCGTGCATGCCGGAGGGCCTTGATGTTCTTCTCATTGACTCGGAGCTCCCCCGGACTCAGCACGTGCCCCAGGTACTCCACCTCAGTCTCAAACAGGTGGCACTTCTCGGCCTTGAGGGTAACTCCAGCCTTGGACAGGAGGGCCAGGACCTCTCGAAGGTGCTCCAGGTGTTCCGCTGGGGTCTTGGAGAAAACAATGATGTCGTCCAGGTAGACCAAACATGTTCTCCACCTTAGCCCCGACAGGATGATGTCGATGGCTCTCTGGAAGGTTGCCGGAGCATTAGTGAGACCAAAAGGGAGACGCTTGCACCGGAATAGTCCCAGGTGGCACGTGAAGGTAGTCTTGTCCTTGTCCTCGTCAGCCAGAGGGATCTGCCAGTAACCGGCATTACAATCCAGCGTCGAGAAGAGGGTGGCATCACCAAGAAAGTCGAGGCAATCATCCATCCGGGGTATCGGGTATACATCCTTGACTGTCATCTCGTTCAGGCGTCTGTAGTCAACGCAGAAACGGAAGTGACCGCCAGGTTTCGGGACGACTACCACCGGGAAAGCCCACTCGCCATCAGACGGCTCGATAACATCCATCTTGAGCATCTTGTTAACCTGCTTCTCAATCTCATCCCGGCGATGAGGTCCAGCCCGGTATGGGTGCATGTGCACTGGTTTGGCATCTGGCTTGAGTTGAATCCGGTGTAGGGTGGCGTCCATCTTGCCCAGCTCTCCGGACCACAGGTGCCGGTATTCCTGGAGAAGCTTCTCCAGTGCCTCCTTCAAGTCGGGAGGGACGTTTTCTTGGTTGACCTTCGGCATCCCGGGCGGTGCTTGTTCGGGCTTCGGAGTAATACGGCCAGCCTGCTCTTGTTCCGGAGATACGTCTAAGGCCGTCAAGTTGGATGCCAGCTCTTGTTGCAGGTTGAAGAGGTCTTCCTTGCTCATAGCGCGGGCGGACCCCCGGTAAGGCTCTGCTGTACCAACTCGAGTGCCCTTGGCGAGGGTTATTGGCTTCCGGCTCACGTTGACGATCAGCACCGAGAACGGGGTGTGCCTCTCCACCTTCTTGTGGTGTCCGTGGGCTAGGTATAATCGGTGTTTCGCCAGAAATTCCTTGCGTCCGTAGATCAGGCATTGACCTGCAGTCCGGGTCGTGACTTGAACCTTGGTCTCCGAGCGAGGAGGTAGGAGCACCGGTTTGATGAGGGTCAAGGTAGAGGGTGGGATGCGTTCCTTCTGGTTCTTGGCCACACGAACCTTGGTGTCCAGGTGCTCCAGCACTGGTGACACAAACCCATGGTTGAACTGCACCTTTCCTTCTCCGGGTAGGATGCTCTTGACATGCTGCTTCTGGAAGTCCCAGCCTAGGATGAGGGGGACTGATAAGGTCTTGACTACTAGAAAGGGAAAAAGCATTGGTTCATTGTTGACATAGATGGCGACGGGAAGACGGCCAAGCGGTCGTAGGGTTTGACCTGATGCGTCCACAATCCGGGTCTTGGTAGGCGCTCTCCAGGCATGTCGACGCCAGCCCGGAGGTAACAGGTTCTCAGTGATGACGCTTGGTCCGGCTCCCGTGTCGACCACCGGCGTAACAGCTTGGGGGAGGCTATCCCCCACACGCATACGAGCATTAATCTTGAGGTTTTCCTTACGCAGGACGAGCAAGGTCCCCTTGAACAAACAGGGTGTCCAGGCGGCTACCGGTTGAGCAGGTAACTGCCGTCCTTTCTCCCGGCACGCAAGGGGAGAACAGGTAGAAGTACCCTGCCGTTGGAGATTCGGGAAGACACTTGGGGAGAGCGCCTGCCCTACTCGTTTCCCGGCTCCGAGGAGTCCTTAGAGGTTTCGGTCTCCAGGTCAAAGTCCGTAGGAGCTTCCCTTGCCAGAGCCTCCGTGATGCTCTGTAAGGTTGCCACTCGGATGGCATGTACCTGTGCCTTGTCCATCTTGGAGGGTGCCCGCCGGTCAGCCCAGTTGACCGCCTTTGCAAACACCAGTCCTTGACGCTTGAGTTTCTCCTGGAGATCCTCGGGAATGGTCGGGCACTGGTAGGACATATGATCCTCCTTCTGGCACAGCCAGCAAGACCGGAACCGCTGGTTCCTGATCTGCTTGGGGGCGACCAGGGAAGGTTGCTCCTTAGAAACGAAGCCGCCCCACTTGTCCCTTGACTCCATGGGTGAGGCCTCGCCAACTGCGAGTACCGGTACAGGGTTATCTCCTCCCTTATACTTGTCGGGTCCGGGACGAACTCGCGACAACGGCTTGGGGGTTGATACCATAGGAGCCTGGAGGGCCTTGGCTTGCCGGTGCTTGCCCTGGGTATAGGCCATCAACTGCTGGAAGGTATGTTCTTGATGTTCCTGGTTGTAGTTCTCCGCATCCACTTGAAGATATTCAGGAAGCCCCTCCGAGAAGATCATCTTGAGCCTGTCCTCAGGGTAAACGTTGCCACAAGCATCGCTCATCTCCCGGACACGACGGGCGAACGCCTCTGGAGTCTCTTGTCTCTCCATGGTTGCCCGGTTCAGCCTACCGACTGCCTTACGCAGGGAGTCCGCGTCTGCGTAGTTGGACAGGAGCCAGTTGACCGCCTCCGGATAACTCGCGACGGTACGTCCAACAATGTGCCCGGCAGAGTCTGGTAGAACCTGTGCAAACCGCTGTTCCGCTTCTCCGGTCATGAAGTTAACCAGGAGATAGAGAGCCTTGCCCTCGGACACATCGTTGTCATTGCATGCCTTGACAAACCGGCGCAGGAAGGCAAAGATAAGCGCCGGTCTCTTCCCGGAAAACTTAGGATGCCCCCCAAAGCTCGGCTGCATTCGCCGGTTCAGGGATGCCATCTTCTTGGCCATCTTCCGGGTGTAACCTTGGTCTTGGTTCTCCAGCCGGTAGTTACCCCAATACGTGACCTTGTTCAGGGTGGCATCTCCCACTTGGTGGGCAGGGAAGTCGAACTCGACTAGCCTGCGCCGGGTAGGACCGGGAGATGCATCCCAGTCATATCCCTCCTCAGAGCTGGAGGAACTGGTCTCGCTGGTGCTAGAGCGGCGGCGACGACGCCGACGCCTACGGCTGCTCCGGTCACCGGTCTTGGAGCTCCCCGCCCCATAGGACGCAAGGGGAGGAAAAGCTTGGCCGGTCCCAGGAGTCGAAGTCTCAGGAAGACCCGTAGAACCAGTCATAGCGGTGCCTCTGGCACTGCTAGTGCCCACAGGAAGAGGTGTATACACCCAGCTGCCATGTGTGGGTCCAGGAGTGAACACACCAGGGGCTATCCCTGGAGGTTGAAGAGTAGAACCGACAGGAGGGAGACGTCTGCTGCGAGCGGACTCAAACGCCGTTGACCCCGGGGTGGCTCCCACAGGAGGAACAGCCGGAGGAACGGGAGCAGGCGGTACTTGGCCGCCTGTAGACTCCAGTCCACTACCGGATGTCACGCCCAGGTCTGCTTCACCCGTAGGGAGAACGCCGAGTTGGGCACCGTCCCCCGCGGTGACCAGGGATGCGTCAAGGGACGCGGGGTCTACCCCTTCGGGCACCGTCGTGCCAGGGAGGGTAGCCATGTTGGTCTCTTGACAGCCACAGTCCAGTTACCTGCGTGTCCAAAGATCGCAAGACCACAAGAGAGGGGTTGGAGAGCCAGGAATGGGGTTCCCGTGAACGGGTGCAAATAATTCCCAAACCACAGAAAAAGACAGAATAGGAACAACGCAACCGCTGCTCCCAAATGTCTCTTCTCAAACACTCCAATCCCCTGCTGCTCCACCAAATATGTGGTATAAAACTCGATCCTCTCAGACACGTGTCAATATCCCTCGGGGGAAAGGGACAGGTAACGCAGAAAGGGGAACTACGAGAATGGTATGCCTGTTGTCTCACGTGCCTGCTTGCAGGGCAAACAGATACGCACGGTAGTGCACACGGGGAAGAGGAAAGCAAACGCGCAGTTGTCTTTTTCCCTGAGGGCGCGGGCCGAGGGCGCCTCGCTGTCCCTCTTAACGTGCATCTGGGGGAACCCCGGCACGTTGGCCCGGTAGCCCCCCCCATAACCCCGAGTGGCCCCCGACCCGAGTCTAACCTCGTCAGGTCGGGGGCCACTATCACTACTAATTCTATTCCCACTCACTAATCTCACACTCAAATTCTCTCAAATCAAGTCCCTCACAAATATGCAAAAACACATCAGAAATCCCTCTCTCGCGTGTGGATAGCGTAGTCCACCGCATCCCAGTGCCGGGCACGGGCCACGGCCGCCAACCATCGCCACACGGCGGGCGTGTTCTGGCACCTGGTGCCCTCTGGTTGCAGTCCCGGGTCGGCGCCAAGTCGGGGCCAGGGATGCTACAGCTGCCGCCGCCGCAGCCGCCGCCTCGGCCGCCACCGCCGCCACCGTCGCTACCGCGGCCGGTCCCGCCGCGGCGGCCGCCGCCGGTACCGCCGCGGCCGCCGCCGCCGTTGTGACCGTCAGAGGGCCGCTCCGAGACCGGGGCTGCCGCGCCGCCGGCTGGCAGCTGCTCAAAGTGATTCTCAAGGAGCCTTTTATGGCTCCAGGTATGTCTCCGACCGCCAACGTCACTTTCAACTCCCAAAAACGAAGTTGTAACTACATGCAGTGGATTTGTACGAAAATTAGCATCATGTTTCAATGTGAAGGTGCCAATCAATTACGGATATGGTGGAATATTTGGAGCATCGAGGCGGATAGCAATATTCAATTTTAAAAAAAAAAGTTCGTTGGTCGTGCATGGTATATGCTTAATTTTGCCTATGTCCGATTTCCAAAGAATGATCAGTTCCGTAAGGGGGTTCACAGCAGGATCTCCAGAACAGTCGCCAAGTGCGCACGCATTCGGGCCATAAGAATTCTCCGGCGGTGCCCGCGGCCTTGGCCGAACCACATCCAACACCGCAAATCCGTGTCGCGTCCGTGTGATGCCTTGATGTGAGACCGGCCGAAAAGTCTCC
>CM020618.1:36436368-36498474 GCA_009829735.1 Pyropia yezoensis
AACCATCACGGCTCTGGATGTCACGTCGGCCTTCTGCGAGTACTGGATAGCTGCCTACGGCCCTCCAGACTCCGTCTTAACCGAAACGGTCCCCAGTTTGCATCCCTGTTCTTCCAAGGAGTCTGTGACCTGATGGGCATCAAGAACTTGTACACCACGACGTACCACCCTCAAACGAACGGCCAGGTGGAACGATTCAACCGGACCCTAGTGGACATGCTACGGCACTACGTGGAGGAGCACCAGAAGACTGGGACGAGCTCCTGGCTGTCCTCACTCTAGCCTACAACTCCCGAGTTCACCGGACAACGGGAGTCGCTCCACTCGACTTTGTCACCCCAAGGCGGCTGACCAACTTCTCCTAGAAAGAATACCGGATGGTCTCCAGCCTGCACTGAAGTCAGGTCCCAAGGCAAAGGATGAGTTCCTGGAACAACTAAAGCTCCTGCTCCCAAGAGTCAAGGAGTCAATCTCAAAGACCCAGGAGCGATATAAGCGGGACTATGACAAGGGTGTCCGGGAAAAGAACAAGGAACTGGGTGGTGGCGACTGGGTTTTTGTGGACAACCATAGCAAGACCCGGGGGAAGCTGGACTCTAAGACGGATGGACCTTATGAGATTCTCATACGGATGGCTGGACCTTCCTTCTAGACGTGGATGGCTCTCCGTACCGGGTGAGCAGCGACCATGTCACCCGAGCTCCACCGCCAAGCCAACGGGACTTGACCCGGCGTAAGCGGACTGCGATACCCTGGCTATCCCAAGAAGAAGGTCGGGAATTTGTCTACGTCAAGTTTGTCGACCATGCCTGGAGAGATGGACGCCTGTACCTGCGAGTACGCTGGTTCGGTTTCAACCCGGCAGATGATACATGGGAACCCTCAAACCGGCTACCCATCGCGGACGTCTGTGCCTACACGCGACGGAACGGGATTGAGGGCACTCCCGTGGCCAGAGCCGGCAAGATTCTGGAGTCGGACACGGAGGAGGACCAAGAGGACGGGGCCAACCAAGACCCTCCGGGGGGGCCTCGACCGGGTGCATCGCGGAAGCCGGGGGAACTCGATCCGTCCCCGCCGTGGCGACCGGCGCCGGCACCGACATCCGAGGAACCGGAGGCAGGAGAGGGGCACGACGACCCGAGTTCTCCTCCGCAACACTCGCCGCCGGAACCACGGGCCCAGCTTGGATCTCGGAACTGGACATACCGTCCAGACTCCGGGGAACGAGAGGGCCAAGGTGAAGGAGCGGAGGGGGGGAGGGGCAGAATCGGGGCAGGTGATCGTGACCGGGTGAAGACGCTCGACCTCGGCACCGGTGTGGACGTGCTCGAGGCTGTGCACGGTGGCACCTGGTTCGGCCCGAGGACGTGCCGGACTAGGGAGGGAGCTATGTAGCATCCCTGGCCCCGACTTGGCGCCGACCCGGGACTGCAACCAGAGGGCACCAGGTGCCAGAACACGCCCGCCGTGTGGCGATGGTTGGCGGCCGTGGCCCGTGCCCGGCACTGGGATGCGGTGGACTACGCTATCCACACGCGAGAGAGGGATTTCTGATGTGTTTTTGCATATTTGTGAGGGACTTGATTTGAGAGAATTTGAGTGTGAGATTAGTGAGTGGGAATAGAATTAGTAGTGATAGTGGCCCCGACCTGACGAGGTTAGACTCGGGTCGGGGCCACTCGGGGTTATGGGGGGGCTACCGGGCCAACGTGCCGGGGTTCCCCAGATGCACGTTAAGAGGGACAGCGAGGCGCCCTCGGCCCGCGCCCTCAGGGAAAAAGACAACTGCGCGTTTGCTTTCCTCTTCCCCGTGTGCACTACCGTGCGTATCTGTTTGCCCTGCAAGCAGGCACGTGAGACAACAGGCATACCATTCTCGTAGTTCCCCTTTCTGCGTTACCTGTCCCTTTCCCCGAGGGATATTGACACGTGTCTGAGAGGATCGAGTTTTATACCACACTTTCCTCCTCGACGCCGGCCGCCTGGCTTCCCCGCAGCCGCTGCCGAAGTCTGCTTGTTACCCCTGCCCACTGCACTCATTCTCCAAGGTCCATTTTTGCATGCAGAGTGGTATAGCGCCGCCCGTCTGCTTCGCGGTAACCACACCTCGATCATGAGTCTGGATACTTCGTGCCTGGGACCACCACAGCGCCAGTTTTTGGTCGTTTCTGGGTATATTAATCACGCCCAGCGCTGTACACCCGTGTAGCGGACAGGAACACCGAGAGATCACCATCGGAGAGAAGTTGGACACTGCGGTGCGGCTCGAAACTCGCGCAGCGCCGGTGAGTGTGACTTTTTCGGTGATGATGGTCTGAGGCACTGTTGTGATGCGGAATCTTAGCTCTATGGCGGACATGGGCCCTATACGGCGTTTGGGGGAGCGCCAGATCGTTGACTGCAGAATGGGCACTTTGAGGGGCTGTACGGCCATGTTCCCATTGTTTGCGAGACTTGCTGAGGGCATGGGCGTGACGAGCGTCATCGTTTCAGTCAGATAGGCCTTTGTCCTGAACCCTTCTTTAACTGGCACATCTTGTCAGAGGACGTTTTGACTGCCTGCGGCGGGCCGTGCGCAGGGGCCCCTGACTGTGGCAGTATTGACCCCAGGTAGGGGGGCAACACGTGCCATGCAAGGGACGGCAGGCAGCTAGCCTGACCCGTTTCTCCCCATGCATTTGGGTCCATATTCCCTAAGTAAGGGATAGTTAGCTTAGTAGTAAATCCAACGTGGATTTGAGGGTTTTCTGCATTTTTATCGTCTTGAATTTTCGTGTGGCCCGGTGGGCAGGTGCTGGGGTGGGAGATTCCGAGTGGCGAGATTCTGAGGGGACCCTGGGGGGATAAGGGGAGGGACAGCGGGGCTTGGCCTCGCTTCCCCGTCCCGACCAAGAAACTGTTGGTTCACACACCATCTTCTTGTTTTGTCGTGGGGGGTTTGCCACACAACAGGGATAGAGTGTGTGCAACTTGCACTTCTTCCGGTTCCCCCGACACGGGAGGCAGCCCTTGCGCACCGCCCCAACTTGGGAGCCGTGTGTGCGAGTGGTTTTGGCCACATTTGGTGGAGCAGCAGGGGACGGAGGTAAACTTTACCTTCGGGTGCACCCGGGTGTAGGGGGCCCTCTGTCTCAGAGGAACGGTGGACTTGGACCGTGCCTTACGGATCGTTAGCCGACATGGCTGGATCGGACCCCCCGTCGTCTGGGGAGTACACGGGTGACGCACGTATTCCAGTGCCTTTGAATACTGGTGAGACACAGGGTGTTCCTGGAGTCGCAGAGGAATTGGAGGCTCCTCAAGCCAGCAGGACTGGAGATACGGGCGGGGCAACTGGCCACCCCGACTCAGTCGGGGAGTTCATTCGGGTGACACCCCTGATGTTGGAGGGCCGAAGTCCGGCCACCGTGTGGTACACTCAACGGGAACGTCCCAAGGTGAGAGGACTGTCCCCGCGGGATTCACTCGGGTTGGAGCCAACTTTGGCTTGGAGCCGTCGCCAACTAGGCTTTCGGAGGACGGCGGACCTCCGTTGGTCGGCGATGGGCTCGCGCCCATGCCCCCGGTTGAGACCCCTGAGTATCTTGGTTACTCCTCAGGTGGACTCCCGGAGGCGGACCTAGACTCAACTGGAGTCGGTAACCCACTCCTCGCGGAAACTGTCCGTCGGGAGGCGACCAATGTGTTGCGGCAGACTTTGCCGGAACTGGTGGTCACGATGACAAACACCATTCTGAATCAGATTGTGGCGAGTTTGCCAGAGGGTCTCAACGTCCAGACCGGATTGGGGCTTTCGAGCCCTCAGACGCAGGGGACACTTCCCCCTACGCCTGTCTCGGGGCGCCCCGAACCGGGGGCGACCCCTGTGACTCCCAACGAGGGAGCCACACCATTCTCGGTGGGGCGCACGCCCTTTACGGGGGAGTTCCCCTCGGAGACGCCTGTGGCTACGCCAAGCTCGCCACGGCAGACGGCAGGCACTGCGGGTCAACTCACCCCGTTGCCTCAGCGGCTTTTCCCTCAACTTGAGGTGCCGCCCAAGATCCAGGTAGCCAACCCGGTCTATCAGAGGATGTTTGACTGTGAGACCTACGCCCTCCACAACAAGTCGGTGGCGTACGGTCCTATTCAGGCCCGATCTATGGGCCGTGCCAAGAAGAATGCACTTCACTCTTTTGGGCACAAAGCGGAGTGGGATGGAACTCCCCCCCTCCGCGTCTTTGAGCTTCTACATCGTTTCACAAAAGCCTGTGACGACAACGCCATAAGCGAAGGCATGGATTTCTACAAGCTACAGGAGTTTACCAAGGGCGACCTACGGACAGAGCTCATGTCCGTCATGCCCAGTTCCCCAAGTGGAGGCGCTGGTGAGGTGACGTCCTACTTGGAGCTCGTCAACTGGTTTTTGAGAGCTACGGTGGATGAAGCCGCGTTGGCTTCTCAAGTCGAGGAGTTTACGAAAGCTCATCAGGAAGAGACTGAGGACGAGTTGTCCTTTGCGGAGCGGGCCCGTAAGCTCAATAATCTTTGCGGCTTTCTTCATCCACAAGCTGTGGTGAAGAGTCGTTTTGTGGAAGGACTCCATTGGTCAGTCCGTATGGAGAACCGGAAGCATAATACTGCTCGGACGACGCTAGCCGAGTTGGCCAGGTTCGCCTACCGCAGAGGTGAGGCCTACCGCAAGTTGCGGGAGGAGCAACGCCAGGAGCGTCAGGCCGAGTTGGCCAAGGAGCGAGAGGAGGCGCGCCAGGCCAGAGAGCTACGAGAGGCACGCCGAATCCGCAAGGATAAGGTAGTAGCTGCCGTGGGAACTTCCCAGGGTACCTCATCTACATCCCAAGTCGGAAAGACTCCTCCGGGAACTGACCATCGGTGCTGGAACTGCAACGCCGATGGACACTGGGCATATGATTGCCCTATGTTGAGCAAACGCATTCAACAACTCGTTAAGAATGCGAGTAAGAAGTCGGCTACGGCGAAGTACGTTCACGCCGCGAGGGTGGAACTCGACCGGTAGTGGCGGTGGCCACACCCTCGGCGGAGGAGGCGGACACGTCGTCCTCGGACTCGTCGTCTTCCCCTTCGCCCTCGGATTCCGACGCCAAGTCGGCGGGAAACGAATGACCGTTGGAGCTGGCCGTCCTAAGCTCACAACGGCAGCCTCGGCCAAGTGGGTCAAGAGGACGAACCAACCCTGTCGCATACTGTCTCGACCCAAAGGAGTCCGCCCACCTCGGGTAGAGCTCCCCAAGAACGTAAACCCACGCCGGGTTATCGCTGTGATGACGGGGGAGAACCTTCAGGTGGCTGGCCGGGTGCAACTAGCCCCAGGCCGTGCATGTTGCTCTCGTATCATACTTGATACTGGTTCAGGCGCTTCCTTGATACGCAAGTCGCTGTTACCCAAGGAAGTGGAACTCCAACGTTGGAGGTCCAGGGCCAACCACATGATCGACATCAATGGTACACTGGGACATGGAGACAGCAGAAAACAGACCACCCACGCAGAGTGGGAACAGCAGCCAGACGGGCTCGGCAGGTGCGCTCTACACCGCTTCTAGACTCCTCCCCCTCCCTCTGTCCCGCCCCTCTCCTCCCCTCACCAAGCCACTCAAGTCTGCCGACACGCGCGCGGCGCGGCAACGGCAACGGTGGGGGGCGGCGGAGTCGGCGCCGACTGCGGCGGCGCTCTGCGTCGTACCGCGTACGCTCGTCTTATGAGCATTCTTCGGACCCCGACGTTCGTTGCTGTCCACTATTTTGTCTTGGTGCACTCCTGAAGAGAGAAAGTTGCAGTCCTCGTCATGACGGGGGCAGCCGGGATCGCCCGTCCGGTACGTTCGGCCGCCCAGCACCGCTACGGCAGTGGGGATGTCCAGAAGCGGTCGGGAGCAGCTTAGGTCGCCCGATTGGTCTCCCAGCAACGCCCGGGTGGTCAGGTTGTCCGGCAGCAGTCGGGAATGGCCGGGGTTGAACAGTCGGCCTTTCAAAGTAGCCATGGAGGTGGGAGGTGCGGCAGCACGCGGACGAAAAGAGGGTCGCCCGGTCCGCCTGCCAGCATGGCCAGGGCTCTCGGGACGTCCGGCAGCAGCCAGGGCCCGCCGCAGTTTCCAGTCGGCCCATCTGCACCGGCAGGGCGGTGAAGAGGTGGGGAATCAGCCGATAGCAGCCGTTACTTCCCAGTCCATTCGGCAGCACCGCCAGGGCGGTGGTGAGGTACCACAGCATGCGGGAGCAGCCGGCGCAGCCGCGTCGGCCATCTGGCAATGCCAGGATGATGAGGAGGTCCGGCATCAGCGAAGACCAACAGGCGTAGCCCAGTCGCCCACTCAGCTCTGCCAGGGTGGTGTGAAAGTGTGGCAGCAAGCAGGCCCAGCCAGGGCCTCCCATCGCGAAAGCGTGTGGGGCTGTGTTGGGACGGCCGGCGGGTGCCGGCTTGGACGCCGCCAAGTCGATGGTCACGGTGCGGCGGGTTGATCCTAAGAGTTGATGCAGGAGTTGGGCAGTATCTTTTAATACCCCGGCATGCCCCAGTTAATTGACAATCGCACCCGACAGTGCTTTCTTCAGCTAGGAAGCCAGCACCGCCAGGAGGTGCATGGATGCAGCACGCACGCGCTCCTCTGCTGCATGTCAGCGCTTTCTTTCAAGGGCCTCGGTGAACGGGGTCCATATTTTGGACCGAGTCTCTTTGTTCCTGTTGCACGTGCATCACAATTCATGCGTCGTGGCAAGCTTCACGTGCACCAATGCGCGCGCCTCCCGACATTTTCCAAGAGACGAAGGGCTATAACTGGTCGGGGAGGCGTCGGCCAGCGAGACCCCTTCGTACGTACCTCGACAAGGTCGTTCTCATGCTCCTCACAAAAAAAGACGACTGGCCAGTCCCTCCCCTTCTGGGGGGGAGCGGAAATGCAGGGAACCTGTAGCGCATGAACGTGAGGAGAGACGCTCTTGAGCCTTTGGGGCCACGTTGCAGTGCATGTGCAGCGGCTGCAAACGGCGCTGCACGTCAATCGGCGGTCTGTAAGGTACCTGGTTTAAGCCCCACTGCGCAGCGAAGGCAGTCTGCCGACGTCGGCATCGTCGGCTCGAGCATGTCAGAGATGGGGGGAATCATTGGACGGACAATTGGGTTGGCCCCTGGGGGGGCCACTGTGAGAAGATCTAAGTGATTACAATGAAACACGTGTGATTTTAAGTGATTCAATCATGTAAAATCAACATGATTGTAATCTAATTGAAATCACTCAACATCTCTGATGGCACCCGAGCCCAGCCGATCACAACTACACGAGCTACCGTACAGTACATGCGCAGTACAGAAAATGTCCATCTCGTAACAACTATGGCGCACGAGGCCCAGTGCGTACGCGATTATATCGGGCTCGTTTATATCCACCCTGGATATGAACGAGCCGAACAACGCACGAGAGAGCTCCTCAGCACTGTACAGCAAGATTCCAATAGTGTATTTCTTCGAGCCCGTTCTGGAGCATTGCAAAAATCTACAGCACTTATCGACTTCCTGTGCGCTGCGAACGCGCACCGCCTGCCAACATCACTGTGCTACGGACGGGAAATCGGCGACGCCACGGGTGTCACCCGCATCGCCCGCTTCTCTCGCCTGGTACCGCTCTTTCGACGCTTCACCCTTTGAGAACGCCCACACGGACGTCTCAGCCGTCGTTGCCTTGATGGCCAACACGTCGCTGGCGGACAAGTTGATGGGCGTGGACACGCCAGACCGCGTGCGCGCGGCGCAGCGGTGGATGGATGCTGAGAGCGACGTCGCTGCGATTGAAGAGACAATAGATACGGTTCTGGACGGGGAGGAGGACGACCTGTGAGTGTTTTTCTACACACTTTTATTGTATTTGTTTTACGCTTGCCCCCACATCATTCACTTGTCCAGATACAACCTCCGTGCGTCGTACCGCCACCGTCTGCGTCACGTCACCTACGTGCCCCTCCGTACCCTGCCGGTCCCCTTGTACTCCCCATCTGCGGCCATGAGTTTCGGTTGGGCTCCATTCTCGCGAGCCCCCCCCGCACTTTTCGGTTGAGCACCGTTCTCGCGAGCCCCCCCCGCATCCCCATCCCGCTCCGCCGCCCCCCCCCCGCATCTCCTCTCCTTCATGACGATCCTCCCAGTCGCAGACGAGGTCCGCCTCCTCTGTACGCCCGTCCCCTTCACATTTTCCTGGCCAAGTCAGAACAGGCATTTTCGTACTTTGTAGGCTCGTTGTCGCGATTCCTCTCGCCACCTGACACATTACTGCACTTGGTGGTACATCAAGTCGGAACAGTACTGTTCCGACTCCGAATGGTGCGGTACAGAAGTTGGCTACTTGCTCGGGAGACCCCTGGATATGATCGCGTACGCACTGTACATTTTTTCCCCGGCCGCACGCATGCGGCACTTTACTCGGATCCCTTGCTGGAAACCGGTCCATCGTCTTCCCACACTTGTGCTGCGGACCCCCCCCACCCATGCTCCCCTCCACCCCGCCGCGACGGCGCGCTGGGGCCAGACGGGTGGCGCGGGTCCCGCCCCATCGCCTCCCCCCCACGCCACCCCCCCCCCCCCCACGCCCAGTTAAGGGCGGACATTTGGGTCAGAACGGATATATCTCATTGGTTGAAAACTCCCCACTACACCGAGAAAAAGCGCAGAGACGCGCCAGACAGGCACCAACGGGTACCTGGAGACAGACTGGCGCAAGAGAAACAGAGGAACCCTATATCATAAAATGCGCTATGAGTTATCCAGTTTTATACGTGTTTTTTTGTGTCCTGAGCTGCTGTGCTTCACGCTGCTTCATGGGGTAGCAAGCCAGACGTCCGCAAACAGGTACTCTTAAGAGCATGTCTATCGGTGAGACCCAAAACCCATATTTTATGGGTTTATAGCTCAGCGCATGTCTATCGGTGCACCTAAAACCCATAAAAAGTAGCTCTGAGCTATTCGCTGAGCCAAATCGGGCCTCGGATAGCTCAGAGGATAGCTCAGAGCTATCCTGCAGAGAAGAATAGCCAAGCCAATCACGTGCCAGCATCTCAAGAATGAGCGGCCGTGACACGATTCCTGCTAGTAAGTTCAGGGTCAGGGACACAATTGCTGCGAGAATGTCCCACACAGCTCTTACAGTTGCCACACTTGCCTGCCGTTCGCCTTCGTCCAGCCCGTGGCACTCGGTGCGTTCGTCGGTGATGCGAGCATCAACGTCCCCCCTTCCCACACCAGCGAAAACGTTCACACTCCTGCCGTGATGGCATCGTCGCCGGAGAGCCCTAATCCCCCTGACGCAGCTGATCCTGTTCCTGCACCTTCCTGCTGACCCTACCAGTCGCCCCCGCCAAGTAGCAGGCACCGACGTGACTGCAGCTCCGCTGGCCGTTGCCGCTGCTACGCACACTTCGACCGCAGCATCCTGCTCTTCATCGTCACTCAGGAGGTGCTCAAGTAGCTCGTCCATTGCAAAAAAAAAAGGGGGCGGGTGGTAAAGCGTTGGTGGAGGAATGCGCGATGGTTCACGCACTGGTGAGACCGGTGGGGAGGACTGGAATGATCGCAGAGCAGCGTTTGTTGCATCGCCAGTCTCCTACCCTGTGGATTTAGGGAATGGACATCAACTCCGCTTCAACTATCTAACATTGCGGCACCCTTGTGGGCTGGAGAAGCCTATATGGCTCAGGACCGATAGACATGCTCTGAGCTATCGCCAAAAGAAATAGCTGGATGGGCATGGGTTTTAGCTCCACCGATAGACATGCTCTAACTGGGCGTGCCCCCCACCCACCTCCACCCCGGCCGCCAACCCCCCCCTGTTCCTTTCCTGCCGCGCCCCCCCCCCCCCCCCCCGCTGCTCAAAGCGCGGCACACAGCGAGACGGCGCCGCCGCCGCCGCCGCCGCCGCCGCCGGCTGCTCCCCCCCATCTCCCCCCGCTGCTGCCGCACCCCCCCCTGCGCGCGCGCGCCCATTGTCTGCCCCCGCCCGGCGCGTGGGCGCTGCCGCCGCCGCCGCCGCCGCCGCCGCCGCCGCCGCCGCCGCCGCCGTGCGTCCTTGGCCGCTGGCGGCGGGCGGTTGCGGGGGGGCAACACCCCCCCCCCCCCCCCCCCCCCCCCCTCCGTCGCTCCCTCCCGCCCTCCCTCCCTCCCTCCGTCCCTTTCCCCCCCCCCCCCCCGCCGCCGCTCTTCTCCTCCCACCTGCTGCGGCTGCCGCCGTCCCCCGCGGACCGATGCCGCTGCTGCTGTTGCCGGCGCGGGGGCGGGGGGGTGGGGGGGGGGTGGGTGGGTGGGGGGGGAAGGGGGGGGGGGGTGGGGGTGGGGAAGAGGCGGCGACGCGGTGGGTGGGGGACCGTACCACCCACCATTGCACGGGTGGCCGCCGCGGTGGCGCACAGTGGCGGGCAAGGCGGGGTGGTTGGGCGGTGGGTGAGGAGGGGGGGGGGGGGGGGGGGGGTGGGAGGATGGGAAGAGCGACGCTGTGTGAAGGAGAGGGGGGGAGGCGGGGGGGTGGGGGGGGTTGGTTGTGGGTGGGGGTGTTGGGGGGGGGAGAGGGGAAGGGTTTGTGTGTGTGTGTGTGTGTGTGAGCAGCGGCGTGGGTGGGGGACGCCGAGAGGGGGTGGGCGACGACGACGAGAGGGGATGACGACGAGAGGGGGTGGGGGATGAAGACGAGAGGGGGTGGGGGGGGGGGCGGGGGCGGGGGCTGGGGAGGGGGGGGGGGGGGGGGGGGGACCCCACCCCCGCTCCCACCCCGGCACCACCCTCGCTGCCGTGCGGGCGGGACGGGCGGGGGGGCAGGGGGAGGGGGGGGGTGGGTGGGTGGGGGGGGGGGGGGGGGGGGGGGGGTGCGCCCACGCCCACGGCCACCCCGCCGCCCGCCCCCGCCGCTGTGCGCCGCCACCGCCAGTCGCCGGCGGCGGGCGGCGGCGCCTCCCCCCTCGGCGGCGCCCCCCGGCTGCCACGCACCCCCCCGCCGGCCGCCGCGCCCGGGTGGCTGGCCGTGTTCAACCCCCCGCGCCCGCCGCCGCCGCCGCCGCTGCCGCTGCCGCCGCCGCCGCGGCCGCCGCGGCCGCGGGTGGCCAAGACGGGCAGCGGCGGCGCCCCACTCCTCTTCCGCCGCCGCGTCTGGCCGCCCGCGCTCCCGCCCCACGCCCCCCCCCGTCGACCACCCACGTTGGCCACCTCCATCAAACCCCCCTCCCCCCCCTCCCCCCTCTGGCCCACCACCCCTCTTCCCTTCCCACCTCCCCCGACACCCCCTCCTCCTCCTCCCAACCATCCCGCCTCCCCCCCGCCAGAACCCCTTCTCCTCCCGCCCCCCCCCGCCCCCACTCCCCGTCCCCCCCCCCCCCCCCCCCGCCCGCCCGCCCGCCACCTTCCCCGCCACCATGGTGGCCAAAGGTGTGGTCACCCGCACCCGCCGCGGGGACCCCCTCCACCGTCGGGGCCCCGTCGGCGGCGGCCTTGTGGTTGTCGCCGCCGACGGCCGCGGCGGCGGCGGCGGCGGCGGCGGCGGCGGCGGTGGCGGTGGCGGGGGGGGGGGCGGCGGCGGCGGCGGCATGGGCGGCGGCTGGGTGGTCTCCCGCTGCGGTGGCAGCGTCGGGGGCGCCCTCACGGGGCGCGGCGGCGTCCTTGTCGTTGGCCGCGGCGGCGGCGGCGGCGGCGGGGCCGTCGCCCCGCCCCCCCCCGTGGCGCGTGGCGCTGCCGCCACGGCCATGGCGGCTGCCGCCGCCGCCACGGCGGCGGCGGAAGCGGCAGCCGCCGCCGACTGGTCGTGCGGGGACTCGTCGGTGAGCAGCGATAGCGGTGGCGACGCCGGCGGCGGCGGCGGCGGCGGCGGCGGCGACAGCACCTGCAGCAGCAGCTGCAGTGAGAGTGGCGCCTTTGGTCGTGGTCGCGGCCGGCGTCGGGACGGCGGCGGCGGCGGCGGCGGCGGCGGCGGCGGCGGGGGTCAGCCGGGCTCCCTCCCCTTGCCTGGCGGGGCGGCCCGCCGCCCGCGGCGCGGCGTCGACGCCGACGGGGCGCGGATGGAGGGGGGCGGCAGCTGGGTGTCGCGGCCGCCGCCGCCGCTGCCGGCGTCGTCGCTGCACGTGGCCACGCGTGGGGCGCCCAGGGGGGGGGCGGGGGTGCGGGTGGGGGACGCTGCCGCTGCTGCTGACGCCGCTGCCGCTGACGCTGCCGCCGCTGCCGCTGCCGCCGCCGCCGCTGCCGCCGCCGGCGGGTGGGCCCGCCGGGGTGGCGGGCCGGCCGGGCTGGGGGGGGGACGCCGGATGGACGTGCCCGACGAGGCGGACGAGTTTGGGCCGGGCGGGGAAGCCGCGTTTGTGCGCGTCCTGTCGGCGGACCTGGACAAGCTGTGCCGCCTCAACTACCATGTACGTTTGGGGCCGCACTGGTGGGGAGAGGTGTTGCGGGGGGTGGGGTGGGGCGGGGGGGGGGGGGGGGGGGGGGGGGGGGGATTGACATCCATGGACAGGAAGAGGGCAGCCTGGGCAGCTCGTAGGGGGGGCGGGGCGGAGAGGGGCGTGGCTTGTGTCATGCTGGACACCAACTGACCGTTGCTTCTGCCCGCCACCTGGGACGCTCGCTCACGGTCGTGTTGCCTGGACCGCCCGCCACTTTGCCTCGCCCCGCTTCTGCCCCACAGTCGCAGCCCGCGCCGCCGCCCTCCGCGTCCCACTCCCTCTTTTACTCGCTCCACCCCCAGGCGTTTCCCCTCCCCTTTTACATCTCCCGGCTGGTCACGCACCTGCCCACCCCCCCCTCCACGTACATCACCGCCCTCATCCTGCTGGACCGCCTGCAGGCGGCCCACCCGGGCACCCTGGCGGTCACCTCCCTCAACGTGCACCGGCTGCTCATCACGGCGTTGCTCATCGCGGCCAAGACCCTCCACGAGCCGGCGCTGCCCAACGCGCTGGCCGCCGCGGTCGGCGGGGTGGGCCTGTCGGAGCTCCGCCGCCTGGAGCTGGCCATGCTCTCCCGCCTCCGCTGGGCCGTCTTTGTGCGCGCCGACGAGTACTTTGTGTACGAGCGCGCGCTGATGAGCCGCGTGGAGCGGGGGGGGGGGGCGACGCCGACGGGCAGCCCGGTGCTGTCGCACGAATGGTGATGGAGGGGGGGGGGGGGGGGGGGGGGGGAGCACCCACCGCCCGCGGTGGACCGAGCATGCGGCTGCAGTGGGCAGGGGCAGGGGGGGGAGGAGGGGGGGGGGGGGGGCGGGGGGGGAGCTGTTGGGAGAGGGGGGAGGGGGATGGGTTTGGTGCGAGGCGGCCCCATCCCCTCTGGACCGGGGTTTGTTGGCCAAGGTGTGGGGCCAGCTCCGTGGGATGGGGCTGCCCCGCCCCCACCCCCCGTGACCGTGGCGTGGCGCGAGCCGACGGGGCAGCCGGGGTAGAGCACAGCCCCCCTGGCAGGCGGGCACCTCTCTGCCTGCGAGGCGTCCGAGCCCCGGGGATGGCCTCCCCCCGCTGTCCGCGGTACCCTCCCGTGGAGGGTTCCTCTCTCTTCCCCGACGCAGGGCACCGGTGGGGGCACTCTGGGAGGGCACCATGGCTTTTGAGCGCCTGGTGTGACCTACCTGGCGACGTCCGCCCGGTCGTCATTGACGGTGGGGGCGCCACTACACCCACTCTGGCGGGTATGGCCGGCTGCACCGATGTGGCGAGACCGTCTACCCACGCACCGTCGGCGGCGCCGGCGGCGGCGGGGAGCCATCCACAGTGGGGACGTGGTCTGGGCGGTGCGTGGCGCTACCGGCAGGGGCGACCTTGGGTGGGGCGCCGCCACCCGCAGCATGCTGCGGCGACTGCAGTATCCGCGGCGGCGGCGGCCGTGGCGGGCGAGTCTCCCGCTCTTGTACCGGTGCGGCCGGGTGTGGAAACAGTGGTGTGGCGCTGGTGTCTTTTTGGAGTACCCCGCGAGGGGCTGGACGGGCACGCCGCTGCGGCAGTGTGGGCCCTGTGGGAGGGAGAGACGGCGGGGCGGCTGGGGAGTGGTCTTTCTACCGCAAGAGGCCGCGGGCTGCCCCCAGGCTGGGTGCAGCCTTGTACGTGCGCAGGGAGTAGGGCAAGAAGAAACAAAAATCACAACTGCCCGCCAGCACCGTCTCTGCGAGTGGGAAGGCGCAGGCGCCGCTGCGCTCTGTGGCACTCGCGCGCCGCGCGGTGGCCGACGGGGGCGAGTGCTGACGCGTGCCCCGTCGGGCACGCCCGGGCCGCAGAGCCACTCTTGGGGGGGCGCTGCGGGACACTACGCGGCCACCGTCTGTGGCGGCAGCGTCGGCCGCGTTGGCAGCCGTGCCAGCCGTGCCCGCCGCGTTGGCAGTTTCAACAGGGGGTCCGCAGCGCCATGATGTGCCACGGAACCGCCCATCCGCCAAGGCACAGCCACACTCTCCCAGACAGTAAGCCATGGTCGTGAAAGCCATGGTCGTGAAAGCCATGGTCGTGAGTGTGAGTGACACTCTGAGGCGCTCGGCGTCTAAAGAGGCGACAGCTGCTCCACTGCGGCGTGGCTGTTAGAGGACAAGGTCCTGGCGCCTGTAGGTTTGAAGCTATGGAATACTATTTAAAGTATACGTCCGTGGACGGGCGCCACCGGGACGTGGCCACGTCCATGTGTAGACGTCGCTTTCGCTCTCCATACGTGCACTCCCAACTAAATGATTTTTATTATTATTATACATATTATGTAAAAGAGTACAAGCCACCGCAGACTCTGTGGGGGAAGGTCTCTTGGTACCCCTCACAGCGATGCTCAACCATGCACACGTGCGACCAGACGGCGGCTGCTTCTGGTATGTAACGGCCGTACCGTGAGCTCCAACCTCTTGACTGCATTGGCCCACCGTAGCCCCCCTTTCGTTGACTATTGGGTAGGGATTAAAGGACATCGCCGAAAATATATAAGTATCCAAGCATCGGTGGACAATTCGTTGCCTACCATGTTCGCCACGTGGTCGAGGTGAGCGCCGCCAGAGCCTGGGCCTTGTCCCCGGTTCCGTCTCGATCAGACCGCGGCTCTCCACGTCACTGACATGCACCCCCCGCCCCCGTCCATGGTTGCCCAGTTTCCGCCGTGGAGCGTCTCTGACGGCAGCGACGCCTCACCCGCCGCCTTTTTCATCTTCCCTGGAACAGCCTCTCCCCACCCGCGCTTCCGGCCGGCGCCGGTGGCGGCGCAGGGGAACGCCTCGCCGTCCCGGGCCACTTCATTGCTGCGCCCCCCTCGGGCAGCACCCACTTCCCGGCGGCGGCGGGCGGTCCTCACCATGGGCGACCACTCCTCCCCCACGGGACCGGATGCCGTCACCGGCGCTTCGCCCTCCCCCCCCCCCCCCCCCCCCCCCCGAGGCGCACCATGCGCACCTTGCACCCGCGGCGGCGCTGTGGGCGGCCACCCTCACCCCCGCCCGGTCACTGACGGCGGCGGTGCTGCTCGAGCCCACCGGCGGGGCCGTGTCCACCTCCTGGACCGCCCGCTCCGCCACCCGCCTTGCGCGGGCGCCCCACACCGTCACGCACGTGCGTCGCCACGGGGGCGCTGCTGGCGCCGCCACCGACGGGGCGGCCTACGCCGCCACCCCGCCCGTTGGTGGCGTCCGTGGCAGCCCGTCGCCGTGCCGCACCTGGTGGGTGGTCAAGGTGCCTGCGTCTACTCCCGACGCGGATGGTGGCGCCGCGGCGGGCAGTGGCGGCGGCAGCGGGGCGGGGGGGGGTGGAGGGGCAGGGGGCGGCGGCGACGCCTTTTTGGAGCTCTGGGGGCCGTCGGGCCTGGCCGCCACCGTCCGCGTGCCGCCGGCGGTGCACGGCCCGTTTTGTACGGACGAGTGGTTTGGCGGCGGGGGGGGGTGGTCCCCCGACTGCCGCCGCTACATCTACGCGGCCGAGGCGCCCGTGGGGGCGGCGGCTACTGCAGACGGTGCTGCCGCCCGCGACGATAGTGGCGGCGGCGGCGGCGGCGGCGCCCCCGCGGGCCCGCGGGTGGCCAAGACCGTGCTCGGTGCGGGGATGGTCGACGCGTACGCCGACCGCGACGACGATTTTGGCGAGTGCTACGTCCGCCGCCGCGCGCCGACCCTCTTCCTCATCGACTGGGGCGCCGCCGTGCCGGCCGGCGGCGGCGCCGACGGTGACGGCAACGCCGCCGCGTCGGCCGCGAAGCTCGACGTGGCGGCGCCGACGGTGGCCCGCCTGGGCGGCGTGCCCCCCGGCCTGGCCGTCGGCGACGCGTCGTGGTCCCCCGACGGCGCGGCGGTGGCGTTTGCGGGGCGCCCCGCGGTGGGAGGCGGGGACCCGGCGGCCCCGGCCTTTCAGCCCGGTCTCCGCTTTTGCTACAACCGCCCCTCTGCTGTGTACGTTGCGGCCGCGCCGGGGGGTGGTGCGGGTGGCGCCCCCGCCCTGACCGATGTGGTGCGGGTGAGTGGTGAAGACTGCTGCGCGCGGTCCCCCCGCTTCCACCCGTCGGGCGGGGCGGTTGTGTGGCTGGCCACCCCCTGGACGGGTGCCCACGCGTCCGCGTCGGTGGTGCGGGTGGCGGTGCGCCGGGCCACCGCGGACGGCGACGGCTGGACCGACGCGCCCGTCGCGACGGTGGTGGGGGTGGTGCCGGACTTTCCCCCGGCCACGTCCTTTCCCGGCCTGTTTGCCCACGCGCTGCCGGCGGCGCCGTGGCTGCGCCCCGACAGCCTGCTGGTGAACTCTGCCTGGGGCGCCCGCTCCGTGGTCCTCCGTGTGCGGGTGGACGTTGAGGCGGTGCGGGCGGGCGGGGACGGCGGCGGCGGTGGCGACGGCAACGGCGGCGCCGCTGAGACGGCGGCGGCGGTGAGTGTGGCGGCGGCCGTCCCCGACGGCGCCGTGACGGTGCATGACGTGGCGCCGGGGGGGGTAGCGCTCGTCGAGGTCAGCGGGCCCGACACACCGGCGTGGGTGGCGCTTGCCACAGAAACGGACACGGATGGCGATGCCGGGGGCACGGCAGGCGGCGCACGGCCCCGCGGCGCGCCGCCGCCGCCCCTGCAGCTGACGCCCGTCACGCGGCGGGTGGATCTGGGCGTCATCACCGCGCGCACCCAGTACCTGCGGCGGGTGGACCGGTCCACCACGGGGGCCGGCGGGGACGACCCCGACGGAGATGCTGACACGGTCGCACCCTCGACCACGGCCACGGCCGGCCTCCCCGCCGACGCGGCTGCCATCCAGTACGCACCCGTGGAGCCCGACGCTGCGGACGTGGCCGACGCGTTCCACGTGGTGCTGCTGACGCCGTCGGCATCCGCCTCGGCAGCGGTGCGGCCCGCCAACAATGATGCCGGGGAGGGGGTGGCGGCCGGTGGGGGCCCGCCGGCGGGCTTGCGGCGATCGGCGACGGCGGCCGCCGCCGCCCCTCCGCTGATAGTCTACCCCCACGGGGGCCCTCACTCGGCCTACAACTCTGCCTACTCCCCTGCCCTGACCGCCTACGTCCGCGCCGGCTACGCCGTTGCCATGATCAACTTTCGGGGCAGCACCGGCGCGCCGCAGGCGTCGGTGGTGTCGCTGCTTGGGCGGGCGGGCACCCAAGACGTTGGCGAGTGCGTCGCCGCCACGCAGTGGGCGCTCGACGCCCTCACCGGCGGCGCCAGTGATGATTGCGGGGGCGGCGGCGGCGGCGGCGACGGCAGCGGCGGCGACGGCGACGGCGGCGCCCCCCGCCTGCGGGTGGGCATTGTGGGGGGCAGCCACGGGGGCTTCCTTGGCGCCCACCTGTCGGCGCGCTACCCCGCCACGTACGCCACGGCGGTGCTGCGCAACCCGGTGGTGGACGTGGCGTCCATGGCCGGCGGCACCGACATCCTCGACTGGTGCTACGCCGAGGCGGGGGTTGCCGCCGCGGGGGGCGTCGACGGCCCGGCGAGCGGCGGCGCCGCCACCTACCCGGTGCCGCTTGCAGCGCTGACGGCCATGTGGCACGCCTCGCCAGTGGCGTGGATTGGGCGCGCGGCGGCGGCGGCGGCGGCCGGGCCTTCCGCGGGCACACCGCCACCGCCGCCGCCGCCGACGCTGCTGCAGGTGGGTGGCTCCGATCGGCGGGTGCCGCAGCAGCAGTCGCGCGAGTGGGCGCGCTGCGTGCGCGGCGCCGGCGGTGTTGTGGCGACGCGGCACTATGCGACCGAGGCGCACGCGATTGACGGGGTGGGGGGCGGGGACGACGCGATGGTCCACGCCCTCGCCTGGCTGTGGACCCACCTGGGCTGAGCGGCGCTCGCGCGCTCCCAGCGGGCGGCAAGGGACGCGCGAACGGGGGCAGGGGTCGGTCGGTGGGTGGTCTGGTTGTGGCACCTGGGGGTCATGGCCAGGTGCAAGGCGCGCAGCTGGCCGAGGCGGTGGCGCCGCCAGGAGCCGCGGGGGACCGGCGGGCGCCACCCGGGTCCGTCGGTGGGGGTGGCTTGCAGGTGGCCTCCCTTGCCCCCCGTATACACACACTTGAGCGGCGGCCAACCCGCTTGCGGGGGTCCGCCGCCGCCGGTCGCCTCCCCCCGCGGTGCGGGCGGTGGTGGTAGTCAACACGAATTTTCCTCTCCGCCAGGAGGGCGCCTCTATCCGCCCCTCATCCTCCCCCCGCCCCACTGCCCTACCTCCTCTCAACCACGCCGGGCGGCATCCATCACGCCATACATTACGCCCATAGAGGGGGCGGCGGTCCACACGCCACAACCACCACCACCACCCCAACAACCGGGAGCAGCACAGCAGCGGGAGGCGGTGACCGACAAGACAGAAAAAAACAACAGCATTACGCCACTTCACCCCCCGATGGGAAAGCGACTGCCCCCCCCCCTCCCTCCCCCAACCACTCCGCATTAGCTCCTCGCCCCTCCTTCCTCCGCCCCCTCTGCCCCTGCTCCCTGCCCCCAGCAACGAACGCATCTCGGATCATGCACCGTGACGGTCGCGTGCGTCTGGCGCGCGGTGGGGTGGCCCCGACTTCAGGTCTAGAAACCACGCGCACGCGCCATCCCGTCACGCCCCCACACATGCGCCGACAATCCCGCGCAGTGGCCACATAAACGAGAAACAGATGTTCTCGACAACGGGCACACCCACTCCCACCCCCCGCTTGTGTCCGTCTCCACAAACCAAAAAATCATGGCGGGCCAACCGCAAGCCCCAAGCGTCCACCCCCGCCCCACATCGCGCCCCCCCCCCCTCCCGCCACGGCGACAGCGCAATCAGCCAGAGACAAGGTCGCCCTCAATCCCCCGCACAGATCCCCCCCTTGCGACCACGTCCGTCACGAGCGCCTGCACCTCGGCCGACAGCCGTGCCACCTCCTCTGCTAGGCGATTATTCTCCGACGCAAGGTTGGCTGCCGCCCGGCGGGTCTCATCCGCACGGCCCACCGCGCGAAGGCGGCAGCGCTCGGCGCTCTCCCGGTTGCGCAGCCGTCGCAGAACCCGCCGCTCCTTGTCTGTCATCTTGGACGTGGTCACGCCGGGGGCGCCAGCAGCAAGGGAGCCAGGCAGCGCCACCGCGCCGGCGCTGCCCACACCGCCCCGGCCTCCTAGGGCGGGGGTGTTGGCGTGGCCGGGGACACCGCTCATGGCGCCCGCCACCGCCACCGCTGCAGTGGTGCGGTTGCGACGGGAAAGCAGCTCCGACGCAGACACAACGCCATCCACATTGATGTACGGCTTTTTCTCCGTCACGGCGGGGGGGCGCGTCAGCTCCCACCGCCGCCGCCGCCGGGCGGCGGCTGCCGACGGGCCCGCCGCCGCCGCCGCCGCCGCGACACCCGCAGGCGGGCCGTACGCAGCCGGCGGCGGTGGTGGGGGCAGCGCCGCCGCTGCCGTCACGGCGGGCGGGTCGTTCACCCACGGCGTGATGGGGGCGTGTGACATGGGCCACGCGGGGACCGACAGCGCAGGCCGCTGCACGCCACCAACAAGTGGGAGGTCCAAGCCCGGCGGCCGGCGGCCGGCCAGGGACGTCTGCCGCACCTGCGGCGGCGGAGCAGTCGCCGCACCGCTTGGAGTACCCCTGTGGCGACCAGCGCCCGCCGCGCCACCGCGAGACGGCCAGGCGTACATGGGCTGCACACCCCCGATCGAAGTGGCCGCGGCGGCCGCGTCTGCTTCAGCCTCGGCCATGGCCTGCTCATCGAGGCCATCCGCGTCGCCCTCGAAAAAGCCGCCCATCACACCCCGCGGAGACACCTTGGGCGGCTGTGGTGGGCACGCCGTCGCCGACACGGCCGACGTGAGCGAAGACGACGCCGCGAGTGGCACGCACAGCGGCAGCGGCGGCCCCGCCGTCGACGCGGTGTAGGCCACAGGCGGCGGGGGCGGGCGGCCATAGAAGCGCGTAGCGGGCGCACCCGGCACGGATCCACACCCGCCGCCGACACCACCACCGCCGCCACGGGCCAGTGCCGACGTTGTCGTGGTGCCCGTCGACATGATGGACATCATCTCCTCGTGTGGCCGTCCGCTCAGCGCCAGCGGCGCCGCAGGGGGCCCGCCGAGCATGGCGCCCGCCACCGCCCCCGGCGAAATGATCTGGTCGAGCACGCCCCCAAGCGCCTGCGGGTTGACGGGCTCCTCCAGGCTACCTCCTCCGCCGCCACGGTAGGCTGTCTGCTGCTGATGCCGCGGCTGATGTTGCTGCTGCTGCTGCTGCTGCTGCTGCTGCTGCTGCTGCTGATAAGACAGCGGGTAGCCACTGCCGGTCAGGCCACCGCCACCGACACGGCCGCCGGCAACGGACCGGAGTGGACGACCGTACGCGTCCCGCCCAGGGTCTACAGCACCCACCAGCGGGGCCGGCCGGCCAACCAAGCGGGCGTCCATCCGTGCAGCGCGCGTCGCCTGGGTCACACGGTTGCGGTGGGACGGTGACGCTACCGTTGCCGTCCGTCCGTCCGTCCGTTCAACCAACAAACCGCGTCAGTGTGGAGCGCCCTGCGGCCGGCGGTGCGACCAGACCGACCCCCCGAGCGGCGGATATAGCCGCGCTCTCAGGTGGCGCAGGCAACACAGCCAGTGTGGCTGCCTAGGACAGCCGCGCCGCGCCAAAAGACCTCCCCTGGCACCCCCCCCACCCCCCCAAGCTGGCGCCCGCTCAATGCCAGAAGTCCCAACAGCGACTGCGCAGAGGCCACAGGCCAATGAGACCACACAGTGGCGGCGGTAGCAAGCGCCTCCCCCGCCGCGCAGCGCGCCGATGATGGCGTCGCAATGCCCACGTCGCCACCGCGGACCACGTTCCGTGCGCCGCCCCGACCGAGGTCCAGGCAACCACACGGCCGGCCGGGCGCAATGACACAGCGCGCCGCGCCTACCAGTGGGGCCCCCACGGACCTAGGCGCCCAAGGGGTCTGGCCTCGGCCAACGCTCGCTCCCCTCTCCCTGCCCCGCCCAACCCCCCGGCCCCAGCACCGCTCTACGCACTCCGCACGGCCCGTCGGCGGTACACCCACCAACACCCGCACGCGCAGACCAAAATGACACAAATGGACCGCACCTCCCCCCCCCCCCCGCCGCCCTGCGGAGGAGCTCAAACGGGAGAGGGACGGCGTAACGCGGGCGGCGCAGGCGGCACCGAGGTGCCCCCCACGGGTAGCACCACAACCTCCCCCCCACCCCCACCTACGCTCCACGCCCCTCCCCGCCTTCACCCGGCGCGGTAGCTACTCCCACTCCCACACACACGCGCGTGCGCGCGCGCGCGCGTGCAACGGCAGCGGGGTGCGGAGAGACGTCGGTGGCGGCGGCCGCGGCGGTCGGCACGACGGCGGTGGGGACGGCGCGCAGTGGCGACGGCGTGGGGTCGGCCGGGTGCGGCGCGGCGCGACGAGGGTGACGGCGTGAGCGGGGGGGAGCAGCCGCAACGCTGGCGGGGCGGCTGCGCGCGCGACGGCGTGGGCTGCTGCCGTCGCTGCGGGGACAGGCGGGTGCCGACGACGCCCGGCGGACGGCGGCTCGCGGAAAACGCACAGCGGCAAGCAGCAGCAGGCAGCGGCAACGGCCCCCGCCAGTCGGGGGAGTGCGTGCGGGAGGCTGGCCGGGGCGGTGGCGGACCCTGCTCCCACTCCCCCCCCACCCCCACCACAAAACCACACCCTCCCACCACGAGCAGAGGCAGGAGACAGCGGCAGCAGTCAAAGAGCGACAGTGGCAGGTTGGGTGGGAGGGGGGTGGCGGGGGAGTGGGGGTGCCGCCACCAGCCTCTACGCAACGGCAGGCGCGACACGCAACCTACGGCCGTGTCGAGGTCCGCACCGCGGCGCTCCTTCCCCCCCTCCCCCCCCCCCCTCGGCGTGTACCCAGCGCCGCGCGCGGGGGCGGGCCCACCCGCCGCAATATGAACGCACAGCCAAGGGCGGTGGCCCGCAGCCGCCGGGGAGGGTGGTGGAAGGAGGGGGCAGGGGTGCTCTGGGGGCAAGGCCACCAAGGGGGGGGGGGGGGAGGGGGCGCAGAAGAGCGCGCGCCGCCACACGCACAGCGCCCGCGGCTTGGCCGACGCCCCCGACACCCGCCTCCGCCACAAGACCGCTGGACGATGGCGGCCGTACCGCTGCTCCCCCGCTGGTCTCCCGGCCCGTCCCCCCTAGCCTCTGCAGACCTCTCCCTGTCTGTCACTCCCTCTCTCTCTCTCTCCCTCTCTCTATCTCTTTCCTCTCTCTCACCTCCCTGCACGCAGTGACAGCGGCCGCGGCAGAACCAAGACGAAGAGCCCAACAGCGCGCCGCGGGGGCGGACGACACCCGCGTGCCAGAGAGCGACGCGCGCGACAGCCAGCCAGCCGCGCCGCCTACGCCTGCCACGGCGCTTCTCCGCCGCCCCGCCGTGGGCGAGGGGAAAGAGGGGGAGAGGGGGAGAGGGGGAGAGTGGGAGACAGGGGAACAAAGCCGCAGCAAGGAAGTGGCCGGGGCGGCGTCACGGGGTCGGGTAGATACGGCGGGGACGGTGGGGCGGGGGGGAGGCGTGGGTGGGGTTTGGCCGTGCGACGGCCGGCCCAAACACACGCCCGAGTGGCGGCGGGGGGGAAGCCAGCCAGGCAGGAGGGGGACAGGGAGAGCAGGGGGGAGGGGGGAGGGGGGGGGGCGAACGGCGACGTGCGCGCGCGAGGCGGTCAGCCACCACGGAGTGGCAAGTGGCGTGGGCGGCCAAGGGGGGAGGTGGGTGGGTGGGGGAAGGGGCACGGAGGGGGCAGCGTCACCAGCCGCCGCGTGCTGCGCGTGCAACAGGTGGCGGGGGGGAGGGAAGGTCGGTCGCGGCGGGGGCGGGGAGGGGAAGGGGTGGAGGGGTCGCTTGGAGGGGATGAGGGGGGGGGGGGCGTGGGTGAGGCGGGGGGAAGACGGCCAAGCCCGTGTCGTCCGCGCGCGCACACCTTGCGCACCGCCCCCGCCGCCTGCAGCGAGCACCCAGCAGCCGCGGCGGCGGCCGGCGGCGGAAAAGAACGATGCGCGGCGCGCTGTGGCGGGCCCGCCGCACCGGCGGCGGCAGCCAGCGCGCCCCCCCCCCACACACACCTCCCACGCACTCCTCCACGCGCTCCCCGCACGAACCTTTTCCTCACGGAGCGCGGAGACAGGGGTTTTGTTTGAGAAAGGCCCGCCTCCCCCCTGTGCAACGCGCCCCGACGCCCTTCCAGGCCCTGCCGCCAGAGGTCCCACTAGAGCTCTAGTAGGGGGGGTCGAGGGCGGCGGGACGCGGCAATGTGCGGTTGGCTGGGTGGTGGGGGTAAGGCGGGCGGGGAGGATATCGTCGTCGACCAGTGGGGCGCCAGCGCCGCCAAGCCCCGGCTGGCAGCGCTCTCGAACAGCGAGGCAGAAGGCCGGGTGTGTCACAAAGAAACACACACGAGAGCGGAGGGGAGGGGGTGTGTGTGCAGTGTCAAGACCAAAAAAAAAAAAAAAAAGGGAAAAAGGGGAGCGTGGCGTGCCAAACAGGGGTGACGGGCGGGAGCCTGTGGAAAGGGACACGCGCTCGTGACAGGGCGGCGTGTTGCGAGGGGGTGTGTGGTGGGGCGGGGCGGGCGGGGGGAGGTTGCGGGTAGGCAGCGGTGGGCGCCCCCCCTTCCCCCCAGGACACCACCACCCGCCACCAGCTGTGGTCGATGCGAGGAGAAATCCCGCCGAGGGAGCACTGCAGCGTGGCAGCGCGCAGGAGCAGGTGGCCCTCGCCTACCGCCTGTGGGCGCGCCCCCGTCGCGCGGGCCCACGGGGGGGGGGACTGCGTTTGGTTGCCGGGGCTGCGCAAGAAGGGGCGACCTGGGCGTTCTAGAGGGGGGGGCGTGCGGCGGCCCCGACCGTGAGCAGACCACCCGCCTAGCCGGCCGTCAGCGCTCAACTCGTGCGCGGCTCTGCCGCACGTATACACACTCGGGACGTGGCAAGAGGAGGGGATGGGAGGGGCTGGGGGACGCGGGGGGGGTGCGGTCACAGAGGCCAGACCCCCTGTCTGGGCTGCCCATTACGAGGGGGGTGGCGGGGAGCCGGGGGGGGTCCCCACCGGCGGCCGCCACCAGCCAGGCTGCTGGCTATACCTTGCAAATCAGGGGGGAGGGTCACGTAGGACACAGGAATAACACAGAAAAAACCCGAAACCCTCGCGGAGTGGTCGTCGCAGACACCACAGGCGGCAGGGGCGGCGGCGTTTGCACGTTTGCCCAGGAGGGCGCGCAGCGACGAAAATGGCCCCCCTGCACCACAGCCGGTCGACGACCGGGCCCCCGTCCCAAACAGCGACAGCGGCCAACAGCACGCAAGGGAGGGATGTTCACAACCAAGAAAGGGCCAAAAGCCAGCCACTCTCTGGCTCTTGTGTCGAGCCGGCGGGGGGGGGGGGTGTGTGTGGCCCTCAATGACAGCTTCCACTGCCCAGCAGCCAATCGATGCCTCCCTTACCTGATTCGGGCGAGCTCGCAGCGGGAGCCCCGCTACGCAAACGGGGTGGGCACAGAGCTTCCCCCCCAGACGGACGAGTCGTGGCTGGCAGTCGCTTTGCCAGGGGGTTGGGGGGGGTGGTGGTGCCAGCCAACCGATGCGCGCTGCTTTGTCCAAGAGGAGCACCCCGAAGCTCGCCTTTCTCCAGCAGGGGTACGCCGGCGACCTGCAAGTGGTGCGCCTGACCAATGAGCGCCTGACCTATAGTGCGTCCCGTAAAACGTGGACGTGCTCGTGTCGTGATCATGTCAAATATCGGTCACTGGACCAATCAAACGCACACTGCACGACCCGTGCACGTCCACTTTTTGCGGGACACACAATATAATAGTCAGAGAAGGCCTTCCATGACACGGATCCGTGCAGATGATGCTCGAGAGGGTCGAGAGGATTGCTCCGCGGAGAAGCCTCTCGAGTGCGGTAACAGACAAGACCAGTAAAAAGAAAGGAGGAAGAGGGGAGAGGTGGAGCAAGGATGACCGGCTACTTCAGCAGAGGGGGCCCCCGAGAAGACTCGTCTGTGGGTCTGGTGCACTGAAAACGGAACCAAGTCTCCCTATCCTTGTGTTTTGAAGCCCATCAGCGGCACAAGAAGCCAGAAAAGACCGCAGTCCGCCTCTTGAACACTGGCTTGCACGTCTCGCGTCCACCAGATACCAGTTTTCTGGCAAACCGTACAGCGTAGGGGCCCACGTTGATCCGGTGTTTTCTGCCTCTGTGAAAGCGGGCCTACTGTACAGGGAGGAGTCCTGTTGGGCGAAGACTCCGATGAGGTCCAGCCGCACGACTCTGCTACAGTATGTATGTATCCTATCGTAGGCCTGCCGTGGGCGGGCGCTGGTGGGATCTCGACCCTTCGGGGCTGACGACTTTACCGCCAGGGAGATTGAGGAGCGCAAACTGCAGCAGCTACGTAGATATTGTTTTCTGAAGTGAAATGTGATGAAGTAATTTCATTGTGCTCGGGCAGCGGGCTATGGATATAGGGAGTAGCACTTAGTAATCGATTGTATGTTTGGTATGTATTGTTAGATGCACTTCCGCCGGTTGGTGGACGGATCCTGCTGTGCAATTACATTGGCAGCCTTCGTCTCGTCGCGCACTCGTCGTTCCCGATAGAGACCAGCAGAGAGCAAGTGACGATGGTCCGACCGTCTACGGTACGCGTCTCTCCACCCTCTTGTCGCCCTCCCTAACCCTTTACGCGCGCTGAGGATACCGTATCACAATTTTCCCGACGGTGTGCCTGTTGGTTCCCCCGTGAGTGACCTCTATCTAGAAGGACTTTCTGAGCGCCGCCTCTCCGTAGCCTCTTTTCACTCGACATACATCTCTCTTCCTCCTTTATGTGCTGTACTGACGATGATAACCAGGCTTTACCAGGTTCAACAGCCAGTGCTTCTCTCCCATTGGGATCGTGTGCTCTGTGTCTCCTCTTTGGCCAGTCCTCTTCAACCACATGTTTTTGGCTCTACCGGCGTAGCCTGCCCTATCTCGATGGCTCCACATCCCCATTGAATGCTCGTCGCCTAGGCTTTCTTTCAACTTGCCTCCTTTCATAGGCCGACTTCTTGCCTTCTTCCCTTCGGCAGTTGCCTGCCCAGTGTGTATTCATGCTCCTCCCTCTGAAAGAAGACGACCACGTCAGCGGTCCTGGCGGCCTGGACAGGCGGCTAATCACGCTCTTTGACAAGGGGTGACGCTGGGGCGCCGACACGGCGGGTCTGGGGCCATGGCAGCTGGTTGGCTGCGCCCCTGTAGGGTTGCGGCGGCGGCGGCATGTAGGGAACAACAGCAACTGCGCAAGCGTGGGAACCCACGCGGGGCACTGCGCGGCGACACGGTGGAAGCACGCGGCGGCCGTGGCAGCGTTCTGCCCAGGCCCTGCGCGTAGGTCGAGTGCTCGTGCGCGACGGGAGAGCGTGCCTAGGCCGAGGGCACCGGATGCGCCGCCCCGCGGCCCCTCCCCCCCCCCCATGGGTGCCATCGCCGCGACCGCAGGTGCGCCAGCAGCCGTGCGCGGCCGTCAAGAGGCCCCCCCCCCGGCGGCGGCGGCGGCGCTCGCAGCGGCGGCGGTCTGGTGCGGCTGTCGCGACGGGGCACCTGCTGGTCATCCCCGCCGCGCGCGTCCCCCCCCAGCCTTGCGGGCGCCTTGTCCCATTCCCCCCCGAGGGACATCCCCGTCTGCGGTGGAAGGGACGACGGCGCTGCCGGGGACGGCATGTCGGCGGGCTCGTCCACCAGCTCCAGACCCGGCGTGCCCGGCAGCGCAAATAGCATGGCGTCGATGGCGGCCTCCCGGGCGGCCAGGGCAGCCGCGTCAGCTGCCGCCGCGGCGGCGGCAGCGACCGCAGCGGCGGTCGCCGCCGCGTCGGCGGCCGCGTCGGCGGCGGGGAAGCGCGGGCGTTGCGCGGCGGCTGCGGCGTGGAAGATTGACTGTCTACCATACGAGATGGGCAGCGGCAGCGCGGGAAAGGGCGAAGGCGACGGTGGCCGCTGCGCGGAACGGAGGAATGGCAGGGTGTGTGGGCCGTCTAGTTCGATCAGTGGCGACGCGAGCGCCGGGGACGGCGACCGCGGCCGACGCGGTTCATGGTCGCTGGGCAGCGCGTAGTCTTCGTCTGGCACGGGCACGGGCTGCGGCTCGGGGAATGGCGTGGCGGACCGCTGGATAAGTACCCACCGAGGCACAATCGCGCCGCCACCAACGGTGAGGACCACCCCCGTTGGGGGCCCGTCGCCGCGGCCGTCGTCGGCGTCGGCGTCGGTGTTGGCCCTGGCGATGCCGCCGAGCACGTCCGAACAGTCTGTTGCGTGCCTGTGAAGGCGGCAGCCGCCGCCCACGTCGCAGACGCCCGTATCGCACACGCCCGTCGGCGAGCGGCGCGGCGACAGTGGCCGACGCAGTGCCGGCAACGACGGCGACGACGGCGACGCGTAGTGGAAAAAGGGGATGGCCGACGCGGCGCAGGAGGGGGACCCCCGCAGCGGCTCGGCGGCGCCCCCCGCCGGTGGCGGCAGCGACAGCGGTAGCGGCACGGCCACCCGCTTGCGGGCGGGGGGGGCGTCGTCGTCATTGTCGGCGGCGGCGGCGGCAGCGGCGGCGGCGGTAGCGGTGGAAATGGTGCGGGCGGCAGCAGCCGCCCACCCTCCGGCGGCCGGCGACGGCGGCAGCGGCGGTGGTGGCGACGGTGGCGGCGCTGCCGCTCCCGCCGCCGCACCAGAGCGAGCGTTGGGACTTTCCCCACCCGGCCCCCCCTGGCTCCACGCGCCAGTGGCCGCCATTCGTCCACCGCCGTCGGCAGTGCACACCGCCGCACCGCCGCCGCTGCCGCCGTCATGCGGGGCGCGCTGCCGGCGACCCCCCTCCGGCCGCCGCACACGCGGCGGAGGCGGTGGCGGCGGAGGCGGTGGCAGCGGCGGCGGCGGCGATAGCAGCGGCGGCGACAGCGTGCGCGGCGGCGTTGCCACGACGGCGACGGAGGCAGCATCGTCGACAGCGTCGGCGACAGCGGCGGCGGCGGCGGGGGCGGCGGCGGCGGCGACGGTGGCGGCGGTGTGGTCGGGGTGGCTCCTCTCCGCAGGTGGCTTCTCTGTCAGCTCTGGCTTCCGCCGTGCGGGGAGCGCCCGCGGCCGCCGACCCCGCCGCCTGCCGTCAGTGGGCGGCGGGGAGGCGGGCGCCGACGCGCACGTGCGCGCCGACGCCGGGACGGCCCAGCCGCCGCCGCCGCCGCCGCCGCCGCCGCCGCCGCCGCCGCCGCCGCCGCCGCCGCCGCCGCCGCCGCCGCCGCCGCCGCTGCCGCGGTCGGCGCCCTTGCCGTTGGCGGCGGGCAGCTTGACACCGTCCTGGTCGCCCCCCCCGCCAGGGGTGCGGGAACGGCGGAAGTGGCCCATGGTGCCGCGCGCCGCCCTGTCGTCGGTCGGTCTGGCCAGGGAGCGGGGGGGGGGGGGGGGTAGGGGGATGGGGGGATGGGGGAGGGTGGGGGAGAGGGGGGGTGACGGCGGAGGGATCAAGAATGGGGGGGGGGGGGGGGGGGAGCGCCCACGAGCGGGTGGGCAAGTCGGGGGAGGGGGTGCGCCAACCGTCTGTGGGCGGCCGGCCGTTGAAGGGCGCGCGTGCCGTGGCCGCCGCCTTCCCCCCTTTGGCTAGGACCTTTGGCATGTCACGGTGAAGCGGCCGACCCTGCCACCGGGGGAATCCTTCCCGCTACGTTTAGGTACGTGTGTACCCGCCCTCTGGGGCGCGCGCCGCCCCGCAGTGCTGCAGGTGAGAGCACGACACGATGGCCCTGGCCTCCACCTCCTCCCCCCCCCCCCGCCGGGCCATCCTTCCCGCCCAGTGGGCGTCACCATGACACCATGCGGGCCACGGCACGGCAGGACCCCCCTCCGCCCGCCACCCCCCCCTCCCCCACTGTACAGGCGTACAGCGCGTCCGAAAACGGGTGTGCCTCGAGGGCGCGGCCGGCTGGTCTGCCGCGACAGCACACCTCCACGGGGATTGCTGTGGCCAACGCCACCGGCGTGTGGAAACGGGGGGCCTGTTGTGGGGGCGGCCACCGCAAACCGGCCGCCGGGGTGTGGCCACCGCTACCACCACCGCCGCTGCCGCTGCCCGCTGCCGCTGCCACCGGCGCGGCGCCCCCTCCTCCCGGCCGCCTCGCCGCCGCCACACCTCTGACGGACGCCACCTCCCCATGGTTGCACCCATCAACCGCCCGCAGGGGAGGGGGGGGGGGGGGGGGAGGTTGGACGTGGCGAACGCCGGGGGCGTCTGCGTTTAAGCCGGCCGGGAGACGAGGGAGAGGCTGCGCGCCGACAGAGCGCCGCGATTGCGTTGGAGCCGCCACGACAGCGACGTGGGCCCGCCCCGTCCCCCCCTATGCGCCGCCACAGACGTGGCACGGGTGCGGCCGGCGGGCCCCGCCGCCCCCCTCGCGTCGGGCAGTCGGCCGACGGGGGGATGACGCTGCGTCAGCGCTGAGGTGCCGCACACCCCCCTCTTGAGGTGGGATCTCACGTAAGAGCACGCAAGCGTACGGACGGAATGGATTGTCGCAGGGGTTTCAGTTTTCGTCCAAAAGTATATTCACTTATTCGCGCGCTATCCGGTCGTTCAAGGGGGCGGCGGCAAGCCGCACTGTCACAGTCACGTTACAGCGCTCTATGAATGGGCAAGGTGGCCATCAGGTCAGAGGGCGACGGGAGGCACACATGCCTTGGAAGAGGGTGACAAGGCGGCCGTCCAGTGCGCGGCAGAGTCCCCGATGGAGCCCTTCATGCGCACTCCTGTTATTTTCTTTTCCTTGTCATGCGCGGCGCTGGGGATCGCAATCCCAGCCGTCCAGAGGAGCTGACATGGAAAACAGAACAACCTGGGTCGTACGGCACCAGCTAGGGTGCGACGGCCCTCATCGCCGCCTAGAGCAGAAACGAGAAGAGTCCAGGCGCATCCGTGCCGCGCGGCGGCCACAGGCGGCCGCGGTGGTGAGGTGGCCGAGGCTGCGTGGGGCCGACCCAAACACGTGAAGCGCACCAGGAGGAAAGAGCATTCCGTCCCATTTGTGACAAGAAGATGGCCGGTTCTGTGGTCCGAGAATGAAAAAGAAATGAAAAGGGCCAATAAGTGTCCCTGATGCTCGAGAGAAAACTGCGGACTGCCGCACGCCAGTGCAGAGTGACGAGGAAGCGCCCGGTAGGGCTATCGGCTGATCATTGGGCAAAGGCTTGATAGTGTCAATGCCAGTCTCTGCCCCGCCACTTTTGCGCTGCTCGGCTTGCAAGATTGTGGGCAACGGTGCGCGTGCCACGTTTGCCCAAGCGGGGCTTCCGTGCTGGTCACAAATGCAGCCCGTGGAGCTCTGCGCCACCTCCCCATTTTTGCCTACTCCCCCTAGCGCCTGTTCGGCGGCGGGGCTCTCCCCCCTGCGGTCCCGGGTAGCGGGCGCGGTGGCCACCGGCCTGGCCGACCTGACCACCCACGGGACGCGGCCGCCCCCACCCGCCGCGTCGTGGGCGCCCGCCCCCCTCCCGGCGGTGGTGGCCCTCGCGGCAGACGCCCCCGGCCGGGGCGGCGCGCTCCGCCGCGCCGCGCCGGTGCTCGCCGCCATTGCCGCCACGTGTGTGGCGGCGGGGGGGGGGGGGGGGGGGGGGGGGGTGGCCAACGACGGGCTGTCGCGCGTCGCCGACGCGTCGCTGGCCGTCTTGGCGGTGGGGTTGGTGCTGGGGATGGGCGCGGGGGATTAGCGCCGGCACCCCACCCGCCAGTCGACGGCGGTGGGCGCCACCCCCGGGGAGGGGAAAGGCAGCGCTGGTGCACCCCTCCGGTCGAAGGGGCTGGCCTCAGCGCCACCCCCTCCCATACAAGGCGCTCGCCAACGTGCACCGGCGGGCACGGCGGCTGGCCGGCCGCCGCATAGCCGGCATCCCGCTTCCCCCCCAGCAATACCCACAACAGACAGAAATACATATCCACATAATCACGCCGAGGGAACCCATGTGTGTGCTGGTCTCTCTGTACCTGCACTGCCCATCAATGGAACCACCCCCAGTAGGCAACGAGCAACCATCACCGACTCAGTCGAGAGACTTGCCGTGCCTGTGCTGTCACGGCACAAGCTGGCCCTCTACCGTACCCCCGCCCACACTCCCCCCCCCCCCCCCCCACATCGCCAGTCTCAGCAACCTCAAAAGAACTTGAGCGCCTGCCGGAAGAGCTCCTTCCCAATGGCCTTGAGCGCCGCGGAGCCCTCGGTCTCTTCTGGGGACTGCCCCTCTTCGGTCTCCTCCACCACCGCCTCGGCCGCCTGCTCCTCCCCCCCAGCCGCGGCCGTCGCTTCATCCCACCCCGCCTCCTTGGCTTGCAGGTGCTGACGGAAGGGGGCCTGCGTGCGCCTAGCGCGAAAAGCGCTCTGGATGCACACCGCCGCGTCCTCCTCGCCACCGGGCATCTCCTCGGCGTAGCAGGTGCCGAGCATGCGACCCAACGGGTACACCTTGACCTCTGCCTTGTGCGGGCCCACGCTGATAATGTGGCGCTCGCGGCCACCGCCGCACAGGTAAATAAGGGAATAGAGGGCCATCTCAAACTCAGGGCTGGTGCCAACGAATATGGTGCTGGCCGCCTTGACCGCGTCATGCCACGAAAACCGCACAGTGAGCATCTGGGAGCTGCTCTCCGGCACATCTGGCCGGCGGCCGCGAGGTGGCGGGCGGGGCGGAAGGTAGCCAAGGTAGTCGAGGCCACCTAGACGTTCCTCCCGGAGGAGCGTCATCCAATTGTGAAGGCCAATCACCTTCCCACCTCTCACTTCGCCGAGAAAGACGTGTTCGAAAGCGCTTGAGTCTCTCGCGGCTTCCCGGCGATAAAAGGCAAACCAAAGCTCTGAAAGCTGAGCGCGCAGGTCCGCAGCAGAACGGGCGACCCGTCGTGCCATCGCGTACATCGTGGCATATCGCATAATAGGCGTGCACATGATAGCGTCCAGGAAGCCGTCAATCTCCTCCTGCTCCCCCGGCGTCAGCTCTTCGGTGACGCCAGTGTGGGCCGAGTAGTTGTCAAGGAGCTTGTAAAAGGCGACAAAGGTAGGGCGGGCCGAGTAGGCAGCCGTGTCGACATACGTGAAGAACGGCTGCCGCGCCGAGTCAGACGACGGCGACATCCCGCGCGCCTTTCGCTGAACATTGATTTGATAGTCCCGACCCGGTACCAGCCGGTTGATATCCAAGTCCCAGAGGCGGCTCGCCATCGCAGACAAGTCCGACAGCTCTTCCTCCGTCGGCTGCAGCCCGCCGCCGTCATCCCCCTCCTCTTCCTCCCCGTCGGCTTCGGTCGCCACCCCCGCGGCAGCCGACACCTCCCGCGCCTCGTCCAGGGCGGCGCCAAAAGCAGCGCCCAGTCCCGCGCCGTCCTCAGCTGCGTCCACCGCCGTACACAGCTGCTCTGCTAGCGCCGCCACGGGCGGAGGGGCACCGTCAGTCAGACGGCGCAGCGCAGACGTGGTGCGGGACTGGAAGCGCGCCAGCTGCGCCGCCGTCGGCTCGGTGCCCGCCGCGGTGAGGCCCGCGACAAAAGTGGCCTGCTTCTGAATGTAGGAGCAGAGGGCGGCGTAGCCGTTGACCGTCGCCGACCGCGAGTAGGTGGCCGTCGCCATGGCGCCCAGCTGTGAAGGGGCCGCCCAACCCCGTGATCCGCGGGCGGGGGCGATCGGCAGCGAGCTAAGAGCACGCGACGTGCGTGCGGGCAGCCAGGGAAGGCAGGCGGGCAAGAGGAGCGTAGACGGGGAAAGGGCGTGTGCTGTGCAGTCACAGGGGAGAAAGGGCGAGGACGCGGGGTCGTGGTGGTAACTGGGCAGTCGCGGTCTCGGTGTCGTCGGCGATGGCCGTTGTGACAGCGAACGAGCCCACTCCCGCTCGCCCAGTCGGTCGATCCCGTGGCAGTCAGCCCGCTGTCTGCGCCCGGCCAAGCGGCAATGGAGGCTGGCCTCGCCAGACCTGAGGCTCGTGCTGCACGCCTCTCTTTCTGGGGCGTCCAGGCCTGAACCGCCCTAAACACGCCTCAAGCACTTGGCTAGATAGTGCGGCGGCTTTACATCGGCGTTATCGCGCGGATACGGATCAAGCCGGATTCTCACGCGTGCTCGGGCGAGAGTTCACGCGTTCTCGCGCGAGAGTTCCTGGCAGGGGAATTGTACTGCATTGTCCGAGCAGGTCACTACTCCGCTCCTGGCCGGGGGGGTTGTGGCCGTCGGGTGCTTGCCATGGGGGGCCGGCGGACCCCGTCAGGATGGGGCGGCGCTGGTGACTGGGGGGCGGGCCCACGCCACCGGGGCGCTGCTGCAGGCCGTGTCCGCCCGGGGTCTAGCCGTCATTGCCCGCCCGGGCGGCGCTCCCCACGCCGGTGGGGCGGCTGGCACTACCGAGGCGCGACGGCGCTGGTCGCCGGGGGGCGAACCGTCGCCACCCGGGTGCGGCTGCGCTGGCTGCCGGGGGGCGGCCGTCACTGCCCGCGCCTGCGGGCCACACTGGCTGCGACAAGGCAGGCTGCTCCCCGAGGGTCGGGCAGTAAATGCCCATACGGGCGGCGCTCGCCACGCGGGCGGCCGCTGAACCTACCAGGACCTAGCTACCCGCATCATGTGTGATGCGGCGGCGCACACTCGCGGGCGCCGACCAGCAAAGCATCAGAAACAAAAAGGATACATAGAAGACGCAAGGCGGTTAGGGGTGAAGGGGCGAGGGCAGGCGGGGAACAGGTCGAGGGTGGCGCCCGCGGACCTCGCGCCGCCACCTCTTACGGACGCAACGGCATTTCATCTTACGGTGGGGAGGGGTGCGACACGGCCATGTCTACCTCTGAGCCCCTCTGCGAGACTTCTGCCCGCCCGAGGGCCAACGCGCGGCTGCCGGCGAGTGGCGGGAGTGGCATCCCTTCCCCCCCGTCAACGCATCGCTTGTGGCGGGGGAGAGGGCGTGTGCATGCGGCGGAAGGGCGCACAGGGCGCACAGGGCGGCAAAAGCCGTTAGCCTCAGCGCCTGGCCAGTGCCATCACCGCCACCACCTCGTCCAGTGGCACAGCGGTCGCAGTGCACGCAGAACTTACGGGGGCGTGCCACCCCCGTCCAGACTGCATGCGCTCGTCGCGCCTGGACATAGATGCCGGCCTGAAGGTCTGGGACATCGGCACTCGAATTGATATGGGGTGTGTACGTACCCTGAGCACAGCCTCGGCGGCGGCTCCGGGTACGCACGGCGTGGCGACGTCTCCTGCATCAACTACGGGGTGACTAAATTCGATGGCTGGGAAAAGTACTCTTTTTAGCGTCCACTGTGTGCCACGCCGCCTCTGCCTTCTTCGCCTCGCCGCCTCCTTGGCGTACCGCAGCAGCTCGCCCAGCAGCTCTCGCCTGATCTCCCGCACGTTGCTCCTACCCATTCTCCCCCCGTTGAGGGGCCTCCCTGACGTGGCTCCTCACCGGCATTTGGCGTCTGCCTTTGCCGCCGCCTCGGCAGTGCGGGGACGTTCACCTGAGTGTCGAGCCGCTCCCCGCCATGCCCCCCCTCCCGCGGGCCCGGCGGGGGGTCTTTGCGGCGCCCACCTCTGCGGAGCGGGCGCTCGCGGCCATCACCGCCCCGTCCGGGTCGCCCCCGTCGGCAGCATCGGTGGCGGCGCTCAAGACGAAAATTGCTGCGCACGTGGCCGCCCACCTGGCGGTGTTCCTCAACCCAGACTCGGCACAGGCGACCGTCCAGGCGGCTGTCGCCGAGCGGGCGGCGGCCAAGGCGGCCGCGGCGAAGCGGGCGGCGGCTGCCGAGGCGGTGGCCGAGGCAGCGGCGGGCGGCGGCAGCCAACATGGCGGCCATCAAGCAGGCCAAAAAGGCGGCGGCCAAGCGGCTCAAGGCGGCCAGAAAGGCGTTGGTTACGGCAACGGCGGCCGCGGCATCGGCCGACGGGGAGGCTGCCGACGCGGCGTTTACCCGGGTGAACGCCGCGGAGCAGGAGGTGGAAGAGGCGGGCGCGGCGGCGAGGGAGGCCCGCATGGCAGAGGTGGCGGCGAAGGAGGCCGAACGTGGAGCCGCCCGTGGGGAGGGGGATACTGATTCCGACGAGGAGGAGGGCGCGCCGGCAGCGGCTGTCGACACGGAACCGCCGCCAACGCGCGACCCGGGCGCGCTCCCACCGCTGCGGCGGTTTGGGCTGGCGCTCACCGGCGTCGTTGTACGGGTGCTGTTGCCGTCTGAGGAGCTGCCGTCGGCCGAGCGCGCCCCCGCGGTGCACATCATCGTGCCCGGACCGGGGAAGCTGAACACGTCGGGCCGCGACAAGACCAGCCTGGACGCTATCAAGGCACAGGCGGGGTCCGCCATGAGCCGCGACTAGCGCTCCTGGCTGACCGCCGTCTACCACCCGCTGCCCATGGTGTTGGAGCTGCTCGCCATCCTCACTCGGGTCCTCCCGCGGCCGTGGCCGCCCGTTCCGCTCGTAGAAGTGCCCACCGTCACGCTGGCGTGGCCGGGTGACGACCCCGCCGCCGTCGCCGCTGCCGCCGTTGACGCCGCGGCGGTGGCGGCCGCCGCGGACCAAGCCGCCGGCGTCGGCCGCCAGTGGAGCGACCCCGCAGGCGCCGTCAGTGGGGGTGGCAGTCACAGCTACGGGGGGTCTATGCGTCCCCTGGGCGTGTACAATGTCTTTTTTGATCTGCCAACCTTCCCTGTGGGTGACGAACCGTCGGTGGGGAGTGCCGGGGACGCGTCGATGGAGGGGGCTGCGGATGCCGCCTCTTCGGCAGCAGGCACCAGGCCGTCAGGGGGGGCGTCGAATGCCGAGCAGGCGGCGGCGGCAGCGGGCGGCGGGCGTGCTGGCGCACCTGCTGGCTGCGGGCGCACGCTGCAGCTCGTGTCGCCACCGGCGCCGTCACCGTCGACAGCCGCCCGGGGTGCGGTCACGGGGGGCGCCTCCCCCGCGTCGGTGCCCCCGCCGCCCCCGTCGGCCCCGCCGGCAGTCCTCGTCAAGGCCGAGCCGCCTGCCCTGGCCGCCACGCCGGTGGGCGTCAACGCAGAGGCAGACGCCGCAGACGCGCCCGGCGGAACGGCGGCCGGTGCCAAGAAGGCGTCGGCGGCGGCGGCGGCCAAGGCAGAGCCCAACGACGGGGACTCGTGGAATTCTGAAGAGGACAAATTACCCGCGCCGGCGGCTGCGCCGGCGGCGGTAACGGGTGGCAGCAGTGGTGTGGCCCTGGCTGCCGCCCCGGCCTCCGCCCCCGCCGCCGCGACCCCCGTAGTTGGCCGCCGCCTCTGGTCCCGCACCGCCCCCATCCTCTTGTGGTTGGGCATTGCGCTGGCCTCCACTGAGGACGACGTGTGGGGTCCCGACGCGGACGCAGAGGCGGCGCCGCCAACGTCGGCACCAGGAGCACCCCGTCCGCCCTCCGCGGCGGTGGCGTCAGCGCCCAGCGGGGCGGCCGCGGCGGCGGGGGCCTCAGCGATGCCACCTTTCCCCACACGGGCGCCGCCTTCGACGGCGGCGGCCGCGGGGGATGCGACGGGCGCTCTCCCCTCTCCGTCAGCGGTTGTGGCCGTGACAGCTCGCCGGCCCCCCCCCCGGGACGTCGATGACGGGCGGGACGCCAAGCGGCGCAAGCGGTCCGACGGCGGCGGCGGTGCGGCGGCGCCCTAAGTAATTTTAGTGGACGCGTCAAGTGGCGGCAGCGGCGGCGGCGGCAGCATCGGCGTCATCGACGGCGGCGGCTGCGGTGGCGGCCGGGCCGGCCATGAGATTCGGCCGCCTGTACAGGTGGCCAGAGGAAACCCCGCGGTGTTCGCCGGCGTCCCTGCAAAGGGGGCCCTGCGGGTTGTGTCTGCTTCCTTTGTTTGTGAGTGAACCCGTGGCGGCTTGACACAGGCGTCAGCGACCCCGGCCTGTCTGGTCTCTCCCATCGGGGTGGACCGCGCCAACACCCTCTCCCCCTCGCGTGTCTCCACTGAGCGACTGGGCGGTCGGGGACGTCACCCTGCGGCAGCCCTCACCGGGCGGTTCTGCCGCTTTGGCGGCGACGGCGGTGGCGGCAGTGGTGGTGGTGGTGGTGGTGGTGGTGGTGGTGGTGCCGAGAGGGGAGGTGGGCCGTCCTGTGGCGAATCAGGGGGGGAGGGACGTCCCCCGCGGCGGCGTGTGCACACGTGTGTCTACTACTGCCTTCGCTGCTGCTCCTCAGCACGGTCCCCCTCTTTTCCCACCGAACAACGATGGCTGCTGCTGGGGGACTGCCCCGGGCCTCTTCGCTGCCAGATGGCACAATGGCGCCCAGGTCGTCGCGCCGTGGGACACTTTCTTCTCTTTCATGTTGTTTGCTGGTGGGCGCCCGCGAATGCGCGTCACCGCTCCACGTAGGCTCCACCTTTGGGGGGGGGGGGGGGGGGAAGGGCGAAGGATCAGGGGGGGCGGGGCGTGCCCGCCAAAAGAGACACGCCTGTCTCTTCCTTGACCATCGCTCTCCCTGTGAGTTTTGTCCCTGTACTGTACATAGGTTTGTATACATTCTTATGTATGTATGTACGTAATGTGTATTAGAATATGATTTAGGCCGCGCGGAGGGAAGTATTCAAGCTTGAGCATCACCGTCTGTAGGTAAATTGAATACAGTACAGCTGGTGCAGCTACAGGTACGACGGCGAGGCGCCAGCACTTGCCGCCCGCCCAGCACCAACTCCCTGAGCCTGACGCACCCAGCCAGCGACGGTAGAGGTGGCGCCACCGGTGACGGGGGCGGTGGAGTGCCGTCGGGCAGTCGGCCACGCACCGCCGTCGGCAGCGGAGGGTGTAGCAGACGTTGGAGGGGTAGGGGGGGGGGGGGGCGCCGTGGGGAAGCGCCCAAGCGGGGAAAGGCCCGTGCGTCAGCCGCCGGCCCCCACCGCCGCCCAGGGGGCCGCTGCGTCGCGCGGAAGCGTCGCCACCACCGCCAACCCAGCCCCCCGCCGTCCCGCGCGGGGGGGCGTCTCGTTCTGCCGCGGCGCCCCCTCCATCCACGCCTGCACGTCCTTCCTCGGCCGCCCAGTCCCCGTGCCTGCCCCCGTGCGCGGCAGGCGGGGAGTGAGGGGGGGCGGGGGGGGGGGTCGTCGGGTGGGGCGCTGCCACGGAGCGTGTCGCGTGCACGGCCAGCACGGAGCGCCCTGTCGTGTGTCTTGAACTCGTGCCACCCCAGCTGCTCCCGCGCCCCTGAGCACACGTCTGTAGCGCCTGGAGGTGGCGACGGGGAGGGCGGTCCAACAGGGGTGGCTGTCATTAAGAGCCGAGGGCAGCGAGCGGCAGGCCAGCCGCCCACCGACACCGCGCCTTGCGCGGGGTGTTGCCTTTTCTTTCCTCTATCCCCCACCCCCCCCGCCCCCCCCCCGCCCCACCGCACCTCCGCGTCGTCATTGTACAGGTCGTGCAGGTCGTCCCGGGTAAAGGACCCCACGGGGGTGGCGTGCGCCAGCGCCAGGATGGACAGGGTAAACGCGTCGGGGTCGTCGAGCCGCCACCGGTCGGCCGCGTCATGGCCGTACGCCAGGCGGGGCGCCCACACGCGGAGCGCCGCGAGGCGTCGCTCATACTCATCGTCGGGGATGGCCGCGAGGGCGGCGACCACGTCCACGCGGCCGGCAAGGACGTCCGCCTCGGGGAGGGTGACGGTAAAGTCCGCGTAGGGCACCACGTCCTCAAACGGGAGGACCACCATGGACGGCCGGAACACGACGGGCACGCACCCGCACAGCAGCGAGTCGTACAGGCCCCGGCGGCTCATGCCGTCGCCCGCCGGCTGCAGGCAGTAGCGGGCAGAGAGCATGAGGGCGGCCGCGTCGCCCGCGTCAAACGACTCCTCCCGCCGCGCCAGCACCGACACGCGCACCAGCCCGCTGCCCGCCGGGGAGGGGTGCGTGCCGCCGGCGGCGGCGCCCAGGTGCGCCCGCAGCTGCACCCGAAGTACCGACCGGAGGCAGCCACCCGAGTAAAAGGGCGCCCACGCGCCCGTCGCGGGGTCGTACGTGCAGTTGGCGCCGCCATAGGGGCGGTCGTCGAGGGTGCCTACGTACGCCACCACCGTTGGGCGGGGCGGGGACAGCTCCCACAGCCGCTCTGTCCGTGACACGGACGAAACCATGGGTAGGGGCAGGACGTCCGACGGGTAGCCCCGCGGCGCAAACCGCTCCTTGGACGCCGCCACCACCCGCCGCCGCAGCGCAGGGGGCAGGTCGTAGCGCGTGTGGGCGGGCATCATTTGCGACGCGTTGGCCGGCGGCAGCCGCCACTCCATCACGTCCAGCAGCAGCGCGTGCCGCCCGCCCGCCACCCCGACGCGCCCGCCCCCACCGCCGTCGCCGCCGCCGCCGCCGCCGCCGCCGCTGCCGTTGCTGCCGTCGAGCGACGTGGCGAGGGCGGTGGTCGCCGCGGCCAGCGCGGTGGCGGCCTGCCGCCACGGCACCCCCGACGCGTGGGCGCACAGCTTGATGGCCGACACGGGGGTGAGGAGGAGGGTCAGGTCTGCCGGCTCCCCCGCCGCCGCCAGCCGTGGGTAGGTGCGGAGGGCGGCGGCAAAGCGGGCAGTCAGCGCGTTCATCCCCTGGGCCGTGACGGTGGTGCCCGGCCAGCCCGGGACGGGCACCCGCGACGCGGCGGCTGCGCCCTCGAGGCAGCGCCGCAGGTGGGGCGACGCGTCTGCAGACGCCGCCAGCGGCGGGTCGAGGACGCGCACGACGGGCAGCGGCGGCGGCCGCGCGGCGCCCCGGCGGGTCAGGCAGTCGGGCAGCGCGCCCGGCGGGCGGGCGTCGCCGGCAACGGCAACGGCCGCAGAGGTGGCGGCGGCGGCGGTGGCGGCGGCGGCGGCGGCGGGATCGCCCCCCGCGGCAGCGCCTGCCGGCGGCCGGGACGGCCGTGACGGCCAAGGGGCGGGGAAGGGGAGCGACGCGGCGGGCGCGCCCGCCGGTGGGGGGCATGTGGAGCTCCGGTAGTCACTCACCCGGTAGGGGGTGGGCGGCCAGGCGAGCGGCGCCAGCGGGTCGGCCGCCGCCGCCCCCGCCGCGGCGGCCGGCCGGGGGGGCGACGCCGCCGGGGGGGGGCGCCGGCCGCCGCGCGGGAGCGGCCGCCACGGCGGCGTTGCGGCCGCCACGAGCGCGCGCCACCCACGGCCGCCGCGGCCATAGCCGCCGCCGCCGCTGCCGCCGCCACCGCCGCTGCTGCTGCTGCTGCTGCCGCTGCCGCTGCCGCTGCCGCTGCCGCGGCGCCCGTCGGCGCCCGTCCCCACCGACGCGGTGACGGCGGCCGTCGCCCACACGAGCGCGACCGTCGCGACTGCGGCGACCGCCGCGCTGTGCCAGCGGCGCCACCCGCCGCCACCGCCGCGGCCACCGCCGCCACCCCCCCCACCCCCCCCACCCCCCCCCTGCCGCCGCGGCCACCCCCCCGTGGCCACCGGCGGCGCCCCCCCCCCCCCCCCACCGCCCCCACCGTCGGCCGCCGCGGCCAGCGGCAGCAGCGGCGCCGCGTCGGGCGGCGGCGGCAACAGCATGCCGGCGGCCATCGGGGCGTCGTCGGCCAAGGAGAGAGAGTGGAAGGGAGGGGGTGGGGGGGGGGGGGGGGGGGTGGCCAAGGGGGCGCCCGTGCCCACAACTGGGTGCCGACCGACGTTGGGGGCGCGTGGCTCGGCGGTGGGGCGGGGGGCGTTTTGGCTCGCGGGGTGGTGGCGGTGGTGGAGGTGGGGGCAGAGGAGGCGGGGGTCGGGGCGGGGGTGAGGGTGACGGTGACGGTGAGGGTGGGGGTGGGGGTGGGGGTGGGGGTGAGGGGGTGGGGGGTGGGACGAGCGGGCGGGGATGCTGCCAACGGCGCGCCCCCCCCGCCGCCGCCGCTGCGTGGCACTAATGGCGGCTGCATCGCCACGTCGCGGCTGCGTGGCGGCGGGCGGGGCCGGGGCGGGGGGGGGGGGGGGGGGTGGGACGGACGGCAGCGGCCGGCGGCAGTGGGGGGGTGTGGGTGGGGGGGGCGGTGACGGCGGGGACCGCGCCGCCCCCGGCGGCAGCGGCACGCCCGCCAGTGCCGCCGCCTGCCAGCGCCGCTGGTGGAAGGAGGAGGTGGCGGCGGCGGTGGGCGGGCCTTGCCCGCCGCCGTTCCCCCCCCCCCCCACCCCCCCCCCCACCCCCCTCTTTCCCTCCGCCTGTCCCCCCCCAGATGGAATGTATGTGGGTAACAGGTGAGCGCCGCCGCCGCCTGCAGGGGCGAGTGGGGTGGGGGGGGGGGGGGGGGAGGCGGGGGGGGAGGCGGGGGGGGAGTGGAGAGGGGCCTGCCACTGTTTGACGACGGCCGCGTGCGCGTCGGCGGCGGCGCCCCCAACAGCGCCGACGGCCGCCGGCGGGCGGGGGGGGGGGGGGGCGGCGGGACCTGTAAGACGACGCGCCCGGGCGCCCCCCCGTCAGCCGCGGGGCGGTTGTGGGTGTGGGTGCAGCCCCCCCAGGAGCTCGTCCCCGCCTCGTCCCCGCCCCTCTCCCCGGTTTGGTCGTGCGGCCACCCACGGAGAGGCGGGGCCAGGGGGAGGAGGGGGGGGGGACCCAGAGAGAGAGAGAGGAAGCATGGAGCGGGAAGGGCAAGGAGGGGGGGGAGGGGGGGGGGGGGGGGGGGGGGGGAGGGAGCGGTGCCCACAGCGACGCCGGCGCGTGCGCGGGCCGTCGTGGCGCCTGCGGGTGTGGGCGCGTATCTACGCCTGCCGCTTTTCTCTCTCTGTTTTTTTTTTTTTTTCTCCCGCCGACGCGCGGGGGGGGCCCGACCAAACGCGGGGCGACGACGTCCAGTACAGGCAGTACCGACGCGTGGGGGCCACGACCGCCGCGCCGTCCCCTCTCTTGCCCCTCTCCCTCCCTCCCTCCCTCCGCCCCAACCTCGAGCATGGTTAAACACTCCACACCCCGACGCTGATTTCCAGGCAATAGGGGCACTCGACACGACGGGTGCAACCGCGCTGCATCGTCTCCTTTCTTGTCAACCCAATCGAGCCAGCCGATTGCAGGATTCTCGATCAGGCTCCTTCGATCCCCCAAGGGGGGGGCTCGATGGCGTCCGATGAGCATTCTCGATTGCCGATGGCCGATCAGAACACGTCAATCGAATCGATTGATAGGAGAAGTCTCGAGGCTGTCGGACTTTCGAGACTGTCCTCGGATGACAGCCAGCCCGACCGGTGATCCCCGTCGGGGTGCGCGGCACCTGCGCGGCGGCACCCCTGGACGACGTGTACCACGGCAGTAGCACGGCTGCCACCTACCACGTTTATCATGTGCAGCGCGGGCGTGTACACCACCGGTCGCACCCTGGCGTCCCCGGCGGCAGCGCCGCCGCGAGCGGACACCGCCCGCACCCCATCCGCCAGCGAGCACACCCCGCCGGGTCGGACCACTCCCGCCCCCTCTCTGCAAGCCCTCAAACGCAAGCACCAGCTCCCGCCTCTCCCCCCAAGACCGGCAGCGGCCGGGCGTCCACGGCGGCAGCGCCGCCGCGAGCGGACGCCGCCCGCACCCCATCCGCCAGCGAGCACACCCCGCCGGGTCGGACCACTCCCGCCCCCGCTCTGCAAGCCCTCGAACGCGAGCACCAGCTCCCGCCTCTCCTCCCAAGACCGGCAGCGGCCGGGCGTCCACGGCGGCAGCGCCGCCGCCAGCGGCCGCCGTCCGCACCCCATCCGCCGGCGAGCACATCCCGCATGGTCAGACCTCCCACCCCCTCCCCCTCCCACCTCCAACGCAAGTACCAGCACCCACCAACCCTCCCAAGACGGACAGCGGCCCGGGGTCCACGGTTGCAGCGCCGCCGCAAGCAGAGGCTGCCTGCACCCCATCCGCCGGCGAGCGCAGCCTGCCTGGTCAGACCACTCCCACCCCCTCGCCCTCCCACCTCCAACAAAAGCACCAGCTCCCTCCCTCCGCAGCGCTGCGACGTACATTGCCCGCTGCGGCCGCAGTGGCACCACCTCCACCTCACGGTGCGCGGGTGCCCGGCGCTCTGGCGTGCGCATGCGCAGAGACACCACCGTCCCTCGGCCCACTCTCTTCAACGACCACGTGCTCATCAAGGCACCCTCCCGGCTACGCCCGCCTCCACCACACCACGTCCAGCCAGCGCAGTAAAGCAAAATCACTGCTCAGCGCCGGTCTCGTCTGGGGCGGCCTCGTCTCCAACAGCCACGTCCGCGTCGCCCACTGCTACTTTCTCCAAAGCCGCCTCCGCTGCCGCCGCGATGACCTGGTCGTTGTAGAGCTTCTCGTACGTGTCGTCCTTGTCTCCCGTCGGGTTGGTGCGCTTCGGGTCATCCCCGTCGAGGGGCACGATGTTGTTGTGCGGCTCCTTGTGGCGCTTGAGAAAACCGTCAACACGGAAGAGCTCCACACGCCAACTGGCGTAGCAGGACAGCTCCACGTAGGCCGGCTTGCGCTGTTTGGCGTAGATGGGCGCCTCGAGGTGCTGCCGCACAAAACTGGACATGAGGGCGTAAAAGCCCGACGTGCAGCGGACGGTCGGCTCGTCACCTTTGTTCGCCCCCTCTTCAACGCGGCTGGACGACCCCAGGTACGCGTAGTTGACCGTCATCGCCGCCGCGATCCCCTTTTGCCCCGCCAGTGACTTGGTGTACTCATTCTCGTTGTACCACTGCAGCGCAGCAGTCGACGACAGCTTTTCGAGCGACACCCCGATGGCCTTGAAGTAAGCCGCAGCCCCGCGCTTCTTGAGGGCCTCAATCAGGTGCAGAAGGACCTGGCCGAGTGGCACAAACGGCTTGACCTTGTCCACCCGGTCCTTCCCCTTCTTTGACCTCGCCTGGCTTGGCTTGACAAACGGCGTCATGAGCCAGTTCTCCGCCTCCTTGGCATCGTCCTTGCGGTGCTCCATGGTCTTGTCCATCATGACTTGGAAGCAGCGATCTGCGCTGAAGTAGACATCACCGTTAGCTGTTGCCCAGGCCATGGTGATCATCAGGTACTCGTTCATGAGTTGACGGATTGCGGCAACGTCCCGCAGACTCGCCGCAGGCGAGTCAATTGAAAACCCTGGCGCGGCACCCCGCACTGCGCGGCCTGTGAGAATCCCTCTGTCAGCGGGGAGGAGCGCGGAAGATGCTCCACTGGCGACTGCGCTGCTCGGCTTGTTGCTCGTGCTGGTCACCTCCGCGTGCAGGACCTTCATGGTGTCGAAGCCTTCAGTGATCGCGGACCTCAACGCCGAAACGACCTTGGCCAGGGACTCAAAAGACGCACCCTGGGTCTGCAGGCGCCGCCCAGAGTCGCGCACGGCCCCCACCAGCCTGTCCAACCGCGTAGCCATACTGGTGATGGTGGGCGTCAACGCCCGCACGGCCGCGAGCGTAGCCGCGTTGTTGTTGTCCACGTCGATTGTAGGCGTGTCCGCCGAGAGGTTGATGGTGTTCCCGGGTGTAGAAGGGCCACGCCGGGTGTGCGTCGCAGAAGCCGCGGGGGAACGTAAAGGGGTGCCGCTCGACACCGCTGCACCACCGTCGGCAGTACGGGTGCTGTTGGACGGCAATGATGTACGGCCGGCTGTGACACTTGCAGAGGGCGAGGCTGCCTTACGAGTTGAGCCGAGCGCCACAGCTGGTCCAGCAGGAGGGACACCAACAACGGCGCGGCGACGCGGTGCGTGGGTAGAGCGCGGTCGCGGGGCTGGTCCCTGCACCACTGGGCGCGTCTCCGGGGTCGATTCAGGCTGCGTCACGGGGACAGCGGCGGCCGACGGCAGGAGTGCCTCCTCATCCACTCCCGTCCCATCAATGTTGAGGTACTGCGTCTCACTTCCGTTGCCCTGACCGGTGAAAATACCAGGAGATGCCGCGCTGCTCGGCGGAGCGACAACAGCGGGAGCCGCCGGAGGTGCTCGGCCCTCGAGCATCGGCAGCGTCTCGCCCGTCGCGTACTCCACCGGGCCTGGTCCAGGGGGTGGCAGCAAAGAGCTGTGAGTGGCTCCAGAAGGGGGGGCGGTCGCCAGACGCTGGAGAGAGAGAGCCTGCGGCACGGCGTCTCTCAGAGCGGCAGGAGCCATGCGCACCGGAGGCGGCGTCACGGGTCGCGGGAAGGGGGCCAGCTGCGAGATCACGTCGGGCGCGATAGGTCCGCGTGCTAGAGGCCCCGGGAACCCTTGAAATGACCCATTGTCGGTCCTGTCGGGCGCCAGATTGGCCGCCTGGAGCGGCGCCATGGGGCGCGCTGCTCCGTGCAGGTAGAAGCGCGGCTGCTGTAAAAAGTCCGAGGAGAGGTTGGCCTGCGACGCCAAGGCAGAGCCAGGAGGGCCGACAGGCACGCAGGAAACCGGGGCAGCACCCGGACGAGCAAGGGCGCGAGGACCACGAGAGGCCGGGGGGGAGCCCGCGTGGTACTGCGGCGCCACCAAGCCACCAAGAGGCGCGAGACCGGGAAGACGAGGGGCCAAGGCGCTCAACGGCGGCAGCGCGGTAGGGCGTAAAGCGGCCGCGGCGGCGCGCAGCTGATCCTTGGCCAGACGATCTGCTTCAGTTGGCGATTGGGCGGGCACATGCCGGGCGGACTTGGCGGCGCTGGCACGAGCGCGTCCACCGGGAGGGCCACGCTTAAGCGGCATGGTCCGAGGACGTGCCAAACAGCGACGATGAAAGAGGCAAGTGAGACAGAGGGGGAGGGGAAGCAGGGGCGCGTGAGCAAGGGATCTTAGTAGGGGTGGAAGGGAAGACGCGCGATGCGACAGTGGGTGAGACGCGGGGGCGGAACAGGCTGATGCTCTAATAGTACGTCCAGTACAGTCGGGGTGTGTGCCGCCACCTCCCCTTCCCGCCAACGAAGCGGCTTGCCACGCGGATACAAAAAAAATGGTTGGGCGTGCCTGCAGCTCATCGCTTGGCGCTAAGCTCCACACTGCGCGATCACCACCCGGTTCTCGGGCACGCGCATGCACTACTGTAGGAAAGGAACATCAGGGGGCGGCGTCGGAGAGTGCCGCTTGTTGGAGCAGCGCGTGGCGCGACCCACCGCAGCGCGGGCACGCACGGCATGATCGCGCGTGGCGGGACCCGGCAGCTCAAAGAACACTGGCGGGAAAGACACAGAGGGAGCTTACCGCGCACTCACCGGCGCCGTCTCCACGGCAGCGTCCGCGTGGTAGTGTGTCTCGCGACCAGGGGGCGCACCGGCGCACGCCTTGTCCGCGTTGTCGCCTCGGTTCAAAAAGGGGAGCCGATGGGTGCCCGATTGGTTGCGCCTAGGGTGGCGGGGTTGAGGCCGCGCGGCGCCCCGGTGCAGAACGGAGGGCCACGTCGGGGCTCGTGCGAAGGCGGAGTCGACCACGGTTCGTGCAAAGCAATGCTCCCGCGGATCAAGGACTCTCCCAGAATTTGGATGCTACTTTCGGCCTTGGGGGTCCGCAGCAAGAATTGAAGGTGGGCGCCCTCGGCAGACATTGGACAGAACGTGTTTTGTCAGCACCGTAAGCACGCTATAGTTGATTACGTTACTCAAAGTCCGAATTTGTCAGAGCACAAATTCCATGCTGGATCGCGTCGGCAAGCGTCGCATGACGATCTGATGGGGGGGGGGGACTTCCACGCGCCGAGCGGCCCAGGGAACAGTGGAGCCCGTGCAAGAAGACGCCTACGGGACGGCACGGCCGCGCTTGCACGTGAGCTACTGAACCCGGCAGGTGCACTACACGTGTGTGCAGCGCGCGCTACCTCCGACCACCCGCTCCTGGGATCCGCGCGGGGTTCGTCGCCGTTTTGGCTGCCTCTTCCTGTGCTGTCCAAGCGGCGGCGAGAGGCTTGTGGCGCGGGAGCTGCGGTTGCAGAGCGCCGCCCTCGTCCGAGGGCGTGCCTGGGCGCGGAAGTTGCACAGGGCCGGGTGCTGCCCCAGTGCGGCAGTTGTTTTTTTGCGACACGCACCCCTTTCCGCACTGTTACGCTGGTGCAGTTTGCTCTCTTGTACACGGTGTGGGGCGGAATGCTTTGTCTCTCTGCCCCGCGCGCCGCAGCACAAGTGGCCATGACTTGTTGCGCCGCTTGTGGGTGGGCGTGGTGCCCCCTCTCCCCGCCTGGATTTGGATGATGTGGCGCGTCCGCGAGAGGTGCCCCACCCCACCGTTTTTTTCCACACGGCCCCGCACCCTGCCGGCGCACTGCGCGCGATTGTGGTTTACTGCCACTGTGACTGTGAGCTACCCCGCTCTTGTGGCCGCTCTGGAGTCCACTTGCCCTGCAGGGCCCATACCTGGCCTCGCTGTTCCATCGACACCCCCAAGCGTCACCCACCAGGGGGAGCCCGCCAAATCGCCGCAGGCCGACCCGTGTCGGGCGGCCACTGCCGCGCTGGCCGAGGGCCGCCGGCTGCTCGCCGTGCGCTCCCTGTTCGTCGTCGCCCCGTTGCTGTCGGCCGTGACCGCGAACCGGCAGCCGTTGGCCGCCGAGCGGTCGTTGTCCGTATCGGCGCGCGTATTTGTGGCCGCGCCGCGCGGGCCGTTGTGGCCGACCACCCCGCTCCAGTCCGTAGCTGCAATCCTGTCACTCACCTTCCTGTCCGTGTGGCCCGTGGTCCGGGCGTTCCGCTTTGGGCCGTTGGCGGGGTGGACCTCTGCGCAGTGCTCGCCGTGTGGCGGCCGAGCTCTGCCCTGTTGTTGTCCGTTTTTGGCACGTCGGTCCTGCGGCCCTTGCCGGCGTTGCGGCTGCTGCTTTTCTCCTTTGCGCTGGTTGTGGCCCGGTCGCGGCCGGTGACGCTAGTTAGCACGTGACGGCAGCGCCGAGCTGCTTAACTCGCGCACGCCCTCCGTGGCGCGCTGGTGGACGCCACGGGTGGGGGTCTGTGGGCCTCCGTCCTGTTGCTTGACGGTTTTCGCTGCCCAGACATTGGTGCTCTTTTCGTGGCCGTGGCGCTCATCCTCCTTCCTCTCGGCAGGGACGACCTGGCTTCTGGTCGTCTGATAGGGTCAACGCGGCCATTCCACCATGTCCGACGTGCCGATACCCGCCTCTCGACTGGCATATCTGATCTGTGGGTGCGTCCTGCACACCCAATCGGGTGTTAGGACGCACATGCTGCGTCGGCACAACCGTCTGGCACCACCAGCCGCGGCTGCCCGTGAGCACTCCGAGGACGACCGCGCCGACACTGCTGACGCAGCGTCCGTCACTCTCCGCACTGCCGCGGCCGTGCGCTTCAACTCGGCCGCCGCGACAGATGGCGCAAGCAGGGTGGACGCCGCGGCGTGTGAGCCAGCCGCGATTGATCGTGAGGCGGTCGATTCCGGGGAGTCGGGCGCGATACCTAGACAAGTCGCGGCAGCTGACGGTGAGGACCCTCCACTCGACCAACCTGCGCGTCACTTGAGCGCCGACGCACGCGTTCATGCGGCGATCGATACTGAAATTCAAGCGCACGATGTGGTGGCAATCACGCAGCCGGATGACGCCAACCCGCGGGCTCCCAAGAGGCGCAAGCCTGGCACAAGTGGCGACGCAGAAGCAGGCGAGAGGAGCTACGCGACCATTCCCACTGAGGTCCGAGCACTATACGAGAGCACGCACGACTGGCCCAAGTCTGTGCCCTTTCTGACTCTCCGCAAGCAATGGCAAGCAAGCAGGTTTGATTCCTTCCGGCTGAGAGCCCTGGAGCGATTTTCTCTGGAGTGCTGTGGGGGCTCTGGGCTTACAATTGACGACCAGGCCCGACTGTACAACTTGCTCGACATCTGGGACGGGACCCTGCCGGAGATGCCCATCGATGACGGTCACGACCAGAAGCTGCGGGACGTCTTTCCCAGCTGCAACGCGTTTAAGACAGCGATTAGGGACGACATTGACAGCGCTGTCATTGACGCTGGGTGGCGCAAGGTGGTGCTGGTGGAGGACGGTATGGAGTTGGTCGCCTACTTCCGGTCGGCTTTGCACGTCGTGCTGCGGCTGCTACACGCTGCCAGCGACATCAAACTCTGGAGCGAGGGAGACCAACCGGGGCCACCCACGGATGCGTGAGAGTCGCCCATGGACGGGGGTGCGTTCCGCAAGAACGAGCAGATCGTCGTCAACAAGCACGGCCATGATTGCTTCGTCCTCGGCCTCCATGTCTTCAGCGACGCGAGTGATGTTTCCTGGTCCGGAGGTAAGCTTTTACCGAGGGCTGCTTGCTATCTCTTCTTTCCTTTCTGCGTCGGAGGGAACCCTACATCTCTTTTTTGCTTCATTTACTGACGTACTCCTGGCGTGCAAGATTCTGCGTTGACAGCCCACAAACTGTATTCACTCCGAGTCCGAGTTGTGAACATGGTGACGCAGAAGGAGGAATGGATCACGGTCGCGTACATCCCGATGGTACGAAAGCAGAAGGAAGCTTCAGCTGATGAACGTGGTTGGGCGCGCCGCTCTGCCGTGCTTCAGCGGGTCCTCTACCTCGTGTTTCGGTCAGCGATCAGTGCCAGCCATGAAGGGGTTGATTTTTCGCACAAGGGACGGAATCTGCGGGCCTTTCCCCGTATTCTCCTCTACCTCTGCGACTACCCCGAGGAGAAAGCCGTGCTCGGCCTCAAGTCGGGCCAGACGATGTTCCCATGCTCCAACTGCGTTGCAACGACGGGCGAGCTGGGGGACACGCAGTCGCTGACGCGTCATGAGCGCGACGCCGTTTCGGTGCTACAAGACCAGCTGGAGGCGTCGCGGTTGCTTGTGCAAAAGCGCCTGACCGCGCGACGCGAGTACCTCGAGCGACTGCACAGCGTGCATAGCGTCGTTCCGGCGCTCGCAGGGATGGCGGGGCTTTCCTCTGAGCCTTTCTTCATGTACCAAGTGATCGGGTTCGACACGCTCCATGTACGCTACGCAGTACTTCGTCCTCTGCCGGGGAACGTTTTATGCTTGCGCCCTGTCCCGGTATACTGATGGTGTCTGTCCACTAACACTCTTCATTTCCCTCTGCCGGCCACAATGACATGCCATGCACTTTCTCTCAACGCAGGTGCTCGATGCAGGCATCACCAGGCAGCTGGTGCAGCGGCTGATCCGCGTGTTTCCATACATGTGCAAAGAGCGATACCCGTTGTGTGGCAGCGTGATTGCTACGTGCCGCATTGCCAACAGACGGTTTGAGTACATGGGGCGCCGCAGTCGAGGCAGCTCCACTCCGCCAGGGTACGTTTGGTGGGTCTGGTGCTTGCCATGACAAGACAGCAGCGTCAACTAGGTGTGTGTCTCCTGTGGCTGTAGGAAGGCCAGCCACTCACGCATGTGCTTGAATTTCCACACCCTTTCTCTGCGTTCTTTTGTGACCTACTTCTATCTTTCTCGCAGGTACCTGGTTGCCGCCGACGAGAAGCAAGCGACGCTTACAGGAAGCCAGCAGCGGGCCGGCGTGTTCATTCTTCCATTCGCCGTGGACGGTCTGTCTGGCCTCGGCAAGCCGCGCCCGCCCCGTCCTCGGGACGCTAGTCGAAGTGGTGGACGAGGTGGAAGAGGCCGCGGGCGCGGAGGGCGAAGAGCTGCTGGTAGCAAGCGTCGTGGAGAAGCACCACTACCTGAAGCGCTGGAGCTCCCAAGCAATGACGGTGCACCAGACCCGGACTCCCCCTTTTTGCTGTTGGACGACGACGAGCAGTTTGACATACCGGCAGGCTTCCAGTTCGACTGGGATGCGTACGCAGCCGTCTTTGGAGACACCCCGATGCAAGACGCAGTGACGGCGATGTTTGCAGAGTACGCGGTACTATATGGCCGCATCGCTGGCTGGGCTACATCCAGTCAGCAAGCTCCGATGACCCTGCAGGAGGCCGACGACCTCTCAAAGCACGCCGAGGACTTCGTGCTGCGGTACATGACGCCGATCATTGGTGCTATGCACACCTCCAAAGTTCACAAGCTCTTGCGGCACGTCCTCAGCTCCATCAAGATGCACGGAAACCTGAGAAACGGCAACACGAGCGCGATCGAGGGGCACCACAAGTTGGACAAGAAGATTTATCGGCGCACCAACAAGAGCATCGCCACGTTTACGAGTCAGATTGTGCGGCAGGCCCAAGGTACCAGGGAGGTGCTGGCTCGCCTGAAAGCAGAGGACGCAGAGCTCCGACGAGCGGTGGCTGCGGCAAACCGACGCGACCGAGCAAGTGAGGCATCCGACGCTGCACGTTGCAGTCCAGGGGCCGCTGGTGACAACCGCGGTGGCCGGGCCGTCGTGAGGGCGCCCGTCAGTGCTGCTGAGGACTCTCCTTCCGGCGGCGGCCAGGTTTCTCCTGCTCCACCAGCACTACCGCGTCATCCACGGCGTAACCGTTTGCGGCTGACGGTACGCGAGCTGTCGCGGCGACCTGGGTTGCGGGGCATGGGGGCTGTGCTCGACCGCCTGCCAAACTTCAAGCTTGGTGTCGTGCCGAGCAAGAAGATTATCGCGCACCTCGAGTGCGGCTCGCCCCTCCAGCAGATCGTTCGCGCATCCTCGTCATTCCACGGGACGCCTTGGTACGACGCGGTGTTTTACATGGTGGACGACAACTCGACACGCACCCCGGGGGGTGAGGACGACCCGAGTCACCAGCCCGTGCAGTACCTGGGCGAGGCGCGCGCCATCATCAATGGCGAGGACGAGGACATGGCGGTCGTCTGCAACATGACGCCGGTGCAGTCTGCGCCTTCCTGCCCACTCTCTGCCCGAGAGTGCCTGCGGTTCAAGTGGGCGGTGTCGGCGAGTGGGGAGGATTGGTCCATCGCCGTTGTCCCCATTCGCCGCATTGTACGCGTCGTTCATCTGGTACCAGACTTTGGGGACGTTCTGCGCCGCCGAGGGCCTCTTGCTTTGCCCACTGCCATCGGGGGACCTGTTGCTGATCTTCGTGCCATGCGCTACTTTGTGAACCCTTTTTATCCTTGGGGGTAGTAAACACATCTCGTGTGTGCACTTGCTAGCAGCAACGTCACCTCGATGTTTATCACCGGTGTGTACGGCCCTCCGGACAAGAACGGCTGCTGCGCTCGCCCGCGCACCGCAACAGCCTGGGAAATGCCCACAATCATGCAGGGACAGCCGCCCGGAACGGCAAGGACCAACAGTGAAGCCCTGCACACCAAGTACGACGGGGATCAGGCGCGTCCACACGGACAACACATACACCAGCTCATACGTGAGCAAAGACGCAAACAGCGCGGCGGTCGGTCAGCACGGCGTGCAGGGCAAGGCAATAAAGAAGGGCACCCACACACAAGTGACCACGCGGTGGTCGGCGGCCGGCGCATGGCCTGCTCAGCGAGATACTCGGGTACAAACAGAGGCAGCACGGCGGGGGGCCTCCACGGCCCGCACGGCACCGCCACAAGTACCTGTACCACCGCGGACAAAACAAAAACCACGCGGTCGTCGGCTACTGCCACTCGACGACGACGGCCGACAGCAAAGGGGCGGCGACGGCCAAAGAGCGCACAGCAGACGGTACGGGGCCGAGGACCAACACGGCCATGCACTCTACTCCGGCGAAGCACAAACTAGGACGTCGGGCGGGGGGCGCCACACGCCGAGCACCACGAAGAGCGGCAACTGGACCGCGACCAGCAAGGGCGCGGCCGAGAGCCGCGGGCGCTCGACCACCGAAGCAACCAAGGCAGACCCTGTCGCCGGGGCACGGAGGACTGCCGCTGCTGCGCGGCCACGACGAGTCCCAGCGTCTCCGCCGAGCCCCCGAAACCCAGGGAGGTGCCCCACGCGGGTAGAACCACCGCCGACGAAGCCACGTGTGACGGGCTTGTTGAGTAGACGGCTCCACTGCGCTCGCCTCGGCGCACTCAGTCGCAGGAGCCTCGCGACGCGGTCGGCACTCGGTCAGAAGAGCGCTGATTGGCTGGATCACGGTCTCTCGCGACCAAGGTCTCGCGATGGGATCGGTTGGACGCCCTCTTTCTCGCAAGTGACGACCGCCTGTGGGCTATCGATTCGATCAGTAGATGGGCCCCAATCGACCAATCGATTCGATAGTCGATCCAACATCGAGGGCATCGATGGCGTGTCGATTGGGTTGACAAGAAAGGAGACGATTGGGGCCACGGGCGCCTGTCGGGGTTACTCACCCCGACAGTTGAGCTAGCTTTGCGCACGCTCCGGTCGCGCGTCCCGTCGCGTGACAGATGATCCCGAGGCGTGGTCTACTTCATGTACCATAAATTCATACGCGGTACAAGGCCTGCTCTGGTCAGGGCACTGTACATGGAATGCTGCCTGCCCTGCCGGCGCGCGCTCCCGCGGCGGGGTATCGCCGGGGCCCTGGGTTTCCCGCCCTGGGCGTGCTGCGCTTCATCCCGCCTTTTTGTGCGCTACGGGCTCGGGTACCTCGTCGTGGCGCGCTCCAGGGCATGGCTGGGCTGGTCCGTGGACCACGATGGGGGGGGCTCGACAGTACGGTGAGCCGATGCAGCTCCCTGTCTGCCGCACGTACGTTAGATCGGGCGCGCTAGCGCGCGCTCGCACATTCCGGGGGGCCGCACGGTCGGGACCGTGCGCCTCTTCGACGCGCCGCGGCGGCTGGCTTCCATCATGGACCAGTCTTTGGCGGACGGGGACGGCAGTGGTCGGGGGCCTTGGGGGCCACCTGCATCTGTTTTTGACTCCCAGGACCCTGACGGCCTGTCGGGGTGGTCTCTGCCGCCGTTGTCGCAGCCAGCTGCCCGAGCTTCCGGTCAGCGCGGGTGGGTACCTGGCGGGGGGGAGGTGGCACCAGGGCCCCCGTTGTGCTCCTCCTCTCTTGCGCTCTCGCAGCCTCCACCGTTACATCTTGACCTTCCTGTTCTGTCGCCTCCCACCACTGCAATGGATGAGCCGCCAGATGATACTTGCGCGCCGACATCCGCAGAGGCGCTGACGGGCTCACCCGACAATTCCCTCCTGGCCGTCACCTCGCTTCCCGGCTTAGCGGTTCTGCCGCCATTGCCACCTCTGTCGCAGCAGCTGCTGTTGTCACAACCCTCTCTACCTCCCCCGTCGACACTGCCGCTTTTGGGGTTGAAACTTCCACTGCGGAGGGCGCCAACCACGACGGAACTACCTCCACGCCGGCTGTCACCGTCGCCGCCGGCAGCACGCTCCACGCCGCCGCCGCCGGCGCAGCGGGAGCCGCCACCGCCGCCGCGACGACCTTTGGTCCTACCACCCCCTCCGCGACGACCTTTGGTCCTACCACCCCCTCCGCGACGGCCACCTTCGCAGCGACCAACAAGGCCATCAGCGCCGGAGCTAGCTGCGCAGACGCCACCGTTGTCGCGTCCGTCATCCCAGCGCTCTCCAACCCCGTCTGGATCGTCGCACGCCATGCTGTCCTCCTTGCGGGGTTCGTCGTCACAGCCCCCGCTCTTCACGGCGTCGCAGCTGCCGCGTTCCCCTCCGCCTCTGCCGCCGCCGCCGCCGTCGCCGCCTCCGCTACCGCATCCGCCGTCGCGGCGGCCGCCACTACAGCCGACTTCGCCGCTCCTGCCATCGGCACCATTGCCACGGCGACTGCCGCCGCCGCGACGGCGGCCACGGGCTCCACCGTCGCAGGGGTGTCCGGCACGGCTGGCAGCGCATGTTCCTCTGGTGTCGCGGCCGCGGTCGCCGCCGCCACGCTGTACGCCGCGGCCGCCGGAGCCGCCCCTTCCAAGAACGCGTGAACTGTCGTCACCGCTACGCTCGGTGTCGCGACAGGCGTCACCACAACCGTGGGCGCCGCCGCTTTCGCAGTCACCCTCCCTGCCTACTTCGCCACCTTCTCCAGCACCACTTTCGACGCTCTGGGGGCCATCCAAGTCGACATTTACTTATCCTGCGTGCACACAACCTCCAGCGAACGATTTGGGAAGCCGCGCGCCCTCCCCCACCGCGCTTGCTGCGTTGGCAGCGGAGGTCGTCGCCAATGCGAGTGACGCTACGGCGCGGGCGGGGTCTCCTCTGACGCCGGAAGGAGGCACACCGGTGCCGTTTGCGCCGTCCCCCGCACCTGCGCTTTCTCTGAAGCGTATTGCTGCTGGGAGCGCCACACCGGCTGTTGCGCAACGCGGTACTGATGAAGTGGGACCTGATGGGCGGGCAGGTGTCGCGGAGCAGGCTCATCCACGCCCCGTGACGCCGGCATCATCGAAGCCGGCGGCACCGCTCGCGAAAGGTGGGCGGCAGACGCAGCTTGACACCGGCTCTTTGGCAATCCTGCGGCTGATTTGCCTCGCGGCAAGGCAGCTTTGGAGTCAAGCCGGCGCGATACCTAAGTGGACAAACGCCTGGCTGGTACTCGAGGCTGGTGACGGGTCCGCCGCATCGCCTTTCTTTGGCAAAGTCATCGACTGCGGATCTGACGGCGCAGAGCCGTCTCAGTCCAGCGACTTCTGCAAGGACTGGTGGCAGCTTCGAGGCGGGAAGGACGGTCGGCGTCAGGTGCGCAAGGCACCTGCTGCTGGCGCCGGTGGCAGTGACAAGAACCGTTTGGAAAACAGCAGTGATGGTGGTACAGGACAAGCGAGCCGAGGAAGCGGAGACGACGGAGAAGATGGAGCGTCGTCCGACGCCACCGGCTTCCCTCCGCAGCAGATTCTTTCGCGATCGGACGTCAAGGCCATGGTGGGTGGAGTCATCGGTAGTAAGTCACTCGCCGAAGCGGACCTGAAGAAAGCGCTTCTCCGGGGCGGCCTTGAGGACATCAACGAGCTCACCTACGGCGACATTGAGGACTTCTTTAACACCGCTGGCTCCTTGCTGCGCGCCCAGTGCGAGTCAAAGAACTCTTTCTCGTGGGCGCGCGTCTGCCCCCCTGCCATGCTGTGCAACAAGTGGTCGTCACCTGGCTATGCACACATCGTTGACAGCACCGAATTTTTGCCCCCGAACCATCGCTCGTCGAAGGGCCAAGGATTGCGCAAGAAGCGGCTGGCGGTGTACGTCGCTGTGCACTTGTCGCCGTTTTACGCCAAGGTGCTGGACATGCACTTTGCGGCGTCGCGCCTTAGCGGTCGGAAGAAGCGCTTCCGTCGAAAGGACCCGCTCGACGACGTTTCGAAGCCCGCCAAGGTGCGAAAGAAGCGTGCAGTGGGTAACGGAGGCAAGTTGAAGAAGAGTGCGGTAGCTGCTGCTGGCGCAGACGCGCGTGCACGGCTCACGGATGCCAAGCGCGTGGCCGCCGCCGCGAGGGAGAAGTCTGCGGTGGCGAGGGCGGCGGAAGCTGCAGCTGCCATTGCTGAGGCCGCGGACGCGGCTGCCGCGGCTCAGAAGAAGGCGGCTGCGGCTGCCGCATCTGGTGGAGCGAGCGCTGCTGTCGGGAGTGGCGGCCAGGGTGGCCCTATGCGCCCTGCGGCGCGGAGCCCGATATGCGTGCTGGTGCGCCAGAACGCGCAGACGCGGATGCATACTGTGTGGCTGAGAGAGCCGACCACCCCTTTACCCACGTCTTCTCGAGTATCTGTTGTCTCTTTGACGGGCAGCTCTCTCTCTGACGCTGCACGTGCTAGCGTGTCGATTGGCGTCGTCCTCCCCCGCTTGCTGCTCAAGGAGGCCCTTGCTACTTCAGAGGCCGAGGAGAGCGCAGCCACGACGCCGCCGGGCTCCATCGAGAAGAGGGAGCTGGCCGTGCGCATCACCCTTGGTAACTACGACCGCGTCATTGCGTTCCCGACGACGCTCTGGGACATGAGCTCGGTGTTGGCGCTCAACGAGGCCATCGAGGCTTCGCGCGCCTTCGTCTCGTGGCTGGGGGAGCTTCCTACCTCATCCGCGCTACTGCCGGTGCAGCTGAATGTTCTGTCGGGGACGACGGTGCCCGTTGCAGCCATGGCGGCCGAGGTGCGAGCCGACGTGGACGGTCGCCTGCTTTCAGAGTGTGTCTGGGCCGGTCCGCGCAGTTCTCGGGTATCGGCCGCGGCTCAGTCCGCGCAAGGCTCGTTTGAAGGTTGCTCCGTCGGCATGCAGGATGTTTGCCACTCGGGGCAGAAGCAGTTTTTGACGAACGCCCTCCTCGACGCTGGCCTGGCGGAGATACAGCACCGATGCGTCGGCGCGTCGCTGCAGATTGGTGTCCTTTCTACCTCCCAGTCGGCTTCCTTTAAGTCGAAGGCGGGCGAAGAGGTGGCCTTGGCTCGAGCAATGACGGCTGTACTGGAGGTGCTCGACCAGTTTGACCCTGCGGTGGAACGCTTTGTGATGCTTGTCAACATTGGTAACACCCACTGGATTTCTGCCACGGTGTCGTTATTGTCACGCTCTGTGGCGTTGTTTGACTCCCTCAGGGGCCCCTCTCCTGACAAGCCGCTGATCTGCTCGAGGCTGCTTCTCTTGGCGAGGCAAGTGGAGGTTCGGCGGCGCGTTCTCTTCCCCGGGTCGGCAGCAGAAGAGATTAGGTGGACTGTGGACGAGGTGAACGAGCCGACGCAGCGGGACGGCTACAACTGCGGGCTGTTCGCCTTCGCATATATCTGGTGCTGTGTGTGTGGGGTGGACTTCGCTGTGGCAGTATTGACCCCCAGGTAGGGGGGCAACACGTGCCATGCAAGGGGCGGCAGGCCACTAGCCTGATCCGTTCCTCCCCCTGCATTTGGGTCCATATTCCCTAAGTTTGGGATAGTTAGCTTAGTAGTAAATCCAACTTGGATTTGAGGGTTTTCTGCATTTATCGTCTTGAATTTTCGTGTGGCCCGGTGGGCAGGTGCTGGGGTGGGAGATTCTGAGTGGCGAGATTCTGAGTGGACCCTGGGGGGATAAGGGGAGGGACAGCGGGGCTTGGCCCTGCGTCCCCGTCCCGACCAAGAAACTGTTGGACCACACACCATCCTCTTGTTTGTTGTCCGTGGGGGGTTTGCCCCACAACAGGGACAGAGTGTGCGCGACTTGCACTTCTTCCGGTTCCCCCGACACGGGAGGCAGCCCTTGCACACCGCCCCAACTTGGGTGCCGTGTGTGCATGTGGTTTTTGCCACATTTGGTGGAGCAGCAGGGGACAGAGGTAAACTTTACCTCCGGGTGCACCCGGGTGTAGGGGGCCCTCTGTCTCAGAGGAACGGTGGACTTGGACCGTGTCATACGGATCGTTAGCCAACATGGCTAGCTCGGACCCCCCGTCGTCCGGGGAGTACACGGGTGACGCACGTACTTCAGTGCTTTTGAATACTGGTGAGACACAGGTGGGTTTACCTGGGGTCGCAGAGGGACTAGAGGTCCCTCAAGCCAGCAGGACTGGAAGTACGGGCGGGCAACAGGCCACCCCGACTCAGTCGGGAGTTCACTCGGGTTGGACTTCTGATGTGGGTGGGCCGAAGTCTGGCCACCGCGTGGTATACTCAACGGGAACGTCCCAAGGGGTGAGGACTGTCCCCGCGGGTTCCACTCGGGTTGGAGCCAACTTTGGCTTGGAGCCGTCGCCAACTAGGCTTTCGGAGGACGGCGGACCTCCGTTGGTCGGCGATGGGCTCGCGCCCATGCCCCCGGTTGAGACCCCTGAGGAACGTGGTTACCCCTCAGGTGGACTCCCGGAGGCGGACCGAGACTCAACTGGAGTCGTCAATCCACTCCTCGCGGAAACGGTCCGTCGGGAGGCGACCAATGTGTTGCGGCAGACTTTGCCGGACCTGGTGGTCACGATGACGAATACTATTCTGAATCAGATAGTGGCGAGTTTGCCAGATGGCCTTAATGTCCAGACCGGATTGGGGCTCTCGAGCCCGCAGGCGCAGGGGGAATCTCCCCTGACGCCTATTCCGGGTCACCCCGAACAGGGGGAGACCCCTGTGACTCCCATCGTGGGAGCCGCACCATTCTCGGTGGGGCGTACGCCCTTCACGGGGGAGTTCCCCTCGGAAACGCCGGCGGTTACACCAAGCTCGCCGTACCAGACTACAGGCGCTGAGGGTCAACTTACCCCAGTGCCACAGCGGCTGTTCCCTCAACGTGAGGTGCCGCCCAAGATCCAGGTAGCCAACCCGGTCTACCAGCGGATCTTTGACTGCGAGACCTACGCACTCCACAACAAGTCGGTGGCGTATGGTCCTGACCAGGCCCGAGCCATGGGCCGTGCCAAGAAGAATGCACTTCATTCTTTTGGGCACAAAGCGGAGTGGGATGGAACTCCCCCCCTCCGTGTCTTTGAGTTCCTACGTCGTTTCACAAAAGCCTGTGACGACAATGCCATAAGTGAAGGTATGGCTTTTTACATGCTACAGGAGTTTACGAAGGGCGACCTGCGGACAGAACTTATGTCCGTCATGCCCAGCTCCTCAAGTGGAGGCGCTGGGGAGGTGACGTCCTATTTGGAGCTCGTCAACTGGTTGTTGAGAGCCATGGTTGATGAGGCAGCGTTGGCTTCTCAAGTCGAGGAGTTTACGCATGCCCATCAGGAAGAGGCGGAGGACGAGTTGTCCTTTGCGGAGCGAGTCCGTAAGCTCAACAATCTTTGTGGGTTTCTTCATCCACAAGCTGTGGTGAAGAGTCGGTTTGTGGAGGGACTCCGTTGGTCAGTCCGGATGGAGACCCGGGAGCATAACACTGCCCGGGCGACCCTGGCCGAGTTGGCCAGGTTCGCTTACCGCAGAGGTGAGGCCTACCGCAAGTTGCGGGAGGAACAACGCCAGAAGCGTCAGGCCGAGTTGGCCAAGGAACGAGAGGAGGCGCGCCAGGCCAGAGAGTTGAGAGAGGCACGCCGAATCCGCAAGGAGAGGGTGGTAGCTGCCGTGGGAACTTCCCAGGGTATCCCTTCGTCTTCCCCAGTTGGGAAGATCCCTCCCGGAACAGACCATCGGTGTTGGAACTGCAACTCCGATGGACACTGGGCATATGATTGCCCCAAGTTGAGTAAACGCATCCAACAACTTGTTAGGAATGCGAGTAAGAAGTCGGCTACGAACGAAGTACGTTCACGCCGCGAGGGTGGGTCTCGACCGGTCGTCGCGGTCGCCACACCCTCGGCGGAGGAGGCGGACACGTCGTCCTCGGACTCGTCGTCTTCCTCCCCGCCCTCAGATTCGGACGCCAAGTCGGCGGGAAACGAATGACCGTTGGGGCTGGTCGTCCGAAGCTCACAACGGCAGCCTCGGCCAAGTGGGCCAGGAGGACGAACCAACCGTGCCGGATACTGCGGCGACCTAAGGGAGTCCGCCCACCTCGGGTAGGACTCCCCAAGAACGTAAACCCACGTCGGGTCATCGCGGTGCTGACGGGTGAGAACTTCCAGGTGGCTGGACGGGTGCAACTTGCCCCCGGCCGCGCCTGTTGTGCCCGTATCGTACTTGATACCGGGTCAGGAGCCTCCTTGATACGCAAGTCGCTATTACCAAAGGAGGTGAAGCTCCAACGCTGGAGGTCCAAAGCTGACCATATGATTGACATCAATGGTGGGGTACTTCCCATCGTTGGTGCCGTGACCCTACCAACTAGGTTGGGGACCCATGAGGTCGACGTGACCTATGGCGTAGTTGAGAATATATCGGTACCCCTGCTTCTGGGTACCCCTTATGTTGTTACACAAGTGCCTTTGATTTGTGGCCCTGAGTACTGGGTCAAGTTGATGAATGGGGAGACTATCCCCATCCTTGGTAAGGGAAAGTCTGTGGCTCCTGTGACAGTCTCACAGTCGAAGCCTGTTTGCTCTGTGAGGGAAGGTTTTACTGCTACCCTGCGTCTAGCCCGTAAAGTCACGTTGCCACCCAACTCGGTGGCGCACGTTGATGTTGTAACTGATTATACGGGGAACGGGTTGGTGCACCCTCACCCCCGTCTTGCTCGTAAGCACCAAGTGCATGTTGCCCTTGGCACGATGGACTCCAAAGCCGGAGTCCCGTGGAGGATACAGGTGATGAACCTGAGCTCGTCGCCCCAGTACTTCAAGTCGGGAACCAAGTTCGGCTATATCGACCAACACGAGGGACCGGTAGTAGCGGTCACCCTCGACGCGGGCGCAAGTAGCGACCCGATGTCCGGAAAGGAGAAGCATCAAGCCAAGTCGGCCGCCTCTCCTCGGCCCCATGTGAACATGGAGGGTGTCCCCCCCAGGTTGAGGGTTCAAGTTGAACGCCTCTTGGACCAATATCACAAGTTGTGGGATGGTCAATTGGGACTCATGAGAGCCACCCAACACCGGATCGAGTTGAAGCCCGGTGCACCCCCTATACGCCAACAACCGTATAGGGGAGGACCTCGTTCAAGGGCCCTCGTTAAGGAGCAAGTTGCTCGCATGGAGGCCCTCGATGTGATCGAGGCCAGCAACGCCGAGTGGGCGAGTCCGGTGGTTATCGTCCCCAAAGTTGATGGGACCCCCCGGTTCTGTATCGACTACCGTAAGCTCAACGAGAGCACGGTGAAGGACAGTTATCCCCTACCTAGGATGGACGACTGTCTGGACTCTCTGGGGGAGGCAAACGTGTTCTCTACCCTGGACTGTAACGCGGGGGTACTGGCAAATTCCCATTGCCCCGGAGGACAGGCATAAAACTACCTTTACCTGTCACTGTGGTACCTACCAGTGCAAGCGCCTACCGTTTGGTCTGTGTAACGCGCCGGCAACTTTCCAGCGCGCTATGGACATGATTCTGGCCGGAGTACGGTGGCAGATCTGTCCTGTGTACCTAGACGATATCATTGTGTTCTCCCGAAGTCCGGAGGAACACATTGGCCATCTTGGCCAGGTGTTCAAGCTACTTGCTGACGCCGGTGT
>CM020618.1:36498974-36610443 GCA_009829735.1 Pyropia yezoensis
TCAATCCACTCCCGCGGAAACGGTCCGTCGGGAGGCGACCAATGTGTTGCGGCAGACTTTGCCGGACCTGGTGGTCACGATGACGAATACTATTCTGAATCAGATAGTGGCGAGTTTGCCAGATGGCCTTAATGTCCAGACCGGATTGGGGCTCTCGAGCCCGCAGGCGCAGGGGGAATCTCCCCTGACGCCTATTCCGGGTCACCCCGAACAGGGGGAGACCCCTGTGACTCCCATCGTGGGAGCCGCACCATTCTCGGTGGGGCGTACGCCCTTCACGGGGGAGTTCCCCTCGGAAACGCCGGCGGTTACACCAAGCTCGCCGTACCAGACTACAGGCGCTGAGGGTCAACTTACCCCAGTGCCACAGCGGCTGTTCCCTCAACGTGAGGTGCCGCCCAAGATCCAGGTAGCCAACCCGGTCTACCAGCGGATCTTTGACTGCGAGACCTACGCACTCCACAACAAGTCGGTGGCGTATGGTCCTGACCAGGCCCGAGCCATGGGCCGTGCCAAGAAGAATGCACTTCATTCTTTTGGGCACAAAGCGGAGTGGGATGGAACTCCCCCCCTCCGTGTCTTTGAGTTCCTACGTCGTTTCACAAAAGCCTGTGACGACAATGCCATAAGTGAAGGTATGGCTTTTTACATGCTACAGGAGTTTACGAAGGGCGACCTGCGGACAGAACTTATGTCCGTCATGCCCAGCTCCTCAAGTGGAGGCGCTGGGGAGGTGACGTCCTATTTGGAGCTCGTCAACTGGTTGTTGAGAGCCATGGTTGATGAGGCAGCGTTGGCTTCTCAAGTCGAGGAGTTTACGCATGCCCATCAGGAAGAGGCGGAGGACGAGTTGTCCTTTGCGGAGCGAGTCCGTAAGCTCAACAATCTTTGTGGGTTTCTTCATCCACAAGCTGTGGTGAAGAGTCGGTTTGTGGAGGGACTCCGTTGGTCAGTCCGGATGGAGACCCGGGAGCATAACACTGCCCGGGCGACCCTGGCCGAGTTGGCCAGGTTCGCTTACCGCAGAGGTGAGGCCTACCGCAAGTTGCGGGAGGAACAACGCCAGAAGCGTCAGGCCGAGTTGGCCAAGGAACGAGAGGAGGCGCGCCAGGCCAGAGAGTTGAGAGAGGCACGCCGAATCCGCAAGGAGAGGGTGGTAGCTGCCGTGGGAACTTCCCAGGGTATCCCTTCGTCTTCCCCAGTTGGGAAGATCCCTCCCGGAACAGACCATCGGTGTTGGAACTGCAACTCCGATGGACACTGGGCATATGATTGCCCCAAGTTGAGTAAACGCATCCAACAACTTGTTAGGAATGCGAGTAAGAAGTCGGCTACGAACGAAGTACGTTCACGCCGCGAGGGTGGGTCTCGACCGGTCGTCGCGGTCGCCACACCCTCGGCGGAGGAGGCGGACACGTCGTCCTCGGACTCGTCGTCTTCCTCCCCGCCCTCAGATTCGGACGCCAAGTCGGCGGGAAACGAATGACCGTTGGGGCTGGTCGTCCGAAGCTCACAACGGCAGCCTCGGCCAAGTGGGCCAGGAGGACGAACCAACCGTGCCGGATACTGCGGCGACCTAAGGGAGTCCGCCCACCTCGGGTAGGACTCCCCAAGAACGTAAACCCACGTCGGGTCATCGCGGTGCTGACGGGTGAGAACTTCCAGGTGGCTGGACGGGTGCAACTTGCCCCCGGCCGCGCCTGTTGTGCCCGTATCGTACTTGATACCGGGTCAGGAGCCTCCTTGATACGCAAGTCGCTATTACCAAAGGAGGTGAAGCTCCAACGCTGGAGGTCCAAAGCTGACCATATGATTGACATCAATGGTGGGGTACTTCCCATCGTTGGTGCCGTGACCCTACCAACTAGGTTGGGGACCCATGAGGTCGACGTGACCTATGGCGTAGTTGAGAATATATCGGTACCCCTGCTTCTGGGTACCCCTTATGTTGTTACACAAGTGCCTTTGATTTGTGGCCCTGAGTACTGGGTCAAGTTGATGAATGGGGAGACTATCCCCATCCTTGGTAAGGGAAAGTCTGTGGCTCCTGTGACAGTCTCACAGTCGAAGCCTGTTTGCTCTGTGAGGGAAGGTTTTACTGCTACCCTGCGTCTAGCCCGTAAAGTCACGTTGCCACCCAACTCGGTGGCGCACGTTGATGTTGTAACTGATTATACGGGGAACGGGTTGGTGCACCCTCACCCCCGTCTTGCTCGTAAGCACCAAGTGCATGTTGCCCTTGGCACGATGGACTCCAAAGCCGGAGTCCCGTGGAGGATACAGGTGATGAACCTGAGCTCGTCGCCCCAGTACTTCAAGTCGGGAACCAAGTTCGGCTATATCGACCAACACGAGGGACCGGTAGTAGCGGTCACCCTCGACGCGGGCGCAAGTAGCGACCCGATGTCCGGAAAGGAGAAGCATCAAGCCAAGTCGGCCGCCTCTCCTCGGCCCCATGTGAACATGGAGGGTGTCCCCCCCAGGTTGAGGGTTCAAGTTGAACGCCTCTTGGACCAATATCACAAGTTGTGGGATGGTCAATTGGGACTCATGAGAGCCACCCAACACCGGATCGAGTTGAAGCCCGGTGCACCCCCTATACGCCAACAACCGTATAGGGGAGGACCTCGTTCAAGGGCCCTCGTTAAGGAGCAAGTTGCTCGCATGGAGGCCCTCGATGTGATCGAGGCCAGCAACGCCGAGTGGGCGAGTCCGGTGGTTATCGTCCCCAAAGTTGATGGGACCCCCCGGTTCTGTATCGACTACCGTAAGCTCAACGAGAGCACGGTGAAGGACAGTTATCCCCTACCTAGGATGGACGACTGTCTGGACTCTCTGGGGGAGGCAAACGTGTTCTCTACCCTGGACTGTAACGCGGGGTACTGGCAAATTCCCATTGCCCCGGAGGACAGGCATAAAACTACCTTTACCTGTCACTGTGGTACCTACCAGTGCAAGCGCCTACCGTTTGGTCTGTGTAACGCGCCGGCAACTTTCCAGCGCGCTATGGACATGATTCTGGCCGGAGTACGGTGGCAGATCTGTCCTGTGTACCTAGACGATATCATTGTGTTCTCCCGAAGTCCGGAGGAACACATTGGCCATCTTGGCCAGGTGTTCAAGCTACTTGCTGACGCCGGTGTGTCACTGAAGGCGAGTAAGTGCCACCTCTTCACTCAAGAGGTGGAGTACTTGGGACATGTTGTCCGTCCGGGGCGTCTCAGTGTTAACGAGAAGAACTTGAGGGCCATTCGTAAGGCTCAGTACCCCCGGACCCAGACCCAGATGAGGAGCTTCCTCGGGATGTGTAACGTGTACCGACGTTTCACCAAGGGCTTCGCCAAGGTGGCGAAGCCGTTGAATGAGTTAGTGAGCTCAACGCTCCCGAAGAACCTACCTCCCCCAAGTCGGGTGGAGCAGGAATCCTTTGAGACTCTTCGGGACCTTCTGCTGAAGCCCCCCATTTTGGCTATTCCCAGGTTGGGAGGCCACTACATCTTGGATGTGGACGCTAGCTACGACCAACTTGGTTGTGTGTTGCTTCAGCAGCAGCCGGACAAGGAGTACTTGCCGGTGGGATACTTCAGTAAGGGGCTGAACTCGGCCGAGAAGAACTACGGAGTCACCGAGTTGGAAGGACTCGCAGTGGTGTGGGCGGTGACGTCACTTCGTCACTACCTAGAGGGTGAGAAGTTCCTCATCCGCTGTGACCACCGCGCGTTGCAGTTCATCTTCAAGCCTGACTGTACGAACACTCGTCTCAATCGGTGGAGGGTGCGACTGGCACCCTTCAACTTTGACATTGAGTACCGACCTGGCAGGCAACATGCCCTTGCCGACGGCCTCTCTCGGGTACCTACCGAGGGGCTGGACACTAACCCAGTCGATGAGGACATCCCCATCGTGGGGGTAGTCACACGCTCGGGTCAGGCGTTGAACCCCGAGGCGCCAGGGAACAAGAAGTACTTGCCCCTGTCCCTGGACGAGGTGGTGAAGGCCCAGGCCGAGGATCCCTTCTGCAAGTCGCAGAGGGATACACTGGATACAGTGGCGGAGATGCGGTTCTTCTTGGGAGACGATGGCCTCCTCATGAGGAGGGGGGTATTCCAGGGGACCGAACAACTTGTCGTCCCCGCATCCCTCAAGGGCAGTATCCTTGAGAGGGAGCACAACGCTCCCACGGGTGGACACCTGGGGTCTAGTAAACTGTACCAGATCCTGAGGACCAGGTACTACTGGCCGTCCATGGTGGTGGACATCTATAGTTGGGTGGCTGCCTGCACAAGTTGTGCACAGAACCGTCTGATGGAACGGCGGCCTAGTACGGCTATGCTATTGTTCCCGGCCAAGGAGCCCTTCGCCGCGTTGGCGATGGACATCCTTGGGCCATTGCCAGTGACCGAGGAGGGCAACCAGTACCTCCTGGTCATCTGTGACCGCTTCACGAAACTTACGCGAGCGATCTCACTGGCAGAGATCACGGCCATGTCGGTCGTGTCAGCCTTCCTTGATCACTGAGTTGCCGCGTATGGCATCCCAGATAGTACACTATCGGACAATGGACCGCAATTTGCGTCTGTACTGTTTCAGGGAGTGCTGGATATGTTGGGGGTTAAGGCAAACTATGCCACCCCCTACCACCCACAAACTAATGGGCAGGTGGAGCGCTTCAAAAAAACTATTGTTAGGCAGCTGCGCCACTATGTGAGTGAGCACGTGAAGACGTGGGACCAATACATTTCTATTCTTACTACTGCCTACAATTCGCAGGTTCACTCATCTACCGGGGAAGTACCCCTCGCTTTTGTGACCCCCCGTCGTGTGCGGTCTATTGCCGTGCGGCGGTCGCTCCCAACTAGGGAGGATAGTGGCAGTACGCCTACTCCTACTGAGAGTAAGGCGGAGTTCGCTGCTAGGCTGGAACACCTCATCCCTAAAGTCAGGGCTGAGATGGACAAAGCACAAAAGCGCTACAAGCGTACCTTTGACAAAAAGGTGCGCAATGCTAAGCATGTCCCCGAACAGGGTGATTGGGTGCTGGTTCACTCACACACCCCAACTGGGGGTAAGTTGGTATTCCAGACGAAGGGGCCGTACCAGGTCCTTCGTACTGATGGGCGGCGCTTCACCATCGAAAGTGACGATGGGGTCCGCACAGTGAACGGAGAGGACGTGGTCAAAGTTGCACCACCGCCTGCAGGCGACCCAGCTTGGGCGCGTGCTTTGGAAGCGTGGCGCCTCCCCTCACTGCCTGCGGCCAAACAGGGCCCGCAGGAGTACGTGTTCGATAAGTTCATCGACCACGGATGGGATGAGGACACTAACCGCCTCATGTTGAGGGTGCGTTGGTTTGGCTACAAAGCCAAGGACGATACGTGGGAGTATGTGGAGGACCTTCCTGCTGAGAAGGTCCGGGCGTACTGTGCCCGGAATGAGATAGACCCTAACAGCCCTCCCTCAACGTGAGGGAAGGCCGAGCAACAGTGCCAAGAGAGTGCTTCAAGTCGAAGTGGTACGCAGAGTGGCTTTTAACTACTGCCCCAACCCTCACACTCTCACAACAAAGGCAGCTGCCAACTAGGCACGCATGCTAGACTCTCCCACTCCACGGCCCTCGCCCTCACGTGGAGGCGAGCGGCGAGACCCACGCCGATAACGGTCTCCACTCGTTGGAAGGGGCGGCGGCTCCAAGTCGGAACCGTCGCGCCCTTCACGGTCGCGCAAGTGGCGCCGACTGTGGTTACTCTTCTGCCTGGTCTTGCGCGCAAGTTTTCGACGCAGACGCTGGACAGACTCCGTCTCCGACGGGGTAGAGGACTCCGAGACGGAGTAAGACAACTCGTCTTCCGACACGGAGGGAGAGCGCCGCGAGTGTCGGCGACGACGGCGAGGAGGCGAGTATGCTCGGCTCGCGCGACGTTTGCCACGCCCAAGTGGGGCTGGCTGGGGCATAATAGCCCCAATGCGGGCCAACTCGGCTGTCATGAACTCCGCCACCGACTCGCAACTCGCGGTCGCGACCGCAGTACGAACGCGCTCGTCAAGTTGAGGAGTCTCGGAACTCTGGAGGGTTGCGGTCGACGCGGCCAACCAGGAAATGGTGCGCACCAACGTGGTGATCATCATCTCTGAGGTTAGAGGCGTGGGCGGTAACACCAACTTGGGGTATACCGTCAGGAGGGTGGCCCCCAAGTTGGGGGACACCGGGGTGGATGACTCCACGGCCACGCTGATCGGGATGTTCCCGTGAGGCTGGAAAGGAACAGGAGGAAGCGGAGGGGCACGCCGAGGTGGCGGTACCCGGGTGTAACTGCGACCCCGACTTGGGGCCCCCGCAGTAGGTTGAGTCATATGGTCATCATATGAGGGCACAGCCATAACTATGGGCTTGTCCGGGGGGGGCGCAGTGTGGCGATCCACCCCCGGGGCATACGGGTAGTCCCCGATGCCCAACCCCTCTCGTAGGACCACACGGCCGTCGTGAAGTTCACGAGCGACCCACACGAACTGGCGAAGTGCGCCATCGTCCTTGGGCCCACGAGTGGGGCGACGTAACTTGTGCTCAATGCTCTCCCACTCGATAAACTTATGGAGCCGGAGCATCTCCTCAAGTAGAGTGAGTTGTCCTGATGAGCACCCCTCAGCAACTAGCTGAGGGGTGAGCTGTTCCAAACCTTGGATGAGCCGGAGGGGGAGATGCCAGAGCATCCCCCGCCGCTGAACACAGGACACCGAGGTCGACATGACCTCGAGGAGCCACTGGGTGGCCAACATGGCCCACACCAGGTGATCAGGGCCAGCCGTCAACATGACGGAGCCGAAGTGGTCAAGCAACCGTGGCAGCAACGCCGGGAACCCGTAGGGGACCTCAACTTGAGGCCACCACTCGGGCTTCTTCGGATAGTACTGCTCCGTACTGGCAGCAGACTGTTGAGGAAACTCAAGTTGAGCCGAGGTCACCAAGTAGGGACCTCGCCGGAAGTCTTTCTCCATCCGCACATCAAAGTGATGAGTGTGCGGATCGGCCTCGTGAAGGTACGGGGGGCGAGTTGCCACCGCGTCCCAAGTAAAGGTCGGCAAGTCGCCGGGACCCTGGATAGTTCCCCCGCGGTCCACCATGGCCTTGGCACGCTGAACGTCCTCAACCTCCTCATCGTCCAGGAAGGCAAACTGGTCCGTCCTGAAGCCGGCAGGGAACCCGACCCTACGGGGATACTTCTCCCGTAGGCGGTCCCATACCCGCCCCATCGCTGCGCCAAGTCGGCCACAGCGAAGAACAGTCAACCCCTCCTCATAGAGAGGCCAAGCGGGGTAAAACCACCGCCCCAAGGCCTCACGCGGGACAACTTGTCCCGCCTCCGGGGGAGACCCCGCCGTCAACCCAAAGCCGGGTGACGCGGGAGTCCCATCCCCCGGAGCGATCGCGGAGCCCCCGCCGGAAGTCCCGGCGGGCGCTGCACCGTAGGTGGTGTCCTCCATACGCTCATCTAGAGAGTCCGTCTCCACTCCCGGGGTCGCCATGGCTCTCCCCAAGTTGGGGAGAGACGCTCTGGCTATCGCGGCACGAGACCCGCCTCGAGTTGAGGGGGACTCGGATCGTGGGTATACGGGTGGCCTCCCCAGCGTGGGGCGGCCCAGTGGAAGGTGAAGAGGAGGTGGTGGTGATGGTGAAGTGTGAACTGAGGAGAGCAAGCTGCCGAGTGGGCAAGCTTGAGGAGAGGGGCGGTCAACGTGACCGCCTCCACATCCGCGTTACGTACTCGATGGGGGACAGCAAGTCGCGCCCCCAACGCCGAGACGTGCCTTTACGCACCCCCTCACAGGGCCGACCGGGTCGGTCGGAACTGAGGAGAGGGGAGTGTGGCAGTATTGACCCCCAGGTAGGGGGGCAACACGTGCCATGCAAGGGGCGGCAGGCCACTAGCCTGATCCGTTCCTCCCCCTGCATTTGGGTCCATATTCCCTAAGTTTGGGATAGTTAGCTTAGTAGTAAATCCAACTTGGACTTGAGGGTTTTCTGCATTTATCGTCTTGAATTTTCGTGTGGCCCGGTGGGCAGGTGCTGGGGTGGGAGATTCTGAGTGGCGAGATTCTGAGTGGACCCTGGGGGGATAAGGGGAGGGACAGCGGGGCTTGGCCCTGCGTCCCCGTCCCGACCAAAAAACTGTTGGACCACACACCATCCTCTTGTTTGTCCGCGGGGGGTTTGCCCCACAACAGGGACAGAGTGTGCGCGACTTGCACTTCTTCCGGTTCCCCCGACACGGGAGGCAGCCCTTGCACACCGCCCCAACTTGGGTGCCGTGTGTGCATGTGGTTTTTGCCACATTCGCGTTGTTGCCTGTTGTTGGTGATGCCGTGCGCCTCTCTCTCCTTCATTTTGTTCTCTTGAGTGGCAGGGAGCGCACAGCTCAACAGGCAGTGGGCCAGTGAGTTGCCGGATGACATCGGCGTCGGTGGGTATCGTGACTCTCGCTAGCAGTCTCTCAAGGAAGTAGGTGTCATTGCTTTAGAGAATTAAAAAGGCATGTCCTGCGTACCGGCAGTGCCGGTTTTTCACGAAGCACTCCCCTTCCATGCTCTCACAACCCATTCACCCAGAGGTGCCCTGCTGCTCACGATCGCGCCCCTGCTCTGTCTCAAGTGCCGCTCGAGGGGAGCAGCCCAAATAGATATCGGGGACGGTGGTGCCAGACAGCGCGGGCTATGAGAGAGCCCTCGCGTCAGTGAACTGCCCTCGGCCTCGTCGACCTCCAGTAGATCGCGGCCGCGACATTTCGTATCATTCTTCACTTTTGGGCCCTGCGTGTCCTTCGGATAGGCACGCGCCACTAAAGCCTCGAGCTCCAAGAGGAGGGAACGCAGGTACAGGAAGCCCTCCGGCGGGCATTCCGTGTCCGGTGTAGCTACGTCTGAGATCCGATGCGACAGAGTCCTCCATGCATGACCAGGATTGGTGCCTCGACTACGACTGGTCCTGGGCATGCAAAGCGGCTGCTGCCCTGAGGTCGGAGACGGGCGGTCGGATGGGAACGGTATGTACACCGGGATACTGCGAGAGTGTGATCCTACAGGCGCACGTCTACTTCCAGGCCTGTCTCAGTAGCGCAATCCGGGGACGATGGATGGGCGGAGAGCAGCGATCCGCGCGCCCAGACACCACACATGCATGCCTCAGCTGCCAGGCTTGGTTCCCTCACCAAAGTGTGCTTCTGCTACCAGGTCCAACCCTTTGAGTCCAGTCGGGTGTTTTGACGTGTGCTGGGCTGCTCTCTGTTGCATCACGCTTCAGTGCAGCGCGCTAGCACAGTAACCCTCTCAGTGCCAGTCGCTGAAGTGGACAGGAGTGAAAAGTGAGCCCTGGATGTGTGTACGTTGGCGCATTACCACGACGTGGGCGCCGCTCTCGTGGGAGTGGGAACCAATTCGGAGGTTTGGCCCAGGAAGGCCGCTGAGGCGGCAACCTCCGGGCAGCTGCACAGGCGGTCGCCACGGTGCGGCCGCACAGGATATCGCAGCTCCCAGCGCATTTCAACGAGGCCGCCTGCGCGGAGGTAGCGGGACAGGCCGACTCACCCAGCGACTGCTCCTTGTCTGGCCAAGTGCAGTCCGACGTGCGGTCGGGGGGTTGGCTGTAGGGGTTTGAACCTGAGGTGCAGACCCTTATGGCGGGAGTGTTACCCGCGCACGTTTTGGCCGCCTGATGGAGCTGCCAGGGCAAGGTTGTGTCGCCTTGGGGCCGGCGAGCACCGCAACTCGTGAGCAAAGACGCCGCCGGCGCGCGGGGTGCGCGCAGCGGACACAGTGGGGACGTAGCATCTCAGGTTGTGGGATGTTGGGGGCCATCCACGGCCCGGCGGACATGAGAGAAGGAACGGATGGGCCTGGGAGGACGATAGACCCAGGCAAGCACCTCTGTAGCGACTCGCAGTGTTGAAGATAGCAGACAGAGATGAACTTTTATTAAGGGGCACGTCTACGTAGCGTCACAGTAGGTCCTCCACATCCACATGCGTCTGCCGTTACCACTCAGGCCACTTGTCCGACGACCCCAGCGTCGCCTTGTCCCTGTGCATGGCCACCGCGTTGGACAGCGCCTGCTGGTACACAGTAAAGGTGATGAACTGGTCCTGCTTCATCTGCCGGAGATGGTGCTGCTGCCGGCGGGAGAGCGCATTGCGCTCTTCGCACGAGGAAGTGTTCACCGCGTCCATCGAAACGTACGCGTCGGGGCACATAGCGCACGAGCAATTAGTATGGTTCTCTCTCCAGTGGAAGCGGTCACGCTTGAGCTCCAGCTTCCGCGTGAACTCGCACAGCCGGACGAGGGCCGATTGAGCGTCGCGCACGCAAAGTCGTAAACAATGACGTGCGGCATCTTCACGAACCGCTGAGCGACGAACTCCAGCGGCATCAGCTGGCTCTCTGAGCCTGACAAGACCATCACACCAATGCACTTGGGGTGAGCACAGGTGCAAAAGACCCCCACCGTGCCACCCGTATGCGAGTTCTCCTTCCCCATATCATGGCTGCAGGTAGGAAGGTCGGTGTTGGCCGTCGCCGCGCCCGAGAAGCCCGGCATCGGCCGCAGCACTGGTAACCCCGGAGCCCACATGCCCGTCTTGGGGTATGTGGAATAACGAAAAAGTAGCTATCGGAGAGTCGGAATCCAACCCGGGCCCTTGCGAAGGGAGCGGAATGGCGCGCTCAAACCACTAGGCAACCGGGTGAAGTCCCTGACAACGCGAGCAAGATTTGGGGTTTTGGCCCCATCTCATTACGAGTACCTACCTTTTAGGTAAGCCGATCGGTGATTGTGTATTATGCTACAAGGTAGTCGTCGTTCTGGTCCGCGTACTCGCTGTAAACCGACCGGAAGGCAGGCACGGAGGCGAGCGGTCTCAACCAGGCGTCCGTGTACTGCTTGTGGGAGAACGTGTGAAGTGGGTGCGCGGCGGCCATCTCTGCCCGGAGCGCGTCGATCTCGTCCTGGTTGAGGACCTCCGTGCCGTCACCGTCCCCAAACCACTTGTCGTACTCATCCATACGACGCTTGAGGCCAGAGAGAACGTCTGCGAGCAGTCGCCTCAGCGCAGGATCACAGTCCATGCCAGGTCCCAAGCAGGCCACGACGCCACGGAGAAGGCGTTGCTACGTAACAGCCGGCAGTCTCAAAACAGCGGCAAGGGATGCGATGCTGAAGCTTTCCGACAGAAGAACCGAGACCACCGAATCGACTGCCAGCCACGACCCCTGCGGCGCCCAGACGACGACGGGGTCAATCGCGATCGCGCGCACAAACTCCATGATCTTGAGAGCGGAGGCGGCCGTGCCAGGGATGCGATTCTGCAGCGGCAAGCTCAGGTTCTTCAGACGCTCGGCGCCTTTGCTCCCACCCGTGGTGGCAAGCGCAGGCTCCTCCAACGCCTCTCCGTACCTCAAGAGTGGGGCGTCGCGCTCCCAGACAGCTTCGTTCCGCTTCCGAGAATGGTGTGGCAACTCCACACCGTCGTCGTCGTCGCTAGAGAAGACGTCGACGTCGCTAGCGGAAGAGCTGCTTCCACTATGAACAGCGGCGTCGACTTCCTCTTGCGCGGCGTCGCGGCCGTCCTCGCCGTTGGCATCGTAGGTGTCAGTGTCGAACACCGCCAGTTCGTCGTCTTTATTGGCCGCGGACTGACGAGAAGGGGCCCCGCATGGCCCATCCACCTCGGATATGAGCATGTGCACGCGCTCCAAAAGAGGGATCGGCACCCGGCGGCGGAGGTCGGCGGCTGCCGACTCAATTGTCAGCGCCAAAGACCTGGCCGCAAGGTGCACATCAAAAACCCCGCGAAGAAACGCCACAAGCTCGGGCGCGGCACCACCGTCGATCTCTGGATCCCACCCCCTGTCATTCACCCCGCCGTCCATGTGCGGCTTGTCACCAGCGAACGATTTTGGCGCGCCGTCGACGACGACGCTGCCTAGCAGGAGGGCAACGGCCATAACGTGGCCACGCATGGCAGTAAGCGTCGTTATGGACTTCGAAGACGCGGTCGCGGTGCCATCCCGCTTGACGGACAGGACGCATCCAATCGCTCTTGAGACCGCCTCGTCGGTGATGAGGCAAGGCACCCGTGACGCACGTGCCACGGCGTGGATCTTGACGTCAGTGCGGTTGAACGGCACTTTGAACTTTATGCGGTAGCCCAGATGCAAGCCGTCAAACGACACGATCGCGTAGCTACCGTCGGGGCGCCGGCACGTCTCGCAGGACACGGTCGCGTATGGTTTGACCCTTGATAACAAGTGCGAGGTAGAACAGCAGCCCTTTCCTCATAACCTTGACCGACCGCATGCGCTCCACAGTCCGCGGGTACTTGCTCCCTACGTGGAGCTCCTGGAAGGCCGAGCGTAGATTTGCCGCTGAGTGCAAAGAGCTGCCGTTCCGCGCAAGGTTGACTCCCACCTCGAACGAGAACGCCTCCGAGAAGACAGTGTAACAAGAGAGGAAGATGACGCCGCGCGCCTTGCCGTCAGGTAGCACACGAAACAAGCACTGGCTGCAGCGCCAGGTCTCCACTATGGCCGGCACCACTCCGTCTTCAAACTCGACCTTACCCCTCTTGTTCTCAATCTTCGTCCCGATCCCGCGGCCGACGAGGCAAAACGAGCACTGCTTGCCCGCAGGATAGATCACCTTGTGCGTTGGGTCTCGAAGTGCACGCATCAGATCCGCTCGCTCCTGTTGGGCGACCCGAGGGGGGACCAGGTGGCGGGCGTCGGCCGACCTTGGCGCCCACTTGTACCGGTTGACAGGCGACAGCGGTCCCGTTGCTCGCGAAAGATGAGGCGGCAGTTCAGTGACACCGGCGGCCTCTTGCTCAGCGGCGTCGCTTAGCGCAGACAGCGCCAGCAGCCGCGCCTCCTCGCCATCATCCTCATCGCCCTCTGAGTCCGAGCTGTCTCCCGGCCCTTCCACGTCTAACTTGAACGCCGAGATGGCTGAGCCGGCGTGACCGCAGGTCCCGTCACCGGTCCGGCACGGCAGACACACCCAGGAGCCACCGCGCGTCCGCCGCACCGCTGTGAATGGCCAACTTGTACTGCCATTCCGCACAACGCACGTCTTGTCTCCGTACAGCACCCCCTGCCCCGCACGAAGGTAGCGGGTCTTCAAGGCAGCTCCCAAGACCATGAATAGGTCGGACATGCTGACGCCCATTGTTGACCGCACTTTCTCCAAGGCAGCGACCATGGTCGACCGAAAGGAGCAGCCAGTGGCAGCCAAGCAGCGCTCCTCAGCACTACAGGCGCACACCAATCGGTCCTCGACCAACGACACCGTGATGACCACCACTTGGTGGTTTCCGTCCCCGTCGCGCGAGCCTTGGCCGCCAAACCGCACTACCACACCAATTGCTCCACTCGGCGCCAGGTCGTACACGCGGTTGCGCATGCCAGCGTACGTAATCCGCTCGTACTTCCGCCGCAGCACCTTGAGCTGCGCCAGGGCGTGGAACGTGAGCTCACTTGAGTCATAGTGCTCTCTCAAGCTGCGGTAGGCAGACGTGGCAATCATCACCACAAGCACATCGCCCAGGGACTCGCGCAAGCGGAGCCCAGAGCCTTCTTCCCGACCGGGCCCCTCACATTGCCAGCCGATGTCGTCCACCTTGACAGTCGTCGCATCGAAGCTTCCAGCCGGGACGGTGACGTTATCGTCCCAACTCAGAATGTCGCCAGTCGTGTCAAACTCCATCGTCCCACCGTCGAAGTGGTACGTCCTGGGAGCAGCAGGACTCCTTGCGGAAGCGGAAGCCACCCGGCCAGCCCCTTGCGCGGCCCTTAGGTCCGGGAACATTGCGTCCGCGGAGGAGTACTCCATCTACGCGTCTGCTCCCAATGGCACAACGTTACAGCCCGCGACACCTGCTGTTGATTTTGCAGGCTCAGGTCGGCCCCTGGCCGGAGCGGCGGCGGCACCCGACAAACATGCAGCAGCAAAAAAAGTAACAAGGAGCCAAGGATGCCGCCCTGCACAGCGGCTGGCTGCCTCCGCACCCACTGCGCGCATGGTGGCGGGGTACCACGCCATGTTATGCGGCGCGGGTGGGGCCAGCGCGACCAGCGTCCCAGGGCGACGGCAATGAACGCAGAAGCCGCGTCGCCAGCGCTGCTCACCGTAGGCCCGCTCTTGAGCGTCAGCACCAATCAAGGCCGGTCCCCAGCGACAACGCTCCACCCCAACAATGGGGTGTAACAGCGGACCAACGGGCAGAAACGACGGCGACGCGGGAGAGGGCGACGTCACCAGCGTCCCAGGGCCCTGGAAGCACAGCGCGGCGACGGCGCCACGGCTGATGTCACTCACAGGCCTCCTCTGGAAGGTCAGGACCATTTATGGTGGTTCCGCGCCGACACTGCTCCAGCCCCACGCCGGGGCCGTAGCAGGGACCCGAAGGCCGAGTAAGGCGGCCGCCAGGTAGCACGGAGCAGACGCGGCCCCGCGTCTGTGCTCCCCCGTGCCGGACGGTATGGCGCGGGGGCGGTGCTGCGTTGTTCCGCCGCCAGAGCGCAGCGGTGGCCGTTCTCCTTCGGCGACACGGGCAGGAGGGGAGAGTGGGACAGCGCCGATAATCGGTCGACCATGCGGAGCCCGGGCGGCCGGGGACGCCCACCAACGCTCGACCAGCACGGGCGCGTACCGGAAACAAGCAAAAGAAGAGGACCACGCCGGCAGACCGCAAGTCGTCGTCGGGCGGGGCGTAGCAGGGAAGGAGGGAGGGCGGGAGGGCGGGCGGGGGGGCGGGGTAGGGGGGCAGCAGGAAAACGGTGTGGCGCCGCCGAACGCTGGGCAGGACCCCCGGGCATCGGGGTTGCGTCGCGCTGCAGCGGTACAGGGGCCAGGATCGAGTGAATTGGAGGTTCACTGATGAACATGGCAGAACATTCCGAACAAATTCATTTCATGGGGTGCCGCCGCGGCCGCTGACGAGAGAGTAGTGATTGGCCTGGAGGTGACCACGTGCGAGGCACGAGATAGGCCCCCACGGACCCATACAGGCCGATGCAGTGACGACCCCGACAGGCTCTGGAATGGCCTCTGGAGGGCGGTGTGCCCGAGGTGTCGGGGTGCGTTTCTACCAATGAAAATGCGTCGGGGTTTGGAGTGTATCACCATGTACCCACCTCCCCAGAGACACCATCCCCCCCCCCCACCCCCACCGCCAATCCACCCCCCCCCCCCCCCCCCAGCCACCGCCTGCCACCGCCGCACGCGGCCGTCACTGCAACGGCAGCGGCGGCAGCGGCGGCGGCGACGCCGTGCGCGCGGGCGCACCCGTTGCCGGGAGGGGGGGAAACACCCCTCCCCGCTCGCCTTTCCCGTTGCACAACCCCCTCCCCCCCCCCTCCCACCCCCCCCCCCCCTTTTTTGCAAAGGGCCCCAGGGGGGGGATTCCCCGCGTGACCGCCGCCGCCGCACCAGCTCGGTTGACCCGGCCGCCATGCCCGCCGCCACCCCCCCCCCTCCCCCAACCCCCCCCCCCCCCCCTTGCCGCCTTTCCTCTGCCGGCCACGGCAAGGACCACCGCTCCCCCCCCCCCCCGTGGAGCCGCCCCGCTGCCACTGCCGCCGCTGCCTGTGGCCGCTGCCGACCGCCGCCGTTGCGGCTGCAAGAGGGCCATTGGTCCCGGTGAGGGGGGTCCGGTACGGTGCCCCCACGGGCACACACACACACCCCCTTCCCCCCCCCCCTTCACAGTGCACCCCCATGGGCGGGTGCGTGTGGGGGCGGCCGCCTCTGCACGGCGGGGGCACGGCGCCCCGTTGCCCGCCAGCGCCCCGCCCCCAGGCCACCCCCCCCAAAAGAGCCCCCCCCCCCCCCCCCCGCCCGCGTCTGGGGGCGCGCACACGCACCCGCCGCGGTGGGGTCGGGTTGCCTCCCGCCCCGCCGGCGGGGCGGCGCCGCCACGGCAGCGGCGGTGCGCCCTCTGGCGCGACCCCCCCCCCCCCCCACTACACCCGTCGTCGTTGGGGGCGCCCCCACCCTCCTCTCTGCCCGCCACTCTTCTGTTTCCGTTTTTCGTGTGCCGCCGGGAGCCGCCGCATGAGCCCCAGCAGTGTGCGGGCGCCCTGCGCCTCCACGGTGGGCGCCCAGGCTGTCGGTCCCTGCCCCCCCCCCCCCCCCCCCCCCCTACCCCCCCCTCTCCGCCCCCTGGAGAACCCCCCCCCCCACGCGGCGCCGCGAGGATGAATACGGACGGGGGTGGCGGCAGCGGCGGGGGGGCCGGCCCCCGCGAGCGCCGCCACCGCAGGCGGTGGGGGCGCCAGACAGGGCGGCGGGGCCAAGAAGAGAAGAGGGGAAAAACAGGCGCCACGCCAGGACCGTCGCCCGGATGGGGGGGCCGCCCACCCGGCGAGCCGCCACCGCAACGCGGCCACGCGGCGTCTGCCGCCCGGCGACGGCAGTCGACTGCCGGGCAGAGGCCAGTCGGGCGGGCGCCGATGCGCCGCGGTTGTGGCCGAGACGAAAGCTGTACGCTGGTACCCATCTGTCCGACCCAGCGCGCTGTACCCCCCCCCACCCCCCCCCCACGCCCCCATGCTCTTCAAGCCCACACCACCGGGACCCTCCCCCCACCCCCCCGCCAAGAGCCCCCCCCCCCCCCCCACCCTCTGCCTCCGTGTTTGCGCGGTGGAAGGCGCGCACGGAGCTCCATGACGATAAGTAGTAGGGGTGGTGGACCGTGCGGCACGCCCCGGCGGGCCCGTCAGGGACGCCGTACGACACAATGCCGTAGATACACGGTGAAGAAGGGGCGGCCGCCCCCGCTGCCAGGTACCGGGCGGCCGTTGGCGGGGCGGCAATGGTCAGGAGCGCAACGTCCCAGTCCCCCCCCCCGTGTTGTCCACACATGTAGGCGGGGTGGTTGACGACTGCCGAGATCTGAGGAGAGGGGGGGGGGGGGGGGTACGGGGAGAGGAACTTCACCTTGAAGGTGGTGGGGGGGGGGGGAACGTTGTTCAGACAGTAGGACGGACGTACGCAGGGGGGGGGGGTGGGGGGGGTAGGGGGGGGGCGTAGGGGGGGGGGGTAGGGGGGGGGGGCGGAAGAGAACGACCGCCGCGGCTGGACGCGGCAGTCGTTTGGCCCGCGCAAGGCGCGCCCGCCCGCGACGGCATACCGCGGTTGGCAGAGCGGCGGGGGGAGGGGGCCGGCCCCTGCTACGCCGCGGGGACCGGTCCCCCCCGTCGCTCCCTCCCCCACATCCGGCTCCCCGTCCCTCCCCTCCCACCCGCACTTCACCTACGCTCCCACACACACCCACCCGGCCGCTTGAGCCCCCCCCCACCTGGCCGCCCACCCAGCGGCCGCTCCCACCCGCCGCGGGGACCCCTCGCGGCGGGGGCGCAGGGCCCAACGCGTCCGCCGCCAAAGGCCCGTGCCAATGGGCAAGCCCCCCCATGCGGGCCTCATCGCCAACCCCAACGCAGCAGTGGGCGGCGGTGAGGATCTTGTCCGCCTTGATCAGCGAGCCGCCGCACTGGGGGAGGAGGAGGCGCGGGGAAGGGAGGAGGGAGGGGGCGGAGGGAGGGGGGGCAGAGGGGGAGCAGAGGGGAGGGGGGGCCGGCCGGCTGGTTCGCGGCGGATGCGTGGCGGTGGGCGTGGCCCGGCAATCCCGGGGGGGGCCCCGGTAAGTGATAGAAAGAGAGGGGGGGGGGGGGGGGGGGGAGGCGCCCCAGCCGTGCACGGCCGCCGCCAGGACTGCCAAAGAGAGCCGAGCAGGGGGGGGGGGGGGAAGAGGGTGTGCAGAGGGGCGTCGCCAGACGAGCTCCCACCCACCGGGGGGAGTGCCAGCCAGCTTCTTCTCCCACCCACCGGGGGGAGTGCCAGCCAGCTCCTTAGCGCCCCCCTCCGGCGCACCCGCGCACCCCCCCTCCCTCGACCCCCTTCCCCCGTCCAGCACGACCCGCCTGCGCCGCTGCTGCCCAGACCCCCGTCGCGGCGCCAGACGTGCAAAAGGAAAGCGACCTGTGTTGACAAGTGTTGCGTAGCTCCCATTCAGAGTGTACAAGCGCGGAGGCGGGGGGGGGGGGGGGGGGAGGGGGGGGGCGGGCGCGAAAACACCAAACCAAACACACAAGAGGGATGAGAGATAGGGCAACACCACCAAAGTCAGCGGGGGGACTGCTGCCTCTGGTCGGACGCGTCGCCGCCGCCACAAGCCCCGCCCACCAGCGGCCGCGGCGCCCCCCCGGCCGGCCGGCGGGCCCCCTATTCATGATCACCCCCCCCCCCGGTCAGAGTTCCCCCACCTCGACGCCCCACACCCCCCTCCCCCCCCCCCTAACCTCGTCCTCCCCGACGCCTTCCCCCCCACAACCTTGTCCCCCCCCCCCCCCCTCGGCAGGGAGAAAAAAAAAAAACGTACAACCCGCCCCCGTACACAGCGTCGTTGGACGTCACGGGCCGGCCGCCCAGGATGCGGCCGTCGGGCGCCGCCGCCGCTTTGCCAGTCCCCACAAACACCCCCCGGCTGCGGGCCAAGCCCCGCAGCGCCGTCGCCCCAGGGATGACCGCCGCCACCGCGGTGGCCGCCAGCAGCACCACTGCCGCCACCGTCGCCGCCGCGCCGGTGTCGCCGCCGGTGCCGCCGCCGCCGCCAAGGAGCACCCGCGCGCCGCCGCGACCAGAGTGACGAGCGAGGGCCGTCAGGCGGGCAAAGCAAGAGACTGGAAGGGAAAGAGAATAAGAGAGCAGAGAAAGGCGTCCAAATGGACAGACTCAACAGCAGCGCCGTTGGGACGGAGGGAGGGACGGAGGGGGGTGGGGGGGGGGGAGCGGGGGGCGGTGTGGCGGCGCGCCGATGATGTCGTTGGCGAGCCGGGGAGGGGGAAGGGGGGGGGGGGGGGGATAGGGGGGGGGTCTTGACGCCCCGCTCTGCTGGCCCATGGCGGGGTAGGGCGGGGCGCCTCGGACCGCCTCGCAGCCGCCGTCCTCAGCCGTCCACCTGCGCTTCACGGGCGTCTCTTGGCGGCGGCGGCGTGCCCGCCGGCGTTGCACCGGCGGGCGGTGCGCCGACGGTCACCCCCCCCCCCAACAGGTGCCGCGCCATAGTAGACTGTTGGAGTGGGCATTGGGCGGCTGGACCCCCCCTTCCCCCGCGGGGAGACCCCCAGCCGAAAGAGAGGGGGGGGGGGGGGGGGGGGAGGCGCCCCAGCCATGCACGGCCGCCGCCAGGACTGCCAAAGAGAGCCGAGCAGGGGGGGGGGGGAAGAGGGTGTGCAGAGGGGCGTCGCCAGACGAGCTCCCACCCACCGGGGGGAGTGCCAGCCAGCTTCTTCTCCCACCCACCGGGGGGAGTGCCAGCGAGCTCCATAGCGCCCCCCTCCGGCGCACCCGCGCACCCCCCCTCCCAGTCGTGGCGACTGGCTCGCCCGTTTTCCGAAGTAGCGCCAGATCAACGTGTACCGGCAAACGGACGCACGGATTGGCGCTGGGGCAACGGAACACGGACACAGAGACATTGACATTTCGTTCCGCGGCCCGTTAGGGCTTGACCTTTCATCTTCTTTCATCCACTATACCTACCTAGATTTAGCTATGTGTGAAAGTAGTAGGTATCCGATGGCTCGACTGACTCGATGGGCAACCTGCAGCTGCGTCTCAGGCCCTCGACTGCAGCTATCTCAAGGTGGACATCCCCCCCCAACATCATCGTTCAGCGGCTCGACGTCCATGGCAGCGCTAGCGTGGCCGACTTCGCAAGCAGTCCTCCCCTTCCCCCCCCCCCCTTAAGGCCTGCCTTATGTCGTTGCTCGGTTGGCACCTCGAGTTGCTGGCGGGCAGGCTTGGCCCGGCGCGGGCCCCTGCCTGCCTGCCTGCCTGCCTGCCTCCCCCCGCCGCGCTGACGGGCACGCAGGCCGGCTGGTGCCGCCCACCGCCGCGCCCTGGCCCTACATAGGCACGGACCCGCCATGGCGGCCGCTGGCTGGGGCGCGGATTCCCCGTGCCGCCGCCGCTGGCTCGCCCGGCCTCCCCCGTCACGGCGGCGCGGCTTCCCGGGGGCACCCTGCCGGGCGTGTGCCCCCGCCGGGAGCCTCGGCAGCGGCTGTGGGGCGGCCGCCGCTGCCCCGTGCGCCCGCCGGGGCAGGTTCGCGGCTCGCCGGGATGGCGCGTCCACGGGCGCCGTCAGACAGTCACATCCTTCCCTGGGGGGGCCCGTGGCGGCTGCTGGCCTCCGTGGGCGCCGCCGCCGCCGCGCGCACCGCGAGCGGCAGCTCATCAGGCCGCCGCCGGCCGTCGGCCAAAGAGACTGTCGCAGAGGCCTTCACACAACCGCGCGGCGGCTGACGTTTCGGACCCCCCCTCTGTGGCCCACGGTCTTGGCATTGACGGGCGGTGACCATGGCGCGCGCCTTTCCGAGTAGTGGGCGCCCATGGCGGGCGCCCCGCGTAGCAGGCCGCATCGCCGGCGCCCTGGCGCTGGGCTTGGTCGCGGCGGCCGCCGCCGGCGGGGCGACGCCTCGACCCGTCCCCCTCCCTCTCGTCGGCGGCGCAGCGGTGCGGCAGGCCGGTGCCCTCCGGGGCACCCCCTGCACCGACGACGACGACTGTGGCGGCTACGCCGTCTTCCCACCCCTGTGGTGCCGTCGCGGTGAGGGCGCCGACACCCCCACCTGCCGTGCGTACGTTGGCGAGGGCGCCCCGTGCGACGATGCGGGGGTCGTGTGCGACGCGACCACGTCCTTTGGCTCCCGCTCCCTGTCGTGCGTCGGTGGCGTGTGCTCCACGTTTGTGGCGGGCGTGGCCCGTGGGGACGTGTGCCCGGCCGGCCAACGCACGTCGCCGCCGTGTGTGGACGGCCACGTGTGCCGGTTTGTCAACTCTGCCGGCAACGCCGCCCGGTGCGTGGCGCTGGGCGCCCCCGGGGATGGGTGTGGCGGCCCGCTGGCGCTCTGCGTAGACGGCACCGAGTGCATTGACGGGGACACGGGGGAGGCGTGCCCAATGACGCGCACGGTGGGCGCCCCGCCGTTTGAGGAGGAGGAGCGATACCTCTTCCCAGCGTGCGTCAACACCGCTACCGCCGCGGGAGGTACCTGCCGGGCCGCCACGACGCCGACGGTGGGCACCCTGTGTGACGAACTCGGCGACAGGGATGACGTGTGCGCGCGCAGCGGCGACGCCAACCTCATTTGCTCCCGCGTCACCAACCGGAACCGGGACGCCGTCCTGCGCTGCGTCCAACGCACCGCGCCGGGTGCGCCGTGTGCGCTGTCTGGTGCGTCTGGTCCCGGCGTGTGCAGCGAGCAGCCCGGCAATGCGGCGGACCAGCTGTGCATTGACGGCGCGTGCGTCGAGTACTTCTTTCCCGGTCCGCTGGTGTCCACCCTTGGCAACGAGTGCACCTTTCGTGACGGCTGCTCTGGCGGCGACGACGTGGTTTGCCGCTTTTGGGAGGGGCTGGCCAACGGGGTGTGCTGGCGGGAGCGCGTGCCCCTGGGGGGGGGCTGTGGGGTGGACGAGTTTGGCATCTGCAACAACGACGCGGGCCTGACCTGCGCGGACGGCGTTTGTGTGGCGGGAGAGGCCGCGCAGCAGGGGGAGGCGTGCGACGACCGTCTTGACGTGAGTTGTGATCAGAGCGCGGTGGGCAACCGGGCCGGCTTGACCAGCTGCCGCACCAACGCATCTGGTGACGGCGGGACGCGCTGCGTCTTTGTGTGCCGCGACGGCGATGCGTGCGGGGGGGAGTTTGACCTCTGCCCCGATGGCCGTGTGATGGATGGGGTTTGCGTCGTTGGCCTTCTCAAGGGGGACCCGTGTGACCACCCGTCGGCCGTGTGCGACGCCCGTCGGGGGCTCTTTTGCCGCCCCATAGACGGCGACGGGGGGGGGTCTGGCTCCAACGTGCGCAACGTGGACGGCGTTTGCGCAGTCAAGGGGGCCGTCGGGAAGGCCTGCGACGCGGCGTCCGGTGACCAGTGCTTTGATGGTCTCAGCTGCGTGTCTGGGGTGTGTGCGGAGCGGTCTGTGGGGCTCGGCGAGGCGTGCACCAACGACACGGACTGTCGCAACACGGATGGCGGTCAGGGGACGGCCTGCTGGCGTGGCCGTGGGGCGACGGGCAAGACGTGCCGCGCGTGGCGGGGCCCCCATGAGTCTTGTGCTGGCGCTACGGACAAGTGCTGGCGCCCCAGCCTCTTGTGCACCGACGACGGCGACGACAGCGTGTGTGTCAATGCGCAGGGACGGGGCGACCTGGGCGCCTTTTGCCGGCTGGACAGGTCAGACTGCACCGCCGCTGACGACCTGTTTTGCGCCACCAGCGCGTTTACCCCTGCCCCTGTCTGCAAGCGCCTTGTCGGGGAGGGGGCGGCGTGCGACCCGGGCCTGGGGACCGACCTGCGGCTGTGCGACGCCGCCGCGGGGCTGGTTTGTCGCTACAGCGGGCGCTTCTCGGGCGGGCCCGTCGGGTACTTTTGCCGGCAGCCCGCCTCGGCCGACCGGCGGTAGGCGGGGTGGCGCTCGCGCGGTGGCGGACAGATAGCGTGGGACACGTACGGCGGGGTGGGCGAGCGTGCGTGTGGGCACCGTGGGGGGGGCGTTTTATATTGCGCGGCGGCGGCGAGGGCCCGAGGGGGCGCATGGCGTCCAACCCGCCCCTCGCTCCCACGGACGACCCGCGGTTTGGCTTTTCCAAGCGTGTGGCGGTAGCGGCGGGCGGCGCGTGGGGATGACGCCGGCCGCGGGCGGGCGGGCGGGCGGGGGGGGGGGGGGGGGGGGGGGGGCGGGGTAAGTCCTCGAGCACCAGGCGCAGTCGGTTGACAAGACGAGACCTTTCCCCAATGGCAATGCGGCGGCCTGCGCTGGGTCGGTACCACGCTTACTTGGCGGGGCCCCACCGCCGCCGCCGCGCATGGCCCATTTACGCGAGGATGGGGGGGAAGTTGGCTGTGGCGACGGCCGCCCCGCCAGAGCAGGCGCCCCCTCACCCACCCCTTCTCCCCCCCTCCCTATCCTCGTTAACGGTCCTGCCATCCATCCCGCGGTTAGTACCCCTCCTTGCGCGGCTATGTGGTTGAAAGAGAGTCTTCACCCCACCGCCAGAGCCGCCGAGGTTGCCGCCGCCGCCGCCTCCACCACCGCTGCCACCGTCGCCGCGCGCGTGGCCAATGACGGGAAGGGGGGACAGAGGACGGTGGCGGTGGGGGTCGTCCCGTCTCGGAGCGGGGGAGGCGTCCCGCTCGCCCACCCCCCTCCCGTCCGCGAACTGATCCTTGATTGCTCCTCCCACCCACTCCCCAGTCACGACCGGGGTCATGCCCCTCGTCATGTCGCGGTGGTCCATGAAGCCGCGCTACTGAGTGCGCGCCGCCAAGGGCGGCGTCTGCGCCTCTGCCACCGGCGCCTCCGGCAATGCCGCCACTGCCACCGGCGCCTTTGCCAGGGCCGCCGCTGCCATCCCTGCCACCGTCACTGCCGCGGCTGCCGCCGCCGCCGCCGCCGCCGCCGCCGCCGCCGCCGCCGCTACGGCGCGCGACTGCGGCGGCCGCCACTGCTGCTCCCGCAGAGGGCCGGCCAGCGGCACGAAAGAGCGCGACGAAGGCGACACTCAGGCGCTTGCCCACAACGCCCAGATAGGAGCGGGGCTGGGGTACCCCACCCGGGTGACCCCGTTTGATCTTTGTGGCGGCCATCAGGGTTGATATATTTAGCGAAAGCATCCATCGTTAGTAAAAACATGCGATAATTATTGAGAACGTTTCTGATAGTTATCGCCCAGGAGCCACGTGTTAGGATGACAGCAATGAATTAACCACGTCGTGCCCAACACAAGCCGCCTGACGAGCTGCGGACACGGCTTTCGGAAAGGGCGTAGAGCCTAAATTGGGCCGCGTAGTACGCAGGCGGCGGAGAACGTGCCGCGTGGGGCGGCCGCACCCGCCGTGTACAGTACGCCGCGGAGGATGTGAAGTCCTAGTCGGCGTACGTAGCTCCTATCGTCCTCGTGGTGTGGGTCTGGATCTTGGCTGGGCACGCTGCCGTACTGTATCGCGGCTACGTACACAGTTCCGAAGACGACGACAGGGTGCGGCACTGCCGCGTGATCAGGCGGTCCGGTGTGGTCTGATGGGCCTCCGAGCCGACACGTGGTGGAACACGTGGACGTCTGATAATCATTATCGTTCCGGTTCTCCTGAACGTTATTCTTTTCTGATAATTTACTCGATAATTTTGACTCAATAATTATCGCCTCTCAACCCTGGCGGCACAGGTTTTTCGTGGTAACCTAGAATATGAATCATACGAATAATGCACGATTTTATGAAGTAAATTATGTTATCAGATTTCATGCATCTCGACGCCCGCACCCTCCTGTGCCTTCCATCAGTCACAAAGAAACTTGCTCTTTGCACTTGCACGCCCCCATGAAGTACACAGCGTGTAATCACCAACTGTTAACTGTTGGACTTCGCGACCGGATCATCAAGCAACGACCACACGAAACGTGTCACACACGCGCCCACGGCGACCGACGACGCACCCCACGAGTCGGGCATCCCTTGTCGTGCACCCGCCAACACCCCATCGCAGAGGGTACCTGCTCCCGGCTTGTGGGTGTCCACGCATCCCTTTGCCTCCCGTGCTGGTGCTGCGAGCTCTCTTTCTCCCTCTAAGACCGGTTGAAGGTCCGTATCCGCCTGTCTGTGGCTGCTGCCATGGCCGACAATGGCGTCCATTCGGAGGAGGAGGAGGTCAAGGGAATCGAAGCCCCAGAGGTGGTCACGAAGTACAAGGACGCCGCGACAATTGCGAACAAGGCACTGGCAACGGTGCTGAAGGGGGTTGTTGCTGGCATGCCAGTCATCAAGCTGGCCGCCCTCGGCGACAAGGTCATCACGGACGGCGCGGCAGCGGTTTACAACAAGGCGCGGGACGCATCGGGCGCCAAGCTCACCAAGGGCATTGCCTTCCCCACGTGCATCAGCATCAACCATTGTGCTGCTCACTTCTGTCCGATCGCTACAGATGAGTTTGCGGGCGTGACGCTCGCGGCGGGGGACCTGGTCTCCATCCAGCTGGGCGCCCATATTGACGGCTACGTGGCGCTGGCGGCCACCTGTGCGGCCGTCCGTCCGGCGGCCGACGCAGAGACACCGACTGTGACTGGCAAGGCTGCCGACGCGCTGGTCGCCGCGCACACCGCAGCCGAGGCTGCCCTCCGCGTGCTTCGGCCGGGGCGGACTAACGCGGATGTTACCGAGGTGGTGAAGAAGGCTGCCGAGGCTTACGGCTGCACACCGCTGGAGGGGGTTCTGAGCCATCAAGTCACCCGCAACGTCTTGGATGGGGAAAAAGTGATCCTGAACAAGACTACCATCGACCACAAGGTCGACCCGGTCACGTTTGAGAAGAACGAAGTGTGGGTGCTGGATGTGGCCATCTCCACGGGGGAGGGAAAGACTCGCGAGACAATTGCCAAGCCCACCGTCTTCAAGCGGCAAACGGGGGTGGAGTACATGCTCAAAATGAAGGCCAGCCGCGCCGTCTTCTCCGAGATCACCACTCACTTCCCCGTCTTCCCATTTTCCGTGCGGGCGCTGCCCAATGAGACGCGGGGCAAGCTGGGCATGACCGAACTCGCCGCCCACGGCCTCGTCACCCCCTACCCGGTACTCTACGAAAAGGAGGGGGCCTTTGTGGCCCGCGTGCAGGTGACGGCGCTCATTCTCCCGACGCAGACGCTCCCCATCACAACGATGGAGGCGCCGCCGGCAACGTCCGAGGTGATGTTGGAAGACGAGGAGCTCAAGACGTTGCTCGCGACGCCGCTGGGCAAGCCAAAGAAGAAGAAGGGCAAGGGCGGGGCGGGGGGGGCGGCTGCGCCAGCCGCCGCCGCACCAGCGGCCGGCGGCGATGCGATGGAGACGACGGGGCCCAGCGCTTGACGAGCGCACGTGGGATCGTGGGTGCCAAGGGGGGGGGAGCGGGCTGGGCGACTGGTAGAGGGAAGGGTTGAGTGAGGCACACCGTCGTTGTGTGACGCGCCCGGCGAGTGTGGCGTGTGACCAATCAACGCCGTGTCTCGCTTGGTGGTTGACCACCGCCGTGGTACACCCTTGATGGCACAAACCCTATTCCCTGCTCCCACACTGGCTGTCACCGGTCCCTGCATAGGTTTCCTCTTCCACTCGACAAGTACACAAACGCAGCTATGTAGTCCCCGCAATCCATGTCCCATCACACCACTCGCAGTCCATGTCCCCAGCTGCCCCTCTCCCAACCCTCTCACCCACCATCCGTTCCCTACCGCCCCTGCGCACGCATCCGCAGCCGTCTAGCTAGTGGATACATTGCAAGGCTCCCCGTTCAATGGCAGCGGCAGCCACCGCGTCCACGTCAAAAGCCAGCTCCTGCATCCGCGCACACACCCGGGCGGTCGTCGAGTATCGCCCATCCTCGAGGCGCAGCGCGTGGCGCGCCGGCAGTGCAGCGCGCGCCGCAGTCGCCACCGCCGCGTCCCACTCGCTCACAGTCTCGCGGCTGACGTTGGTGCGCCGCGCGCACTCGCGGAAGACGCGCGTCTGCGGGGCGGCGAAAAACTCCCCATAGTCGAGAGCCAGCGCGCGGGCGAAGCCGTCAAACGGCCCCGCGCGGTAGCCGAAGGGGAAGATCTCGAGCGCCACCGACGCGGGCCGCAAAAAGATATAGTTGGTGTTGCCCGCCCCGTGTGCCGAAATAACCACGTCCGTCGTCTGCATGATGGCGGCCTGCGCGCACAGGGGGAGGCCCTCAAACTCTATCACCCGGTAGGCGAGGCGCACGCGAGCGGCCGCCGCACGCCCGACGAGCGCCTTGCGGAGCGCGGGGAGGCCGAGAAGCGCCCGCGGGCCCCGCCGGTTGATGACCGTCACGCGGAGGGTGCACGGCCCCGTCCGCGCATGCGAGAGCACAAACCGGTCAATGTGAGAGACGCCACTGGCAGCCAGGACCGGGTTGTTGAGGAGGGGCGAATTGTACGCATAAGGGGGGGCGTTTGTGGTGACAAAGGAGCGAAAACACACGCCCGTACCCGTCGGGTTGCCGAGCATGGTGGGCGGGTGCTCAGCGGTCGATAGGGCCAGCACCTCAAAGCGCAACAACGGGTGCTCGAGCAGATGCGAAAACGACTTGGTCCAATCGCTGTCGTTGCGGGCCATGGTGTCGGGGTGGACGGCAAGGGCCGGCCGGAGGGCCGGAAACCCCACCGCCGGCACACCCTTTGCTGCTGCCGTCGCGCCGGGCGGCCGAAGGTGCTCCCGCAATACCCGTGGGGCGCCGCCAAGGAGAACTCCCACAGCCACCATGCGTGGTAGAATGTCCGACAGCGCGTGTGGGAAGTGAGTGCGCGTCTCGGTGAGACCAAACAGGTCGCTGTCTGCCCACTTGACATTGACATCCATTCTGGGACGGGAGACAAACAGGCTGCCCGCCCGAACCGCCCCGTCGGGCTCCACCTTGACCACGTCGGTCAGCGTGAAGATGGCCGACGTCACCCCACAGTCCTTGTCGAGCCGCCCTGCAAAGCGGGCCATCCACCGTGGTAGCACGGCAGTGCCGTTTGCCAGCCGGCAACCACGCATAATTCGGCAGACGGTGCGGCCCTCCGGGGTGGTGTACACCTCCACCCCGTCGGGTGGTAGCTGGCTGGGGTTGAGTGCCAGGGATGCGGGGTGAGGGACCGGCAGGCCTGACCGCTGGAAGGCTCGCTTGCCGGCAAGCTCCACGCCCAGTACAGGGCCCCCGGAGGGGCTGCACAGCCGCGTGTCGCCGTCAGGAGACGTGCCAGGTGGAAGAGAGGGTATGGGGATCTTAGCCGCACCAGGCGCCAATGCAATGGGCGCAGTGGCAGCGACAGCAACTTCTGGTGATGGCGGTGGACGCGACGGCAGAACACCGCCGCCTGCGCCACCCGTGCCGCCTGAGCCGCCAGAAGGAGAGGGGCTTGCTGCCTGGCGCCCCGCAGTGGGCAACGTCATAAGAGACCCCGTCACCTTGCCAGGACGTGACGCCAACGGCAGCGAGGAAGATGGGGACGGCGACTGCTGCGGCGACGGAGACATGGACGCCGACGGCGACAGACGAGGTAGCCGGGGAGCCGAACCTTTGCCCCCTCCCCCGCTGCCCTCCTTCTGATTCGCAGCCCCCGACGGTGGGAGCGGCTCGACCACGGACCGCGCCACCTCGCCGCTGCTGCTCGTGGCTTTGGTGGTAGGAGCGGGGGTGCCCTCCCGTGAGGACGTCTCCATATCTGGCAGGTCGGCAAACTGCGTTGCACTCGAGCGCACCTGCTGCTCAAGCAGACCATCCGACGATGGCTGGGAGGCAGCTGCAGTGCTGGGCACGGGCTGCGGCTGCAGATGCTGCTGTGGCTGCTGTTGGTGCTGTTGCTGCGGCTGGTGCTGTTGCTGCGGCTGGTGCTGTTGCTGCGGCTGGTGCTGTTGCTGCGGCTGCTGCGGCTGCTGCTGCTGCGGCTGCGACTGCTGCGGCTGCTGCTGCTGCTGCGGCTGCTCCTGCTGCGCCAGCATCAACGTCCGCGTCTGCACTTGTGGCTGCGCTTGCTCCCAAGAGCGCCCGACCTGAGGAGCCCCTGATGCCGGCAATGGCGAGTGGCTGTTCGCGTCAGCGACAGGCACCAGCATCGATGGTGCTCCGCCAGGTGGGCCTCCTACCCGTCCCTCCATCGGTGCTGCTCCCCGCAGCATGCTCCCGTCAGGAAGAAGCTCGCTGCGCCAGCCCTCCCCCCCCCCCACCCCCCCGCCACCAGTCGAAGGGGAAGAGCCGCTCCCGCCGACCCTTGGAGGCAAGTTCGCCCCGCCTCGCGGCGGGGAGCGCTCCTCCCCTCTTGGTGGGAAGCGCGTCACATCCGCCGGGGGCGAGGCGCCCCCTGTCGGCGGCAGCAAAGGCACCAACGGCACGGACGCCTCCGGCCCCGACAGCGAGCGGACATCCCACGGTAGCAACTGCTGCGGCGGTATCGGTGCACCGGCAGCGGCTCCGGTACTAGCAAGGGCCGCAGCGGCGGCGACGCCATGGGGGGGCGTCTCGCCGCTCCCCCCTATGCCACCGTCGTCGACCGCGCTGATCAGGGTGCACCGGTAGCCCGGCGGGCACCCCGGGTGTGGAGGGAGGAGGGACCCCACCGCCGCTGCCGCCACCGAAGCGGCCGCGGTGGCACCCAAGGCGGCCGTCGTCAGGGCCACCGCCCGCCGCCGCCGTCGCCAGAGGCGGGAAGCCATTGGGGGGGGCGGGCACGGGCGGGTCGTGGGACGAGCGTCGTGCCTGGCAAGAACGAACGCTACCACAAGGCGGCGCGAGTCGCTCCCCAGGAGCGGGTTGGACCGCGACAGGGAGGAAGTGGGGGGGTGGGGGGGCACGTTTGTGGCAGCGCAGCTCCGTCAGTGGCAGCCACAGGCAGCAACCGCGCCACGACGATGGCCGCCACAAGAAGCCGAGCGGCGCAAGCGAGGCGCAAGCGGCTGTCTCCGCAAGCGCGGGTCACGCGGGACGCTGCCCTATCCCACCCCTCCCTACACAATCACAATCAGCAACCCCAGTGCCAACGCATGAAACAACCGCCAGCGGAAGTCGTAGAGTTGCGCCCTTCCTGGTCCACTCTCGCGGCCTTCCTCTCCCCCCCTCCGCCTGCCGTCCCCCCCTCGACCAAGTGCACAAAGCCCTCCTCTCAATGCCGTGAAGCCAAGCAGCAGTGGAGCAAGCCCGGTCCCCACCGCCCGTTGTTTCTACTGCACGCGACGGCGTACCCAGCCACGGTGAGGGGGTGGGGCGGCGGGCGACCCAGGGAGCGTTCCGCTCCTGGCGACGAGGGGAGAGCAGGCACAAGCAGGAACGCGCAGCCGCCACGCTTGCGTCATGTAAGGCGGGCCACCATGGCAGCAGCGATGGTCACAACAGACCACTACGACCGTTGGCAGGCGTGGAAAGGAAGAGGGGTGGCGGGGGGGGCGCAGAGCCTGGCCACGCCGCCTGCGCCGCCGTGTGCGATGAATGCGCCACGTGCGGTCGTCCCTGGTCAGACAGGTCCTGCGAGACAGGGTAAAAGGGTAGCGAGGGGTAGGCGCGGATGAACAGGGCTGGGCGGGTTGGGGGGGCGGAGGATGAGAGGCATGTCAGGCGGCAGGGTGGAGTCTTGGGGGAAGGCGCCGAGTTTCGATGGGGGTGACGTCGAGCAGTGGCGGAGACGAGCGCCGTTGTCGTGTCCTCGAATTGGATGCAATGCGACTTGAATTCAAACACGCGTCCACTTCATTACACGGCTGTGGATTTCGTCCCAGAAAGTATATCCTCGGATATTTGTGATACAATTGTTGAGCCAACGATGAACACGTGGCGAGTTGGCGGCGCAAACAGTCCTCTTAAGTGGCCCCCTATCACAAATTTTCCGCTCTCTTCCCCAATCGAGCGTGGAGCGCGGACGGTGCCCGTCGATCGGCCCAGATCTCCGCCGGCTCGGCCACGTTTTGTGGCGCGTGGTCAGGTTGTTTGCGCCAGCCCCGTTCGCGGCACTCGCGGAGTCGTCCAGCTTCCGTACCCCCTCTTCCCGCCCGTCGTTCCCCCCCTCCTCCCCCCCTTTTCTGCCCACATTTTTTACGCTGCGTGGCTGTTTCTTCGTACGCCTTATAGAGGGGAGTGACTGGCAGCGATCGGCGTGCCGGTTCACAGGGAGGGGGGAGGGCAGCGGCTCAAGTTGTCGGCGGCTGTGGCGGCGGCCATGGCGGACGGCAGCTCCGATCGGGGGATGGACGGGGCGCTGGACCCCGCTGTGGCGGCGGCAGAGGCGATGGAGAACGCCAAGACGGTGGACCTGGCGGCGCTCCAGGCGGACGCATATGCGGAGGAGGCTGCTGAGCAGGAATCCTTCGTCGTCGAGAAGACGACGACCTCGTCGACCACGACGACCACCACCACCGTTGGTCAGGCTGCGGGGGAGGAGGATTCTGAAAATGATTTTGATGAGGCGGAGGTTGTCGACGACGAGAATGGTGATGAGGACTCTGACGCCGACTATGATGCCGACGCTGACGCCGACGCCGCTGCCGAGGCTGAAGCGGACGCGGAGGCTGAGGCGGAAATGGAGGCGGCTGAGACGGAAGCTGCTGAGGCGGATGCTGAAGCGGAGGCTGCGGCAGATGCCGAGGCTGGCGAGGGCGAGGATGCTGTCGCGGACGCTGAGGCCGATGCGGCCGAGGCGGAGGAGGAGGAAGGCGAAGGCGACGGTGGCTACGAGGTCACCACCCCCGCCGTCTTTCAACTGATTGACGGCCGTGGGGACATCAGCCCGGACATGGAGGCTTTTGCATCGCAGCACGTGGTGGGCAAGGAGGATGGCGACCTGATTACGGTGGCCATTCTTGGTGCCCGCGGCACGGGCAAGAGCACGCTGCTGAACCGGCTGTTTGATACGGACTTTGATGTCAGCCGCCCATTTGCAGGCAAGGGCACCTCCGGTGCTGTCCTGGCCACCTCCCCCGCCGCGCCTTCCATCTTGCTGCTGGACTCGCAGGGTGCCGACGGCCGCGACGGCGACGCATCGGCCGATGTGGTTGGGCGGGTGGCCACCTTTTCTCTCGCCTTTGCCGATGTGCTCCTCTTCAACGTGTGGGCGGCGGACCTGGGCCGATTTGAGGCGGCCGGATATGGCCTCCTCCGTACCATCTTTTGCGAGTTTATCAAGGTATTCCAGCCTGACGAGGGCCGCCGCACCCTTCTTCTGTTTGTTGTGCGGGACCATGACGACGGCTCGTCTGTTGAGTCTCTGCGGACGCTCCTGCGGACGGACTTGAACGGCCTGTGGGCGGGCATTGAGGACAAGCCCGCCGCGGCGGCCGAGGCTCCGCTCGACGCTTTCTTTGATCTTGACGTGGTGGCCCTTCCCCACATCCGTCACCGGGCAGAAGAGTTCAACGCGGGCGTTGCGACACTGCGTGCCCGCTTTCTCGCTTCAGCCGACGTGGGTGGGGAGGAGGCCGAGGCCGCCGCCGCAGCTGACGATGCCCAGCCGCTCCTCAAGGCCGAGTACTCCAAGGCCGTTCCAGCTGACGCCCTCGGCACCTACGCCGAGGTGGTGTGGTCGGAGCTGGCCAAGGACCGGGCCGCGGCGTTGCCGTCCAAGGGTGAGCTTGTCGCCGCCTACCGCTGCGACCTGGCATCGGATGCGGCGATGCGCGTGGCTGCGCCGACGCTTGGCCGCTGGACGACGGATGTAGACCGGGGGCGGGGGGTTCCCAGCTTTGGCAACAAGGCGTCCTCGCTGCTGTCGTCGGCCATGGACAAGTTTGACACGGTGACGCTGGCGCACGCGGGCTCCCCTGCGCGGACCAAGAAGCGCGCGGAGTTGCACGACACCCTCGCGGCGCGGCTGCGAGGCCTCTTCCACAAGCAGATACTGGGCCTTCAAAACACGGCGCTTACCAAGTACAAGGAGATGCTCTTGTTGGCTGTCTCATCGGGCGGCGGCGGCCTCACGGACGAGGCACAGGCGGATGCTCTGCGCCGGGTGGACGAGTGGTTTTCCCGCAAGGCGGAGGAGCTCCTCGTTCCGTCGCTGCGCATGAGCTTCCGCCCCGCGCGCCTGGAGGTGCACAATGTGCTCAGCGACTACACTGCCAAGTTCAAGGACAGCCCGACGGTGCAGCTGCAGGCGATGCGGCGGCTGGAGCGGCAGGCTTCGCGTCCGCCGTCCAAGCCTCGCAATGTGAGCGTCGGGCTGGGCCTGACGGGCGCGGTGCGGCCGCGGGGGTATGGCAACGTGCAGCTGGTGACGGGCTACTCGCGCGGCCCGCACGTGGTCAATATGACCGTGTGCAACGATGCGGACGCTGCAGAGCAGGAGGGCCAAGGGAAGGTGCCCTTCTTCCGTCTGCAGCCGACGCTCAACTTTGATATTGACCTGTGAGAGGGGACTTTGGGGAGGGTGCTGGAGCGAGGGGGGGCAGTGCGGGAGAGACGAGTTGACGCCAGGCGGGGTGAGGTGCTACCGCCCCGTGTAGGTTGGCAGCACAGTGATGTGACATGGGTTGGTGAGGCGGAGGCGCCGCTGAGCGCCCGGTCGCCCAGGTTCTGTCGGGGGCGGCCGGGCAATGCGGCGGCACCCCCGTCAGTTCGCGTGCACGCCAGTGAGTGGTTGAGTGTGTGGGAACCTGTGGTTGAGTGTGCGGCAGCCTGTGTGTATCTGTGTTTTTTGAGTGGTCCGCGTGCGCGTCGACCGCCGCGGCCGTTGGCACACCGCCACCCGGGCTTGTAGGTCAAAAGCCATGTGACAAAGCACTCTTTGGCCTCTCGCGATGTGGTGGCCGGGTGGGATAAGCGCGCCTCAAGGACCGGGGCAGGCAGCTCGGCGGTGGGACGGTGACGGTACCCCGCGATTGTGACCGACGGTGCTGCTGCCCCCACCCACCCCCCCCCCCCCCTCCAGCTTCTTGATGGCGACGGGGGAAGCTCACCCCCCTCCCGCTGCGGCGGCGCCTCACGCGCCCGCGGCGATCGCTGCCCACGTGAGGCAGCCCGCAATGACGCTCTCCTCAAACGCCGCGGCGCTCCCCCCCCCCCCACCCCCCGCTGTGGCGGCGACCATTCGCCCCACGTGACCCACCGCCGCGGCGGCGCCGACCCAGTAGGCGGGCCCAAAGCCCGCCGCCACCCCCGCGGCGGCCAGCGCCGCCGCCTTGACCGCGAGGGCCCCCCCCAGCAGCCGCCGGCGCCGGCGCGCGTCGCCCGCCACCACCACCGCCAACGAGGAGAGGCCCAGCGCCGCGTCGTCAGCCGCGTCGGGGGCGGCGTAGACCGTGTCGTACACGACCGTCCACGCGGCGCCCGCGGCGTAGAGGGCGGCCGCCACCGCCGGGTCCGCCCCCCCAGCGGCAAGGTAGCCGACGACGACGGGCCAGTTAAAGACGGCGCCGAGGACCACCTGCGGCGCCACAACGTACCGCTTGGCGAGCGGGTAGGCCAGCGCAGGCACCACCGCCGCGGCGCCCGCGGCAATGGCCGGCCCGTTTAAGCTCAACAGGATGGGGAGGCCCGCGCCCAGCTGGGCGGTGAGCCACCCACCCGCCGCCGCCAGCGACACCTCCCGCGCCGCCAGCGGCCGCCCCCGCGTGCGCGCCACCCGCGCGTCCACGTCCGCGTCCCACATGTCATTGGCGGTACAGCCAGCGCCGCGGAGGAGGGCGGCGCCAACGGCAAAGAGCGCCAGCAGGTGCGCGTCGGGGGGGAAGGTGCCCGCGGCGGCGGCCGCGGCGGTGATGCCCCACGCGCCGGGGAGGAAGAGGAGGGCAGTGCCGACGGGGCGGTCCAGCCGGGACAGCCGCGCAAACGCAGACGCGTGGCGGGAGAGGGTGTCGGTGAGGAGCTCGGGGGGGGGGGGGGGGGCGCCACCGCCACCGCCGCCGCCACCGCTCTCGCCACCACCGCCGCCAGGGGGGGGGGTAAACCACCGGATGGACCCACCAGGGCGGAGGGCGTCGGCGAGGGAGGGGGGGCGCTCCGCCTCTGACGAGGCGGCCCGCCAAACGCCCGCCACATGCAGCGGCCTGTCGCCGCCATCTCCTTTGCCGTCGCCTGCACCGCCGCCGTCGCCGCCGCCGCCGCCGCCGCCGCCTACGCCGACGCCGCTGTCCCCGCGGTTGTCGATGCTTGCGCCACGGGGCAGCGGCTGCTGCAGCGGCGGCCCCTCCGCCGCCCCCCTCCTCGCCCCGCCAGCCACCCCCCGGTAGGAAGCAGCGGCGGCGCCGGCGGTGGCCCTCGTCAGCGGCAGCTGTCCAGGGCACAGGTGGCCGTGGCCGCCGCCACCACCTGACGCGACAGAGTGGACCGTGGCGGCGGCGGCGGCGGTGGCGGCGGCGGCGGTGGCGGTGCGTGGCCGCCGCGGTGGGGGGCCCGCGCCCGGTCCTTGTTGGGCAGCGGCATTGGTGGCGGCAGTGGTGGTGGCAGCGGTGGTGGTGGTAGTGGTGGTGGCGGCGCCGGCGCCATCGACGGCAGCGGTAGGGAGGCGGCGCGCGCCCCAGGGGGGGCGCCACCGACCACCGCCGAGGCTGTACCGCAAGTGGCGCACCACCGCCGCCGCCATGCCCCGAGACGCCAGAGGGGGAGGAAGGGAGGCTGAGGGGGAGGAAGGGAGGCTGAGGGGGAGGAAGGGAGGCTGAGGGGGGGGTTGATGGAAAGGAGCCAGGGGGAAGGAAAAGGGGGGGGCTGAGAGGCGGGGGAAGGAGGGAAGGCGAACGAGGGGCAGCAAACTCTGGGGGATGTGGCGCAACCGCGTGGGCAGCGGCGGCGCCACTCTTTCACCTCTTTGGAAACCCATTTCGGACGACTAGCAAAGCGAGTTCGCTCGGTCACGATTTTCACCAACCCAGCGGAGCATTGTTTATCGCCAGTCAAAAATTTATTGCTTATTCGAGAAATTCTCGAGCAAAACCCTCCATAAGACCTGCATCGACCCCCCCTCAAGGCATCAGACACCGCTGTTACCCCCGTTTCTTGCTTTCTGTCTATAACAGCTCGGGCGATTGGTGTTCGCCACCTCCCTTGGTATGAACGGAAGCGCACGGGGCAGGAGAGCACTCTCGTGAAGCGCAATGAAGCGACCGACCATCGCTACGCTTGGGAGGATTGTTTATAGAAACGCGTTTAAAAAACCGCGCAATCTCTCGCACTGGTTCAAGCAAAGTTCTGCGCGACGACAGCTTTCGAGGGTCTGCGCGGAAACATCTCTCCGCCTTCCTCGATATCTACAACGTGAATTATGACCAATGGAACGCTCCGTCCAGCAAACAGCAGCGCCACCGCTGTTGTCATAGGTTGACGAGACACCGACAGCGGCCGTCGTGTCGGTCATCCTGGGGGAGATTCTTTGGTCTCAGCCCATCCTCTCGATTAGAAAAGCAAAATTCTGCTCGAGCCGTTCATTTTCGTGCTCGAGCAGCGCCAGAATTTGCACAACGAAGCAACAGATCTGGCCAAAATCGGGCTTGTATCTTGACAGGGGATAAGCAGTGCTGCGCAGGGCACCCCTCGCGTGCGCGGACGAGCAAACAACCAAAAAAAAAAAACGGCAACGGTGGCGGAGAAGCGTCCCCTGGCCGCACCGCCCCCTGGCCGCACCGCCCCGCCTCGCCCCGCCACGCCGCGGGCACATCGGGGGAGGGAGGAAGGGCGATGCGGCAGGTGCCCTAGCGCGCAGGGGCAGCGCAAAAAAACAAACGAGGGAGAAAGAAAAAAGTGGGACGATCGCTCGGGGGGGGGGGGCGGGCGCCGCACGCGCTGTGGCGGAAGCCCGCGCGCCTGGCGGTCGCACAGGGGCGGGGCCGCCTCGGCGGCAGCCGCGGTCCGCCCCCCCTCGCCCCCCCGCCCCACGGGCCTAGACACCCCGCCAGTGTCGGAAAGCCACCACCCTCCGGCGGCGGCACCACGGCGCCCTCACCCCGGATGCCCCTCACTGTTCCAGCGCCCCGTCGCCGGCAGGCACCCCCCCCACCGCGGGCGGCGGTGGCGGCGGCGTCGGCGCTGCCCCCCCGTCCGCGTCGGCGGCGATGCCACCCGCGGCAGCGACAGACCGCGCCTCGGCGGCGGCCACGTCGGCAACATCGGCGGCGCCGTCCCCCCCACCTTCGGCTCTTCCCTCCCCATTCGTGTCGGGCACCACGACGGGCACAATCTCGGCACGGACGGCCAGCGGCGCGCTCGTTGACGATGGGGACATGTACATGCCCCCTATTCCCGCAATCCCCGCCTGCTCCATCTGCCGCAGGCGGGTCACCTCAATGAGCGCGTTCACCTCCTCCACCGGCGTGCCGTACGAGGCAAGGACGGCCCCGCCCAGGAGGAGGGACGCCTCGAGCAGCTCGGGCACTATCGCCGTCGCACCCGCCATCTGCAGCAGCCGCTGCTGCCGTGCGTCGCGAGCGCGGCAAAAGACCGTCACCGATGGAAAGTCGTGGACGAGGCTGGTGACCGCCCGCAGCGACGCGTCTGGGTCATCGAGGGTGACCACGATAGAGCGGGCGCGCTCCACGCCCGCCACCTTGAGAACCTCAGGGCGGCAGGCGTCACCGTAAAAGACGGGAAGCCCCTTGGCCCGCGCTTCAATCACCCGCGAGGGACTTGTGTCGAACGCCACGTAGCGCACCAGCTGCGTGTCCAGCATGTCGCACACACTCTGGCCGACGCGCCCATACCCAGCGACCATGACAAAGTCCCGAGCGTCGGCCGTCTGCGCGTCCTCCACGCGCGCGCCGATGAGGCCGCGCTTGGACTCGAGGCGGTTGGCGATGCGAGAGCCGAGAGCGGCCAGGACGGGGGTAAGGGCCATCGACAGCGCCACAACCAGCAGCAGCAGGTTGCACAGGGGGGTGGGGAGGACGCCAACCCGGTTGGCCAGGCCAAAAATGACAAAGGCAAACTCGCCCCCCTGTGCCAGCATCAGGCCGGTGCGGAGGGCGGTGCCAAAGCTCAGGCCAAACACCAGCCCCGCCGCCGCAATGACCCCTGCCTTGAGCGCCAGCAGGCCCACCACCAGGGAAGAGACGGCGCCAATGTTGGCCGCAGCAAGGTTGAGGTCAATCGCAAAGCCGACGGTGATGAAAAAGAGGCCAAGCAGCAGCCCCCGGAATGGCTTGATGTCCGCCTCCACCTGGTGCCGGTACTTGGTCTCGGCGAGCATCACGCCGGCAAGGAAAGCACCAAGCGTGTCGCTAAGGCCGAGCGTCTCGGTCAGCGCAGACGTGCCAAGAACCACAAATAGGATGGTGGCCATGAACGCCTCGGAGGAGCGCGTCTTCGCGGCGATGCTAAACACCGGCTCGAGGACGGTCTTGCCCATGACGGCAATCGCGGCGAGCGCTAGGGCGCCCTTGGCGCCCGCAATGCCTACGGCCTTGCCGACGGCGGCGGCGCCGCCCGAGCCCGCCAGCAGGGGCGTCACGACCAGCAGAGGAACGACCGCCAAGTCCTGCAGCAGCAGAATCCCAAACGTCGCCCGCCCAAAACGGGTGCCCATCTCCCCGCGTTCCGACAACAGCTGCAATACAAACGCAGATGACGAGAGCGCCACTCCAAACCCAATCACCACCGCTGGGGGCACGGGAAGGCCAGCTGCCACCGACAGGAGGGTCATGAGCGCGCCCGAGATGACAAACTGGGCGGTGCCCAGGCCAAACACGTCCTTCCCCAGCGAGATGAGCTTGTCCGACGACAGCTCCAGTCCCATCTCAAAGAGGAAAAAGACGACACCAAACTCGGCCAGCTTCTTGGACGCTACCACGTCGCGGATGAGGCCCAGCCCGTTGGGACCGAGCACAATGCCCGCTACGAGGAAGCCCAGAATAGGAGAGGTGTTGAGCTTGCGCATCACCGGCACAATGACGACGGTGGTAAGGAGAAGGACTAGGGCATCCTTGACGGCCGCCGACACCCCGTGCTCCTCATGGGCGTGCTCCCCGCCTGCCGTCGCGTCTCCCGCCGCGGCGGGCGCGCCAGCCGGCGCGGGCGCAAGCGCCGCCGCGGAGCGGTCAAACATGGCAAGCACCCGTGTGCGCATGGCGGCAGGGCCAGAGCCCCCGCCCCCCTCAGTCACTCGCGTGGGCGCAGCCGCAGTTGCCGTCGACAAGGCCACAGTGGGGGCGGCGGGTCCGCCCCGGCGGCGGCGCCCACCCCACTTGAACAGCGTCGGCGCGTCTGCCGCGTCGACCGACACGGCCGCCACCGTCGGCGTGGCTGCCACCGCCACCGGCCGCCGGAGGGCCGACAGGAGCCCCCAACGACCGCCCCCCCCACCGCCACCGCCCATGCCAGCAGACGCCAGGGATATTCCTGCCGAGATGACCGCCGACGTGGCCACCCGACGCCACCGCGACACCTGCCGCGGGGGGGCGCGCCGCGGCGCGCCGCCATCGACGGGGGTCACGTCCACCGACGCCACGTCGGTGGCCGCAGGGACTGGCCGGCCGGGGCCACCAACCGGTCCGCTGCCGTCCCTGCCGCCGCTGCCGCCCCCCCTAGCCCCTCCCGCACCCGATGCCGACGCCACCACCACCAGCGCCGCCGCACGGCGGCGCACCACAGCCGGGGCAGCCGCCGACCCCCCTACCGCCCGGCCCGCCGACCAGGCAGAGCGGCATGAGCCCGTCGCCAACGCCGCCGCCGCCACCGCCGCGGGGCCCCCGCCGCCGCCCAGCGTGGTGGCCGCCACAAATGCCGCCACACCGACGCAGCCGCCGCCGCTGCACGGTGCGCGACGGAGGGCGGCGGGGGTGCCCCCACCGCCTGGCGGCGGCCGGCCCGTACCGCCGCCACCACCGCCGGGGGCGGATCCCGCCCGACGGGGCGCCGACGCCACCGCCGCTGCTGGCCGGGTCATGGCCGCAACGGCACGTAAGGGGGAGAGGGAGAGGGGGGGAACGCGGAAGGGGTTGAGGGGAGCTCCGCCGAGCCGCCTGGCACCTGCCTACGTCGGCAGGCAAGAGCGCTGGGTCAATCGTTACTACGCAAGGGTAGAGCGGGAGCACAAGCAGGGGGCGCGGCGGGGGGGGGGGGAGGGGGGGTGAGTAGGGGTGGCACCACGGCACGGCACGAGAACAGGTCCAAAAAGCTGGAGGCGCGAGAAGGCGCCGACCTGGGAAGAGGCTGGACAGGCGACCGCGGGGGCAGTTTCCCCACGGTGATCAGTTGTGGGGCGGCGGCAGGCAAGCGCTGGCCCCCGTTCCGCGCCCTTGCGCCCGCCGCCGGCGTCGGCTGCTGCCTGCCGATTGGCCAGCCCAGCGCGCATGCCATTGGAGCCGTTTTTTTAGGTCGTCTGATCCCTACGGACCAGGCAAAGGGGTGTTACATTTCATCGGGTGGCACAATGCATGCATTTCTAGGTGCAGGCCGGTGGCTGACGCGCCGCTTTTTTTTTAAATGGCGGCGCGAGGTAGCCGCTGGTCCTATTTACACACCGTAATTTGAAACAGGAAGGATGATGCAGTGCAGACAAAATTCGGGGAACTGCAATATAGTTACATTTTGTGTCATATTTTATGGTGGTCGAGGACATGATGTGAAAGTGTTATCCCAAGGATTCTATAGGCTGATCATGGTGGGCAAAAACGTAACGTTTTTTGATTTTGACTTGATTAATCTATAGATTAAATCAATACGGTTTTAAGATTTTAGTTTATTGCGTTAATCAACGTTGATAAGTATAATGATAAGTCAGGTCCAGGATCGACTGAATTCAAACCTGAATATACACAAATATAGACGTAGCCCCCCATTTTGAATTTGTAGCCTTTCCATGGGACCTGTCGGGCTGGTGGTCTCTCTTTGGGGGCTCCACGCCCGCCCTCCGCGAGATTGGGAAGGCGCTCGGGGGCACGGCGCCGTCATCCTGCGCTGTGAAGCGGTCCTTCTCAACGGAGAAGTCTATCCACTCCCTCATCTGGATCAGGTTGACTCATGACAAGGTGGCCAAGCTAATGTTTGTGCAGATGAACCTCAAGCTCCTGGACGCCGCCAACATGAGCGAGGGCGACCTCCACTTTTTCATTCAGGTGCTGCAGAGAATGGAGAAAGTGGTGGTGCAACCGATAGTATGGGTGAGGGCGGGCGCGGTATGGATGGGCTGGAGGAAAAATGAGTTCCTTGTGTCACTGGGAGCCACCCCGTGACTCCGACAATGTCGGCCCGCTGGCGTCCCGAGAGGGGACCTTTGTGCGATGAGGAGAAGGGTTCAGGTGAGATAACAGCCAGTCTCAGTCAAACAGTTGTGGCCGCAATTGCCCCAGAAATCAGGAATGTACGTGGTATCAATACAGATATTGTTCTTGATTAATCTAAAAGCGCAGAGCCCCAGATAGATCAATATATAGATTAATCTATAGATTAATTAAAAATAAACGTATACGTTTTTCTCGTGACAACCCTGCCATGATGGTTCTGTGGGACGCTGGGGCAGGCATTTCTCAGAAAGACCATAGGTGGCGTCCAGGGTGGCACCCGTCCTGAACCACTGCGCCACAGACTTCTTGCCGGCGACCTCATGGCCGTCGTCATAGGTCGACGACGCAAGCCACCGAAACTTGCTCGTCGGACATGTCCTTGAACGCCTGCAGTGACCATGTGCGGTACTCCGGGGTGCCCCCCCAGAGCTTGGCGGGAGTGACGACCTTCCCAGACGGCGACGTGGCTGCCCTGCCGCCGTGTGACGCCCTCCCCGCGACGCGGGGCCGGTGGGGGCGCCGCCGCGGCGGCCGCTTTTGCCGCACCCCCGAGGGCGGGGTCATGACCACCCGCGCGGCCCGCCGCAGCCGCAACCGTGGCGGCGGCCGTGGCGGCGGCCGTGGCCGTGGCCGTGGCGGCGGACGTGGCCGTGGCCGTGGCCGTGGCCGTGGCCGCCGGCCGACGCCGACGCCGACGCCGGCGGGCGCCGCGCCGGCCAGCCCCGTGCCGACGGCCGCGCCGGCCGCGGCGGCGTCGCCCGCTCCGTCGGCGACGCCCAAGCCCCGCAGCGGGCGCCGCGCGAGCGCGTCACCGGCGCAGGCGGCGTCTGCGACTCCCGCTGCATCGCCCTCGGGGTCCCCCCCCCCTCGCCGCGGGCGTGGCCACGGTGGCCGCCGCGGCCTTCGTCGGGATGGCCGCCCGCGGGGCCGCGGCGGCAACCGTCGCGGGCGTGGCGGCAACGGCGGTGGCGATTATCGGGGCGGCTGGCATCATCTGCCCGCGCGGCTTTCCATCCTTGTTGGCGGTGCGGACGCCGCCGCGGACGGTGGAGGGCGCGCACGAGTGCCCGCCAGTAAGGGCTCTTGCGCACACCCCACGCGGTCCCGATGGACATGGCGGGTGGGATGCAGATACAGTACATGTGTGCTCGTCTCGCACACCTTTCAACGGCACGTCGGGCGTTACGAGACGGCCATAGGTCCAAACACCTGCGGGCTTTTCAACGGGCACAGCGGGGGAGGGGGGCCGTACAGCACGAAAGGGCGCACACTGGCAGGCGCGCACAAAATGAAGAAGAACGAGAGCCACCCCAGTTCCTATTAATGGGACAGCACACCAACCCACGCCGCACGCTGCCTCTACTTGGTCGAGGTGGCCACATCGAGCTCCTCAGCAAAGTTGGCCCGCTCCGATGACATTTGTCTCCGCCGCCGGTCGGCGAGCGAAAACGGCACCAGCGGCACCCGCAGCTGCCGCGCCATCAGCCGCCGCACGTTCTCTGCAAAGAGCCGCGGGTCCGCCTTTTCCGCTGCCGACGGGCGGTACAGGGGCAGCCGCGTCACGCGCAGGTACAGGCGGGGTTCGCAAAGCAGCCGGAGGAGAGCGGTCTTGGAAATGTTCACGTACGCTGGGTCCACATCGTAGACACCCCTGGGAGCCAGCACGTCCGATTGCACGTGGGCAAGTGCAGGCACAAGATTGAACATGCACACGATGGGAATGGGAACGGCAGCAAAAGTCACAAGCAGAGGTGTCAGCAACGTGACCATTCAACAGACAATAGATGCCGCGCTCCAGTTCTCTCAGGTACACAAGCAGCTCGACGAAGCCCACCAAAAGAGCGTTCAGTCCCCCCGGGAGGGCAGCCAGCACGTACCACTGGAGCAAAACGGGCTTGACAGGGGCACCGTGAATAAACGCTCCTGTCCGAAAACGCAGCAGCGCGCAGTTGTTCGAGGTGGTCCCTTCCGGAAAAAGCAGCGTCGTGGGGAAGCCCCGCTGTTGCAGTCGACTCCCAATCTTAGCCGACGCCCCCCCCGCGTGCTCACTGCCCCCATCCGACGACAGGCCCCCGCGGGCGGGGGAGCCCCCGCCCCTTCCCCCCGCATCAGCCGACTTGGCGCCGGGGCGGCCGACCTCTCGCGGGGACGACCGCACCTCCACCGGCGAGCCACCGAGCGACGGTGGCACGTAGGCGCGGGACGTAAAGATGCACTGCGCCACCGCGGCGATCCGACCAATGATGGGCAGGCGACGGACCTCCACCTTGGCCACAAACGCCACCGCGTCGCGCGCAAAGTGGTAGGTGATGTCCAGAAATGAAACGTGGTTGGAGACGAGCAGGAAGGGCGCGCCGTTCAGGTCGACCAGCTCGGCCGCTTCGTCCGCCAGGCGGTGCTCTTCGATTTTGTACAGCCCCACAATGAAGAGGATGGCGCGAGAAAAGATGCGGATGAGGAAGTAGATAAGCCGGCGGACCCTCGGCTTCAGCCGCTGTTGCAACGCCGCATCCGACACGCCAGCGAGAAATGTCAGACCGATGAAGAGGCCAAAACAGAGGGTGAAGGCTACCAAGAATAACCGGATGGGCGCAATCACCACCCCTACCGCAAACTGTGGACGGGAGGAGGGGAAAGTCCAGCCGCGGTGGGTGCGCATTCACCCCATGCACGACGCCCGAGATGGAAACCACATGGGTGAGGGCGACACCGGTGTGGCAGAGCAGAGCTGCACAATAGGAGCGAGTCAGCAGAGAGGAACGCCATCGAGACCAAGACTGGCAGCTGCATGCCCCAGGCCATTCCGCTCTCCCCAAGAAAGTGGGCGATCGCAGCACCCCACTAGCGCCCCTGTGCCGGTGGACCTCCAGCAGCCCCACTGGCACGGGCCCCACCGCATCCCCCACCCCACACGACCAACCTGCTTCCGTCAAGGACACAACCAGACAAAAAGACACAGTCCCCAGGTGGGCTCTCGGCTCAGCCTCCCCCCCCCCTACCTTGATGTACTGCCTGAGGCAGGGTGGCCGGTCCCGCCGGATGAACGGATTCTCCCCAAACCGCCGCGCGGTGGACAGCGGGAAGCGCAGAGGGGCAGGCAGCGCGGCCGCAGCCTCTGGGGCCAATGGCGGCACAGAACATGCGGCCGCCGTGCCGTCCGCGTCGGCGTGACCGTCTGCCGCTGCCGCTGCCTTCGCTGCCGCCCCATCCGCTGCCGCCCCATCCGTTGCCGCAACCGCTGCCGCCCCTGGCGGCGCCGACGCCCCGTCGGCCGCCGCCGCCGCCGTGCCGCGACGGCGGAAGCCGTCCGCGCCATCGATGCCGTCGGCGAGCACCATCGTGGTCGACTAGAGGAGACACACACGCGGCGCCACTGGTGAAGAGGATGAACACGCGGCGCCACTGGTAAAGGGGGTGACCACGCGGCGCCACTGGTAAAGGGGGTGACCACGCGGCGCCACTGACGGCACCAGTGTCCCGTCCGCGCACCGGCCAGCGAAGCGGCGACCCCGTCGTTTGCGCCTCCCTCCCCCCCCCGCTCCTACACGGAACCGAGCGAGGGCAAAGGGGGACACGGGCAGGAGGCAGCAGCGGTTCTTCAATTTTAGACCCCCCCCCGCGCCCCTTCCCACTGGCGCTGTGGCGTCACTGGGCGTGGCAAGTATGTATCACGTGTCTGCCACGCGGCTGACAAAACGGGGCCGGAATGCGTATTTGCACGACATCGGCACATGTATCAATGGAAGCCCCCCTCCCCGAGAGGGGCTCATAGCGAAGCTCTCTAAAAGGGTCCTACACTATCACTGATGAACCGTGCCACAATTGCCCCCGCCGCCGCCGGCAGGGCTCGTCGCTGTGCGGGAAAAGGCAGTGGCCCCGTCCAGAGCCCTCACCGAGACGAGTTTGGTCGTCGCCCGGACAGGGTTGGTAGTACCGCCACCGCCTCCACCGCCTCCACCGCCTCCACCGCCACCGCCTCCACCGCCAGCACTGTCCGACACAAGACACGGCGGGTGCCACTCCGATGCCGTGTCTCGGGACCACTGGGCAGTAGCCGCCAGAGGCCGACGAGGGTGACAGTTGCGGAAAAAGGGAAACGTAGACCGTCCCAACAATGAACTGACCGCCACCTACGCGATGTTGCGCGCCGCGTTCTTGTCCCGGTTGAGGTACAGCCGACCACAGTCGGGGTTGACACACTTCTTCACGGACCAGCACGCTAGCACATCATAGCCGCCAGAGCGCTCGCCACCTACCAAAGTCTCGGTCAGCCGCTCCCGCGCCTCGCCGGCATCGCGCTCCTCTGCCCGTCCTCGCTGCATCACGTCCCGTGGGGAGCACCCCCCGCGGCCGTCGCACCCGCGACGCCCCTTGGCCGCCCGTCGCCGGCGCACCACCACGTTGCGCGTGCTGCCGTCTGCGTCACCAAGCGCCTGCGCCGCACACTGTGCCACATTGATGACCTGCCGCCTGTCATCCGGGGAGAGGTCGGCGGGGTAGACGAGCACCTGCCGCCAGTGACAGTCGGCACAGGTCTGCGACGAGTTGTACTCGTCTTGGGTGGCGAGAAAGCAACACCCGCGCTACTTGGTGCCTCAAGGCCTCCGCTCCACCCCTCGTCGCTGCTGCCCCCCACACCACGAAGACGGCCTTGCCGTTTACGATGCGGCGACCATACCCGCCGCTCAGATCCCGTGCGACCTTGGACGCGAACCGTCCACGCTGCACATGGCGGAGAACGCAGGCCTTGCGCAGCGGCCGCAACGCGTCTTTGCCATAGGCACCAGCATAGTCGGCAGTGCTGCAAAAGGCAGCCCAGGTCAAGGCGGCTGCCGCCCAGGCCAGCAACGTCGGCTACTTGAGGGACGTAACCTCAAAGAGGTCTTCTGGGGTGGCCTTGGAGCCGGCTGGCCGGCTGGCCTCCCCCACCGCCCGCCACGAGGCCTGCGCCCGTGCCATAATCTCGCCGCCCGTCTGCTCTGCATACGCGGCACTGCTCACAGACAGTTGTGGCAGTATTGACCCCCAGGTAGGGAGCAACACGTGCCATGCAAGGGGCGGCAGGCCACTAGCCTGACCCGTTCCTCCCCCTGCATTTGGGTCCAGATTCCCTAAGTTTGGGATAGTTAGCTTAGTAGTAAATCCAACGTGGATTTGAGGGTTTTCTGCATTTATCGTCTTGAATTCTCGTGTGGCCCGGTGGGCAGGTGCTGGGGTGGGAGATTCTGAGTGGCGAGATTCTGAGGGGACCCTGGGGGGATAAGGGGAGGGACAGCGGGGCTTGGCCTTGCTTCCCCGTCCCGACCAAGAAACTGTTGGCCCACACACCATCTTCTTGTTTGTCAGTGGGGGGATTGCCCCACGACAGGGATAGAGTGTGTGCGACTTGCACTTCTACCGGCTCCCCCGACACGGGAGGCAGCCCTTGCGCGCCGCCCCAACTTGGGTGTCGCGTGTGCGAGTGGTTTTTGCCACATGTGGTGGAGCAGCAGGGGACAGAGGTAAACTTCACCTCCGGGTGCACCCGAATGTAGGGGGCCCTCTGTCTCAGAGGAACGGTAGACTTTGACCGTGTCATACGGATCGTTAGCCAACATGGCCGGTTCGGACCCCCCGTCGTCCGGGGAGTACACGGGTGACGCACGTACTTCAGTGCCTTAGAATACTGGTGAGACACGGGTAGGTGTACCTGGGGTCGCAGAGGGACTAGAGATCCCTCAAGCCAGCAGGACTGGAAGTACGGGCGGGCAACAGGCCACCCCGACTCAGTCGGGAGTTCATTCGGGTGACACTTCTGATGTGGGTGGGCCGAAGTCTGGCCACCGTGTGGTACACTCAACGGGAACGTCCCAAGGTGAGAGGACTGTCCCCGCGGGCTCCACTCGGGTTGGAGCCAACTTTGGCTTGGAGCCGTCGCCAACTAGGCTTTCGGAGGACGGCGGCCCTCCGTTGGTCGGCGATGGGCTCGCGCCCATGCCCCCGGTTGAGACCCCTGAGGATCGTGGTTACCCCTCAGGTGGACTCCCGGAGGCGGACCGAGACTCAACTGGAGTCGACAATCCACTCCTCGCGGAAACTGTCCGTCGGGAGGCGACCAATGTGTTGCGGCAGACTTTGCCGGACCTGGTGGTCACGATGACGAATACTATTCTGAATCAGATTGTGGCGAATTTGCCAGATGGCCTTAATGTCCAGACCGGATTGGGGCTTTCGAGCCCGCAGACGCAGGGGGAATCCTTCCCTACGCCTGTCTTGGGTCGCCCCGAAACGGGGGCGACCCCTGTGACTCCCAACGAGGGAGCCACACCATTCTCGGTGGGGCGTACGCCCTTCACGGGGGAGTTCCCCTCGGAAACGCCGGCGGCTACACTAAGCTCGCCGCAGCAGACGACAGGCGCTGCGGGTCAACTCACCCCATTGCCTCAGCGGCTTTTCCCTCAACGTGAGGTGCCGCCCAAGATCCAGGTAGCCAACCCGGTCTACGAGAGGATCTTTGACTGTGAGACCTACGCCCTCCACAACAAGTCGGTGGCGTACGGTCCTATTCAGGCCCGAGCCATGGGCCGTGCCAAGAAGATTGCACTTCACTCTTTTGGGCACAAAGCGGAGTGGGATGGAACTCCCCCCCTCCGTGTCTTTGAGCTTCTACGTCGATTCACAAAAGCCTGTGACGACAATGCCATAAGTGAAGGCATGGCTTTCTATATGCTTCAGGAGTTTACCAAGGGCGACCTGCGGACAGAACTTATGTCCGTCATGCCCAGTTCCTCAAGTGGAGGAGCCGGTGAGGTGACGTCCTACTTGGAGCTCGTCAACTGGTTGTTGAGAGCCATGGTGGATGAAGCAGCGTTGGCTTCTCAAGTCGAGGAGTTTACGCAAGCTCATCAGGAAGAGGTTGAGGACGAGTTGTCCTTTGCGGAGCGGGTTCGTAAGCTCAACAATCTTTGCGGGTTTCTTCACCCACAAGCTGTGGTGAAGAGTCGGTTTGTGGAGAGACTCCACTGGTCAGTCCGGATGGAGACCCGAGAGCATAATACTGCCCGGGTGAAACTGGCCGAGTTAGCTAGGTTCGCCTACCGCAGAGGTGAGGCCTACCGCAAGTTGCGGGAGGAACAAAGCCAGGAACGTCAGGCCGAGTTGGTCAAGAAACGAGAGGAGGCGCGCCTGGCCAGAGAGTTGCGAGAGGCACGCCGAATCCGCAAGGAGAGGGTAGTAGCTGCCGTGGGAGCTTCCCAGGGTACCTCGTCGGCTTCCCCAGTCGGGACGACCCCTCCGGGAACTGACAATTGGTGTTGGAACGGCAATTTCGATGGACACTGGGCATTTGATTGCCCTATGTTGAGTAAACGCATTCAAGAACTTGTTACGAATGCGAGTAAGAAGACGGCTACGAACGAAGTACATTCACGCCGTGAGGGTTGACCTCGACTGGTAGTGTCCGTCGCCACACCCTCGGCGGAGGGGGCGGACACGTCGTCCTCGGACTCGTCCTCTTCCCCTTCGACCTCGGATTCAGACGCCAAGTCGGCGGGAAACGAATGACCGTTGGAGCTGGTCGTCCTAAGCTCACAACGGCAGCCTCGGCCAAGTGGGTCAAGAGGGCAAACCAACCCTGCCCGATACTGCGGCGACCTAAGGGGGTCCGCCAACCTCGGGTAGGACTCCCCAAGAACGTAAACCCACGTCGGGTCATCGCGGTGCTGACCGGTGAGAACTTCCAGGTGGCTGGACGGGTGCAACTTGCCCCGGCCGCGCCTGTTGTGCCCGTATCGTACTTGATACCGGGTCAGGAGCCTCCTTGATACGCAAGTCGCTATTACCAAAGGAGATGAAGCTCCAACCCTGGAAATCTAAAGCTGACCATGTGATCGACATCAATGGTGGGGTACTTCCCATCGTTGGTGCCGTGACCCTACCAACTAGGTTGGGGACCCATGAGGTCGACGTGACCTATGGAGTAGTCGAGAATATATCGGTACCCCTGCTTCTGGGTACCCCTTATGTTGTAATACAAGTGCCTTTGATTTGTGGCCCTGAGTATTGGATCAAGTTGATGAATGGGGAGACCATCCCCATCCTTGGTAAGGGAAAGTCTGTGGCTCCTGTGACAGTCTCACAGTCGAAGCCTGTTTGCTCCGTGAGAGAAGGGTTTACTGCTACCCTGCGTTTAGCCCGTAAAGTCACGTTGCCCCCCAACGCGGTGGCGCACGTTGACGTTGTAACTGATTATACGGGGAACGGGTTGGTGCACCCTCACCCCCGTCTTGCTCGCAAGCACCAAGTGCATGTTGCCCTTGGCACGATGGACTTCAAAGCCGGAGTCCCGTGGAGGATTCAGATGATGAACCTGAGCTCCTCGCCCAAGTACTTCAAGTCGGGAGCCAAGTTCGGCTATATCGACCAACATGAGGAACCAGTAGTAGCGGTCACCCTCAACGCGGGCGCGAGTGGCGACCCGATGTCCGGAAAGGAGAAGCACCAAGCAAAGACGGCCACCTCTCCTCGGCCCCATGTGAACATGGAGAATGTTCCCCCCAGGTTGAGGGTTCAAGTTGAACGCCTCTTGGACCAATATCACAAGTTGTGGGATGGTCAATTGGGACTCATGAGAGCCACCCAACACCGGATCGAGTTGAAACCCGGTGCACCCCCTATACGCCAACAACCGTACAGGGGAGGGCCCCGTTCAAGGGCCCTCGTTAAGGAGCAAGTCGCTCGCATGGAGGCCCTCGATATGATCGAGGCCAGCAACGCCGAGTGGGCGAGTCCTGTGGTTATTGTCTCCAAAGTTGATGGGACCCCACGGTTCTGTATCGACTACCGTAAGCTCAACGAGAGCACGGTGAAGGACAGTTATCCCCTACGTAGGATGGACGACTGTCTGGACTCTCTGGGGGAGGCAAACGTGTTCTCTACCCTGGACTGTAACGCGGGGTACTGGCAAATTCCCATTGCCCCGGAAGACAGGCATAAACCTACCTTTACCTGTCACTGTGGTACCTACCAGTGCAAGCGACTACCGCTTGGACTGTGCAACGCGCCGGCAACTTTCAAGCGCGCTATGGGCATGATTCTGGCCGGAGTACGGTGGCAGATCTGTCTCGTGTACCAAGACGATATCATTGTGTTCTCCCGATGTCCGGAGGAGCACATTGGCCATCTTGGCCAGGTGTTCAAGCTACTTGCTGACGCCGGTGTGTCACTGAAGGCGAGTAAGTGCCACCTCTTCACTCAAGAGGTGGAATACTTGGGACATGTTGTCCGTCCGGGGCGCCTCAGTGTCAACGAGAGGAACTTGAGGGCCATCCGTAAGGCTCAGTACCCCCGGACGCAGACCCAGATGAGGAGCTTCCTCGGGATGTGTAACGTGTACCGACGTTTCACCAAGGGCTTCGCAAAGGTGGCAAAGCCGCTGAATGAGCTAGTTAGCTCGACGCTACCGAAGAACCTGCCTCCCCCAAGTCGGGTGGAGCAGGAATCCTTTGAGACTCTTCGGGACCTTCTGCTGAAGCCCCCTATCTTGAATATTCCCAGGTTGGGAGGCCACTACATCCTGGACGTGGATGCTAGCTGCGACCAACATGGTTGTGTGTTGCTTCAGCAGCAGCCGGACAAGGAGTACTTGCCGGTGGGATACTTCAGTAAGGGGCTGAACTCGGCTGAGAAGAACTATGGAGTCACCGAGTTGGAAGGACTCGCAGTGGTGTGGGCGGTGACGTCACTTCGTCACTACCTAGAGGGTGAGAAGCTACTCATCCGCTGTGACCACTGCGCGTTGCAGTTCATCTTCAAGACGGATTGCACGAGCACCCGCCTCAACAGGTGGAGGGTGCGACTGGCAACCTTCAACTTTGATATTGAGTACCGACCTAGCAGGCAACATGCCCTTGCCGATGGCCTTTCTCGGGTACCTACCGAGGGGCTGGACACTAACTCAGTCGATGAGGACATCCCCATCGTGGGGGTAGTCACGCGCTCGGGTCAGGCGTTGGACCCCGAGGCGCCAGGGAACAAGAAGTACCTGCCCCTGTCCCTGGACGAGGTGGTGAAGGCCCGGGCCGAAAACCCCTTCTGCAAGTCGCAGAGGGATACGCTGGATACGGTGGCGGAGACGCGGTTCTTCATCGGAGACGATGGCCTCCTCTTGAGGAGGGGGGTAATCCAGGGGACCGAACAACATGACGTCCCCGCATCCCTCAAGGATCGTATTCTTGAGAGGGAGCATAACGCTCCCACAGGTGGACACCTGGGGTCTAATAACCTTTACCAGACCCTGAGGACCAGGTAGTACTGGCCGTCCATGGTGGTGGACATCTACAGTTGGGTGGCTGCCTGCACAAGCTGTGCGCAGAGCCGTCTGATGGAACGGCGGCCTACTACGGCTATGTTACTGTTTCCGGCCAATGAGCCCTTTGCCGCGTTGGAAATGTACATTCTTGGTCCCCTGCCAGTGCCCGAGGAGGGCAACCAGTACCTCCTGGTCATCTGCGATCGCTTCACGAAACTTGCGCGAGCGATCCTTCTGGCAGAGATCATGGCCATGTCGGTCGTGTCAGCCTTCCTACATCACTGGGTTGCCGCGTATGGCATCCCGGACAATACACTATCGGACAATGGACCGCAATTTGCGTCCGTACTGTTTCAGGAAGTGCTGGATATGTTGAGGGTCCAGGCAAACTATGCCACCCCTTACCACCCACAAACAAATGGGCAGGTGGAGCGCTTCAACAAAACTATTGTTCGGCAGCTGCGCCACTATGTGAGTGAGCACGTGAAAACGTGGGACGAATACATTTCTATTCTTACGACTGCCTACAATTCGCAGGTTCACTCATCTACTGGGGAAGTACCCCTCGCTTTTGTGACCCCCCGTCGCGTGCGGTCTATTGCCGTGCGGCGGCCGCTCCCAACTAGGGAGGATGGTGGCAGTACGCCTCCTCCCACTGAGAGTAAGGCGGAGTTCGCTGCTAGGCTTGAAAAACTCATCCCTAAAGTGAGGGCTGAGATGGACAAAGCGCAAAAGCGCTACAAGCGTACTTTTGACAAAAAGGTGCGCAATGCTAAGCATGTCCCCGAGCAGGGTGACTGGGTACTGGTTCACTCACACACCCCAACTGGGGGTAAGTTTGTATTCCAGACGAAGGGGCCATACCAGGTCCTTCGTACTGATGGGCGGCGGTTCACCATCGAAAGTGACGATGGGGTCCGCACAGTAAACGGACAGGACGTGGTAAAAGTTGCACCACCTCCTGCAGGCGACCCAGCTTGGGCGCGTGCGCTGAAAGCGTGGCGCCTGCCCTCGCTACCTGTGGCCAAACAGGGCCCGCAGGAGTACGTGATCGATAAGTTCATCGACCACGGGTGGGATGAGGACACTAACCGCCTCATGTTGAGGGTGCGCTGGTTCGGCTATAAGGCCAAGGATGATACGTGGGAATACGTGGAGGACCTTCCCGCTGAGAAAGTCCGGGCATACAGCGCCCGGAATGACATAAACCCTAACAGCCCCCCCTCAACGTGAGGGAAGGCCGAGTAACAGTGCCAAGAGAGTGCTTCCAGTCGAAGTGGTACGCAGAGTGGCTCTTAACTACAGCCCTAACCCTCACACTCTCACAACAAAGGCAGCTGCCAACTAGGCACGCATGCTAGACTCTCCAACCCCACGGCCCTCGCCCTCACGTGGAGGCGAGCGGCGAGACCCACGCCGATCACGTTCCCTACTAGTCGGCGGGGCCGGCGGCTCCAAGTCGGTACCGTCGCGCCCCTCAAGGTCGTGCAAGTGGCGACGACCGCGGCTACCCTTCTGCTTGGTCTTGCGCCCAAGTTGGCGACGCAGACGCCGGACCGACTCCGACTCCGACGGGGTAGAGGACTCCGAGACGGAATAAGACAACTCGTCTTCCGACACGGAGGCAGAACGCTGCGAGTGACGGCGACGACGGCGAGGAGGCGAGTATGCCCGGCTCGCCCGACGCTTGCCACGCCCAAGTGGGGCTGCCTGGGGCATAATAGACCCAATACGAGCCAACTCGGCCGTCATAAACCCCGCCACCGACTCGCAACTCGCGGTCGCCACCGCAGTACGAACGCGCTCCACAAGTTGAGGAGTCTCGGAAACTTGAAGGGTTGCGGTCGACGCGGCCAACCGGGAAATGGTGCGCACCAACGTGGTGATCATCATCTCTGAGGTCAGAGGCGTTGCCGGTAACACCAACTTGGGGTAAACCGTCAGAAGAGTTGCTTGCCCCTAAGTTGGAGGACACCGGGGTGGACGACTCAACGGCAACGCTTATCGGGATGTCCCCGTGCGGCTGGTAAGGGACAGGAGGAAGCGGTGGGGCACGCCGAGTTGGCAGTGCCCGAGTGTAACTGCGACCCCTACTTGGGGCCCCCGCAGTAGGTTGAGGCAGGTAGTCCTCCTGAGCAGGCACGGCCATCACGATGGCCTTGTCCAGGGGCAGCGCAGTGTGGGAATCTACCCCCGGGGCATACGGGTAGTCTCCGATGCCCAACCCCTCTCGAAGTTCTACCCGGCCGTCGTGAAGTTCACGCCCGACCCAGACGAACTGGCGAAGTGTGCCATCGTCCTTGGGCCCGCGGGTGGAGCAGCGCAACTTGTGCTCAATGCTCTCCCACTCGATGAACTTATGGAGACGGAGCGTCTTCTCAAGTAGAGTGAGTTGTCCTGATGAGCACCCCTCAGCAACTAGCTGAGGGATGAGCTGTTCCAAACCTTGCATAAGCCGAGGGGGGAGATGCCAGAGCATCCCCCGCCGCTGGACACAAGACACCCAGGTCGACATGGCCTCGAGGAGCCACTGGATTGCCAACATGGCGAACACCACGTGGTCCGGGTTAGCCACCAACATGGCTGGAGCCGAAGTGGTCGAGCAACCGGGGTAGCAACGCCGGAAACCCGTAGAGGACCTCAACTTGAGGCCACTCGGGCTTCTTGGGGTAGTACTGCTCCTTGCTGGCAGCGGACTGCTGCGGAAACTCAAGTTGAGCCGAGGTCACCAAGTAGGGACCTCGCCGGAAGTCCTTCTCCATCCGCACATCAAAGTAGTGAGTGTGCGGATCGACCTCGTGAAGGTACGGGGGACGAGTTATCACCGCGTCCCAAGTGAAGGTCGGCACGTCGCCGGGACCCGGGGTAGTTCCCCCGCGGTCCACCATGGCCTTGGCCCGATGCACGTCTTCGACTTCGTCCTCGTCCAGGAAGGCAAAATGGTCCGTCCTGAAGCCGGCAGGGAACCCGACCCTACGGGGGAACTTCTCCCGTAGGCGGTCCCATACCCGACCCATCGCTGTGCCAAGTCGGCCACAGCGGAGAACAGTCAACCCCTCCTCATATAGAGGCCAAGCGGGGTAAAACCACCCCCCCAAGGCATCCCGTGGGATGACGCGGCCCGACTCCGGTGGAGATCCCGCCGCCAACCCAAAGCCGGGTGACGCGGGAGTCCCATCCCCCGGAGCGATCGCGGAGCCCCCGCCGGGAGTCCCGGCGGGCGCTACACCGTAGGAGGTGTCCTCCATACGTTCATCCTGGGAATTGGTCTCCACCCCCGGGGTCACCATGGCTCTCCCCAAGTTAGGGAGAGACGACCTGGCTGCAGCTGCACGAGACCCGCCTCGAGTTGAGGGGGGCTCGGATCGCGGGTAGATGGGTGGCCTCCCCAGCGTGGGGCGGCCCAGGGAAAGGTGAAGGGGATGTGTTGGTGGTGGTGAGGTGAGAACCGAGGAGAGCAAGCTGCCGAGTGGGCAAGCTTGAGGAGAGGGGCGGTCAACGTGACCGCCTCCACGTCCACGTTACGTACCAAGGGGACAGCAAGTCGCGCCCCCAACGCCGAGACGTGCGTTTATACGCCCCCTCGCAGGGCCGACCGGGTCCGTCGGAACTGAGGAGCGGGAAGTGTGGCAGTATTGACCGCCAGGACGGGGGCCACACGTTCCATGCAAGGGGCGGCAGGCCACTAGCCTTACCCGTTCCTCCCCCTGCATTTGGGTCCAGATTCCCTAAGTTAGGGATAGTTAGCTTAGTAGTAAATCCAACTTGGATTTCAGGGTTTTCTGCATTTTATCGTCTTGAATTCTCGTGTGGCCCGGTGGGCCGGTGCTGGGGTGGGAGATTCTGAGTGGCGAGATTCTGAGGGGACCCTGGGGGGATAAGGGGAGGGACAGCGGGGCTTGGCCTTGCTTCCCCGTCCCGACCAAGAAACTGTTGGCCCACACACCATCTTCTTGTTTGTCAGTGGGGGGATTGCCCCACAACAGGGATAGAGTGTGTGCGACTTGCACTTCTTCCGGTTCCCCCGACACGGGAGGCAGCCCTTGTGCACCGCCCCAACTTGGGTGTCGCGTGCGTGAGAGGTTCTTGCCACAACAGTGTTGCCCCCCGAGGCGGACAAGTGCGGGGCCCCGCCCGTGCCCCGCCACGCCCCCCCCCCCCCCCCCCCCCCCCCCTCCCCCCGCCCAAACCCCTGGGGGAGAGTCGCACCGGCCCCCCCCCCCTGCCCTCGATCCGCACCCCCTCGCCCCCCTGCCCCTCGAAAACCGCGGTCTGGCTGGTTGGGGGGCGGGGGGCGCCGGGAGTGGGTGGGTGGGTGTGGGGGGAGACAGTTGCACTTGGTCCCCCTGCCCCCGTTTCCGCAGCCCCCGCGCCACCACGGACCAGACGACGTTTTTTTCGGGGCGGGGGGCGTGGAGCGCCGGGAGTGGGTTGGTGGCGGGGGGGGCGGTTGCACCGGGTCCCCCCCTTCCACGTGACCGCGTTCCCCCCCCCCCACCCCCGCACCCCCAAATGAGCACAGGTGGTGGGGGGGGGAGGGTGGGGGGGCGTAAAACAGCCGACTAGACTGTTTCACGACCGCAAGTTCCGGTGCGGAACTGTAGGGGGAGAAATCTGCTGAAGTTTTTTGTGCTTTAAATTTGTCACATACTTTTCCTTGTGGCTCATATTCTCCCCGTGTTGACTCGCGAAAACGCTGGATGGACCCCTGGAGAAGCCGGGGGGTGCGGCGCAGACGATAAAAACGATGCGGCCGGAGAAAACCGCACCCCCTTTCGTCTTTACCGCATCCCCCGCCTCAGAGGCTTGTGATGGGGATGGCCCTGGGAGAGATAAGTATGCTTTTTATAAGAGGAAAAGCCGCTCATACGAGAAATTTCGAGCTGAGAGGCACGGGCGAGCCCCGCCCGGACCCCCTCCAGGGGCGGGTAATGGTTGAGGCGGTGCGGGAGGCGGGTGGACGCTCCGCTTTCCTTGGGCGCAAGGACAGCGCAGGACGAGAAGGGAGGGTGTATGGGACTGAGGCTGACAAAGGGTGGTTGTGGAAGGGCTCGGTGGCGCGGCGCGTACCCGCGGGCGGCGGGAGGGGTGAAAAGATGCCTGCACTGGGTGAGCATGAGGTAAAGGGGGCGACGGGAAGTATAGGAGGGGCAGTTGCAGCGGCGGTGATGGCTGCACTTGGTAGCATGAGGTCCACGGGTGGGAAGGGCATTAGGTGACGGCAAGACGGGGGGTAGAGGGGAAGGCGGCAAGGGGGCAATATGGAAGGCCAGGGCGGGGCAAGGGGAAGGTGAAGGGGATGTGGCAGTATTAACCCCAGGTAGGGGGGCGACACGTGCCATGCAAGGGGTGGCAGGCCACTAGCCTGACCCGTTCCTCCCCCTGCATTTGGGTCCAGATTCCCTAAGTTAGGGATAGTTAGCTTAGTAGTAAATCCAACGTGGATTTCAGGGTTTTCTGCATTTTATCGTCTTGAATTCTCGTGTGGCCCGGTGGGCAGGTGCTGGGGTGGGAGATTCTGAGTGGCGAGATTCTGAGGGGACCCTGGGGGGATAAGGGGAGGGACAGCGGGGCTTGGCCTTGCTTCCCCGTCCCGACCAAGAAACTGTTGGCCCACACACCATCTTCTTGTTTGTCAGTGGGGGGATTGCCCCACAACAGGGATAGAGTGTGTGCGACTTGCACTTCTTCCGGTTCCCCCGACACGGGAGGCAGCCCTTGCGCACCGCCCCAACTTGGGTGCCGCGTGTGTGAGTGGTTTTTGCCACAGGGGAGACGCCCTCACCTGACCTTGGGCGCGTCCCTCCCTTCTGCACGTCGGCCGGTGGGAAGGGGCGGTATGACAAAGTGGGAGGGGGGCAGAGAAGAATGAGGAAGGGGGACAGAGGGAAGGCGGGGGGGGGGGGGGGGCGGCGGGCATGGGGCAGGTGGAAGGGGGCCACGAGGAAGTCGAAGGTGGATGGGGCGCGGGGGGGGTAGGATCCTCCGATGCGCCCCAAGCAGCGCGGGGAGGGGGGGGGGGGATGCGGAAACCCCCCCCCCCCCCCCCCTCTTGTCTGCCTGCCGCACCCCCCCCCCCTTGACTGCCGCACCCCCGGAGGGCCCCGTTGGGGGGCTCCTCTCGCGCTGTCAGGAGGCTACCCAGGTCCGACCACATGTGAGAACTGCTCTCGACCGTTTATTCGTTCGCCAATGTTCTTGTGCCCCTCGGGTGTCTGTACCCTGCGGAGAAAACCTGCAGGGTTTCTTGTCGCGAAGCAAACTAGTGGACAGCCGGCGGGTTGGCGAGGGCGCTGCCGGCACCCCCGCCCGCCACGGTGGTACATGGTAGGGGTGGTGGTGGTGGCTGCGGCGTGGAGTGCGATGAAGAGGTCATCCAGCCGGGAGGGGGCGTCCGTCAGCCGTCCCCCCCCCCCCCCCCCCCCCCCCCCCCCCCCCCCCCCCCCCCCCCCCCCATCGCCGGCCACCCTCACCGCCGCCGCCCGAGCAGCCCCTGCCGAAGGGCAAACGCCCCTGACAGCGTCTCCTACTCAGAGCTTGAGTCTCTCATGACTGACGCTTTGCGCGTGAAGGCTGCCAAGGCTGGTGCCCCGACGCACCTCGGCGGCACATCTGCGAAGCCGTCCACGACGGGTGTCATTCCCATGGATATCTCCAGCATCAAAGTCGAGAAACTCACGCCTGATGAGCGTCAGCGCTGCATGCGTGAAGGTCTCTGCCTCCGCTGCCGTGAGAAACGACATATGGCCAAGAACTGCCCAAAAGGCCAGCGGAGCTGAAGCAGCAACCGTCATCAAACCCGGTGCCAGAAGCTTCTTCGGTTCCTGACAACATGTCGTCACCATTTGAAGGCCCGCGTCTCGGGCTTCTGATTTCTACTGCCTCTGTCAATGGACATCTTGTTAAGGTGCTGTTTGACGGCGGATCTCTCATTAACGTCGTATCAAGGCGCCTCGTGAAAACCCTGAATGTGACCACAAAAGAAACGGACTTCGCGGCTAACATGCCCGATGGCCGCACCCACGTCCTCGCAGAGACCATTGAACCCTTAGAGATTCACATCGGTCCATACCAAGAACGCCTTCGGTTTCCTGCATGCGACCTAAGTGCGTACGACATCATCCTCGGAAAGAAATGGCGTGACGACAAGGACGTCAATATTAACAACAAGAAGAACAAGATCTCCTTCAAGTTTTACCACAAGAACATCTCCATCACTGCCTCCCTCCAGAAACCCCATGGACTGATTAGTAGGCAACGCCTCGCGAAGGACCTTATCCGAAAAGGTTCTGTCTCCGCCATCTACCTGCAATCCGAAGATCCTTCCAGCACCTTTGACATCAATGCAATCAAAATGAGAACAGCTGAAGACAACAATGACGTCCAAGTGATTCTCAAGGAGTACGCCGACGTCTTCCCAGAAGAGCTTCTGGATGGACTTCCTCCTGAACGCAGTCACAAGTTTAGCGTCAAGCTTACGGAGGACACTCAACCACGTCGCAGTGGCATTTGTCGCCTATTTGAGTGGGAGCTCGATGAAGTCAAGACACAACTTGCAACCCTCATACGAAATGGGTTCATCCAACAAGGCGCCTCACCGTGAGGCTCCTGTGTACTCCTTGCAGCGAAGAAGGACGGTGGTTGGCGAATGTGCATCGATGATCGAGCCTTGAACAAGGCGACTATCAAGAACACATATCCCTTACGGCGAATTGACGACATCTATAACCAACTGCGAAAGGCCAAGTACTTTGCGAAGATCGACCTCCGATCAGGTTCCCACCAGATCCGGCTTGACCCTCATACTATCCCGCTGACGGCGTTCTGAACAAAATACGGGTTCTACGAGTTTACTGTGCTACCCTTTGGGCTAGCAAGTGCCCCCGCGGTCTTCATTAACCAAATGAATGACGTCTTCTGACCCTATCACGACGACTTCATCTGTGTCTGCCTCGACGACATCCTGGTCTACAGTGAAACCTACGAAGATCACCTTAAGCACCTAAGGCAAGCCCTGGACAAGTTGCGAGAGCATAAGCTGTACGCCAAGCTCAGCAAATGCCAATTTTCTCGAACAACTGTGGACTACCTCGGCCACGTCATTTCCAACGAACGTTTCTCTATGGAGGACTACTAGGTCCAAGCCATTAGATCATGGGCATCTTCACAGAGCAAAGAGGATGTACATTCCTTCCTCGGCATGGTCAACCTTTATCGTCGATTTATTAAGGGAATGGCATTCGTGGCTGCACCACTCACAAGGCTCACTGGAAACGTCGACTTTGAATGGAACTCTGACGCCCACAAGGCTTTCGAGCAACTACAAACCCTGACGACACGTGCACCAGTACTGCGGCCATTCGACAAGAGGTACCCCATATTTGTGTCCACAGATGCCAGTGGGTATGCTGCTGGCGCTGTCCTTGAACAATATGACGGACAATGACGACGCCCAGTGGCCTACTTCTCATTGACGCTGAACATCCACGAGCAGCGCTACAGTATCTGGGAGCGCGAACTGCTCGCTGCAGTACAAGCCATTCGACACTGGCGCTGCTACCTCCATCGAAGACCTTTCGAGGTGCACACCGACCATGAGTCCCTAAGGTACCTGAAAACCCAAGAAAAGCTCAACGACCACCAATTCAAGTGGTTGGAGCTGTTGGAGCAATTCGATTTCAAGATCATCCCGATCAAGGACACATCCAACCCCGTAGCTGATGCCCTTTCGAGGCAACCACAAGACGCCCCCGACAAGCACGCTCACAATCAAGATCTCCTTAGTCGCGTGCTGACGAAGACCACCGAATACTTATCCAAGAAAACTGAAATCAACAACCTCATGACCATAAGCCGAAGTGATCAAGACCTTGCCACCCTTGACCAAGAGTACAACGCGGACCCCGAGTTTGCCGACCTAGTCAAAGACCCGGTATCTCCCTACCGGCTTCACATGAGGTTGTTGAACCGAGGTGACCGTACGTGCATCCCCGCTGGTACTCTACGCCAGAGACTTCTCCATGACTACCACGACATTCAAAGCCAAGGGCATATGGGAGTATACAAAACCATCAACGCTATTGCTTCCAAATACTACCGGAAGACGATGCGGAAGGACATCCAAAGATACGTACAATCATGTGATTCGTGCCAGCGAAACGAGGCTGGCACCCTCTCACCTCTGGGTCACCTCAAACCATTAGATCCACCGAACCGACGATGGGCAAGTGTCTCCATGGACTTTATCACCCCTCTTCCACTGACCCCAAGGGGCTACATTGGCATGTGCGTCATTGTAGACCGACTGTCGAAGATAATTCGACTAGCACCAATGAAGCCCGACTGTACTGCACCAGTCGTAGCGTAACTCTACCATGATCACGTCTACCGTCATCACGGTCTACCATCCGACGTCGTCAGCGACCGAGACCGTATCTTCTTCTCCAATTTCTGGCAGTCGCTCACCGAAATTCTCAAGGTCAAGATCGAGGCATCTTCCGCCTATCATCCCCAGACGGACGGAAAAACCGAGATCATGAACAAGATGATTGAAGAAATCCTGCGAAACGTCGTGAACCAACACCAGGGTGATTTGGACCTCTTCCTTGTTGCTGTAGAAGTAGCTAACAACCGGGCACCCAATGCGGTCACGACGTACTCCCCATTCTTCCTGCTATATGGGTTTGAACTAAGGACGGTACCCGTGGAAACCCTTGATAGCAAAGACTCGAAACTACCAGCAGTCTCAGATTGGCTAAGCAGTCTTCAAGAAGCTCAGGAGACTGCCATTACCGCAATCAAGAAGGCAAATGAGACACGCTCGGCGTACGCACACCGCCGACACCGACCATGTGCGATTGCTGTCGACGATCTCGTGCTCCTGAGCACCAAGAAGCTTATGCCAGACGCCTTTCAAGGCGCTTGCAAGTTCATGCCCAAGTTCTCGGGACCATACCGAGTCACGGAAAGCACCAACGATATTTCTTTCCGTCCGGATCTTCCTCAAGCAGTCCTTGATCGAAAGGTGCACAACGCCTTTCACGCCAGTCTACTGAAGCCATACAGCGCTGATCCGTATGGTTGACTTCCTCCCGCTCCACCTCCGGTAGCATTTCCGGACGATTTGGTTGAGTACGAAGTGGACTCCATTGTACACTCACGAAAGAGAAAGAAAAAAAAAACTCCGTGGACGACTGCAGTACCTGGTCAAGTGGAAAGGCTGCGATGTCAGTGAAAACACCTGGCTAACCAAGCAAGACCTCGATAACGCACCTGAGGTTCTCGACGCTTTCCTTCGACGCACGTCCTAAGGGGGGGAGGTGTCGGGATTTCCCCCCTAATCCCTTGCCTCATACCCAAGGGATAATATCTGGGACCTCTCCTTACAGATCCTGCAAAACCAACTCCTGGCAACATGGATCAATTCCTTATATTGTGGGGCATGACGCGGTGTACCTTCCAGACTCAAGATGAGTCAGCCGCTGTCTCACGGTGTCTGCTGGCCGCAAGACAACAGCCATCCACTACCCATCCTCGGCTGTCGAAGGGCGCCACCGTCAGCACCCATGACGAGCCACTTCTGCCACAGCTGGCGAGTCCTTTAGGATGTCCTCGCTGAAGCATTGCAGCGATGTGACTGGATAGCCGGCTGGCCGATTCGGTCGACTCGATCGAACCGTGCTTACACGCCTCTCGGACTTTCGGACCGACTGGCGTCTGGGGCCGGCTGGGACGGCGCACTCGGCGACGCAAACCGGACCCCTTCGTTTGTGGCAAACTGGGGCTGCACTCCTTCAGTGCTAAAGCCCGCCCATGCTTTGGTCTGAGAGCCAGGCTTTGTTTTTGGGCCGTTCTGTGCCTACCTGCGGCACGAAGAGGAAACGCATGCTTTGGGGCCGCTCGGGTGCCCCGACGCGAGTGTATAGTGCGTGGGTGTCGGCGGCACCGGGGGAGACCGGAGGGGCAACCGCAGACACAGACCAAAAACGACCTTAACCCTTTGAACCCCCCTCGATCACCACCGACGTCGCGCCGTCTTGTTCCCCAGACCCACCACCGTCACCATCTCCATCCTCTTCCCCGCACCCTGTCGTCCTGTTTGCTGGCACGGGTCGCTGACACCATCACGAGTACGTTCAGGGCGGCCCAAATGTAGGTGGTTCTTCACAGCTCGGCGACTCGGCCACCGCTCTGCGCCACCCGCGGCGCGACTCGGCGCAATAGTGGCCTACAAAACCATCAGCCATATCACGTGTCACGGCATAAAACAAACGCGTAAAACACAAGCGAGTGTGAGGTACGGCGCGACGCATGCGACCTGCACTGACCCATCTTCACGCCACTTATCACACGTCAAGAACATGCGCGTCCAATGGCCAGCTGACTCCCGGAGAAACCGGGAGCACACCAAAACACTTCTCCACGCAACGTACCAGCCTTCTCACACCCGAACGAAGCCTTGCCGAACTGGCGCACGTCACAGCAGTAGACCGGAACGACCACCCCCCCCTCCTCCAGTGCGTGCGTCAGAGCTGCATGATCGTGCACGTTTACGTCCCAACGGAACCAAAACAACACAAAACCACATATCGGAAGAAAGTCAGTCAGTCCATGTGCTGCCAAGCGAGATCCTATCTAGAAAGACTCCCCAGCGCAAGATATGCCAAACACAAACACGAACGCGGATAGAATAGTACCCGCCCCCGCGTCGCGACCGTACCCGAACGTACCTTGCGCCGAGCAGGTGTCTTTTTGGAGTGTCCAAAGTCGCACAGGGAGGACAGCATCACGGACATTGGGGCGGTCCAGTCGCCGCGCCCAACAAAGCCATCGGCGACAAGGACGCCACCGCCGACGCCATCGCCACCTCCTTCACGGCATTCTGGCGACTGCAACATACCAAAGCAAAATTCGCATACATGTGAGGACAAGAGGCGAAAGAGAGATTACCAAAGCAAGAATGTAGTGTGAGTGGGCCGGCATCATTCCATAGGTGGCAATGCTCAGAGAGTCGGGCGGAGACAAACACCAAGCAGCTTCCGGCATCTTCACTCCCCCATCCTTCCAGTACGCCGCAAGGAAAACGTACTCGGTCGCAGCCGAAGACGCCACATGCACGCCAAACAAGCGTGGGGCCCGCGGGGACAAAGGCAGCTGTGCAAGCGCTACGCGTTGGCCAAGTCGGCTTCTTGCTTCCTCTGGGAGAGAGGCCAGCAGGCTCCCAGCCTCTGACTCGGAAGGGACCACGCGTGCATTAGATGCACTTACGATGTAATGAAATATCTAACCTCATCACACTATCCCGGCATTGCGTGGCGACACCAGTTCCCGCAAGCACGGTCCTGCCAGCGCAGCCACCCCCCCCAGCCTACCCTCAATCCACCCCGCTGCGCTGTGCCTCCCCCACCGGCCGTGGGCGGCGTCAGCCCGCTGCCGCGACCTCGCAACCACCCGGCCACGGCTGGTGGCTACTGCCGTGGCCGCGGCCGGGGTAGCGTGGGACGCCAGGGAAGGGACGTCGAGCAGGCAGGCGGCGCCAGACGCGCTGGTGTTGGTGGTTGTTGCCGCTACGGGTGCCGTTGGTGTCCGAGCGTGGGCGCTGACCACGCCCCCGGCCATGCCCATAGCGGCTGCCGCCCTTCCCGAGGTGCCGACGTAGGGGCCCATCTGAGGCTTGATGGCCGCGCAGGACGCCCCGACCGATGTCGGAGGCTGCGCCAGTAAGTCTGAGGGCTTCAGCTGTCACGAGAGTCAGAGAGAGGTGGCCGCCGGCATAGGAGGCAGCTGTAAGCAGGCGGCAGTCGGCAGCGGCAGTGGCGGCGGCGCCCTGCCTCAGACGCGGCATCCCTCAGCCCCGACAGGCGGAAGCCGACTGCGAAAGCAACCAGAGGTGCCGGCAGCCGGCTTACTGCGGCACTTGTCGGTTGAGGCGGGCAGTTGATGGAGGTGGCCGCGCCAGTCGGCGGCAGCAGCCACACTCGGCCGGCGCGGGCGGCAGCCAGCTCCTCCGGCAGCCGGCGTGGGCGGTGGAGCGGGGCACGTGGGCAGCGAGGGGGCGACAGCAGAGGCAGAGGGGCCAGCAGGCGACCGAAAGCGGCCTTAGACTGCCCACAAAGGATAAGGAGGGACGAAGTTGGAGCTTAGCCGTGACGGCATCACCCTTACCATCGCCGATGCGCCGTCGCTGCCGCTCTATCTGAGACTGCGGGCGGAGCCTTTGGCTTGACGGGGGCGCCTGCCAACGTGGCTTTGAAAGTGGGGAGGGGGCAGGGGAAGAATGGCCAGAGTACAAACAGACTGGCTTCCGGCTTGCATGCACCGAGACTAGTAGTCGCGTGCCAGTACGGGCAAGGCATGCCGGTACGCAAGTATCGGTATCGTGTTTTCCACCCCCTACCAACCACCCCAAATCCCCCCTCCCCCCATGCTCTCACGTGGCGCGCCCTTAAGCCACCCCTCGCACCCCCCCTCTCTCTCAAAACCCTTCTTTTTTCTTGATTTTGCTTGAGATCATCCGATACGGTGACGTGACTTACACCTGGCCATCCGATGAGCCAGAGATTATAAAAAGTGTACGTTTTAACACGTATGCAAATTCGCACCAATGTAAACCCCCCACGAGCGCATGGGGCTGATTGGAATGCTCAACGACACCTGCGCCCTGCCACCGCCAACACAGGTCGCGGGTGTGGGTGGCCACCTTTCGCCGCGTGCCCGTGCCTACCCCAACATCATGGGGCCCACGGCGTCAGGGGGGAAGGAGGAGTCATTGCCGGGACGAGTGGCGTCGTTGGAGGGCGAACGGGCACCACACGTGGGAGACCTTCCCCCCAGTCACTTCTTCCCCAGTACCCCCTTTTTCGGACCCCCACTCCTCATTCTACAATCTCTCATTCCGCTCCTTGTCGTAGAGGCCACTCACCCTCGGCCGCCGCCTCCCGCAATCATTTCAGCTGTCAATACCACGACGCAAAACTGCACTCCACTGACACGACCGCGACAATAGCAGAGTCGGCACGTTGAGCAGCCAGGCGAGAGCCGGTTCAGCAGCTGCCCATGGCGGCTGTACTCTTGTCCAACTGACGCTCCCGACAACGCACACATCGGAGACGGCCGGGCAAGGGCACAGCTCCATCGAGCTGCACTACGGCCATGCCAACCGCCCTGTGCCCAGAGTTCGCCTTCCTTCTGTGGATTTTCTGCTTTTGCTGGCCGCGGCGGGCCGGGCTACCCACCGTCACCTGTGAGCCCTTGCCGCAGCGCAGCGCAGGGCAGCTCTCCAGATTGCACCTTGTTCAGCTCGCCGAACCCTGATGAAGCATAAAATTCCGGATTTCGCGGAAGTATCGACACCCACGGAAGTCTCCTGAACAGCCCATTAAGGCGCATACTTCCACGAGTAGGACTCATAAGTGGCTATTGCTTCCCTGGGGATGAGTCTTTCTCGCATCTGCACATCCGTTTACCACTGCTTTTGTGCTTCAGACTGATACTGAGCCGAACCGGTGCCTGATTGCCCGTCCTTTCCAGGCTAATACGGGGTGTTCAGGAGGTGGGCCACTGTGGACGAACACTTGTAATGATCGTGGCTGTGTGTGCTACTTAATTGTCCATTCGGTGATGAGACCTTCTGTCAACTCCCCCCTTCATGGTCCTTCCAGCAGTAGTTCCACGAGCACAGGGACTCCGCTTGCAAGTGCAGGGCAGCTGGGCGTTCCCGTCGCCACCCAAGCTGTCGCGAGCTTGCTGAAAAAATCAACCAGGCGGGTCCGGCCATCCAAGCTGTGACCTGAGCACAGCCCCACCTGCTCAGGGCGGATGCTTGTGGCACCAGCAGAAAGAACGGATGGCGCTCTCGATGAGCCTCGTTCTGTCAGTGCTAGGCAAACGCTGACTCAACGGTGGGCCCGCTGCTCACCAGTTCGCTAGCGCTCCATCCGCTCCGCCGCCGTTGAGCTACCGCTCGGGTGGCAACGTTTTCTAACGACGGTGGCCGCCCCAGCTGCCAGCCGCGCCGGGCACCCCGCCGCCGCCGCCCACGCCGCCGCCGACGAACACCGGTGGCCGCCCCAGCTGCCAGGAGCTCCGTCCACCCCCCCGCCGCCGCCCACGCCGCCGCCGCCGCCGCTTCCCGTTACCCGGCGGCGGTTGGAGGAGGGGGAGACTAAGGCGTCTGATCGGGGCGTCCACGGGCCGTAATCCAACACGTCGCCGTCGGCCGCCCGTGACGCCGCCGGCAACGGCGGTGACGCCGCCGCCAGTGGCGGCGGCGGCGGCAGCAGCGGCGGCGGCGGCGGCAGCAGCGGCGGCGGCGGCGCTGGTGTGTAAGGACTAAATCCTTACACTGCAATTCCAAGTCGCAACTTGGAATTCCCCCAGAGGCCGGATCTCAAATCGTACCGGACGTCTTGATTTGCAAGAGCGTTCCCTGGACGATTGGTCTTCATTCACATTTCGAATCTGGAAGGTTCAAGGTTCAATCCCGCCTGCCCCCGTGATGACGATGCAACCGGACGATGGCTGTCAATGCTACGTGGCCGCACACCGTAAATGCTGACACGGTATCCACCTGGTGACCATGAACTGGCGCCGACACCGCAACGTAGCACCAGTGTCAATTCGAGCAAGGCATCCACCCGCTGACCAAGAACTGGCGCCGACAGCGCAACGTAGCGCCAGTGTCAATTCAAGCGAGACATCGCCGAGGCGGCCGAGCGCGGACAGCGCACCCGGCCTCAGAGTGTCAAGGCGGCTGGCTGCCATCAGCCATCCCGACCAACAAGAGCCTGCCATCCATGACATCCGAAGCTTCCATCGTCTAACCATCATGTCTACGGGCGTCCACGGGCACACCGACCCCGAGGGGGGGCGTGGACCCCCTCAGAAGAGCTCTGTGAGAGGGGGGTCGCCGCACACCGGCGATTCTAGGGAAACTTGTGCCCAACCGCGAGAGGACCACACGGAGGGCCTTCTGAGGGAACCCCCAGGGGTATATATACGGAGTGACCGAGGGCGAGAGGGGGAGACCTGGGGAGGGTAGACCGAAGAACGGAAGCAAAGAACCACTGTACCTGAGAACCCATTTCCACCGACGTCAAGCTCACCCCCACTTCACACACCCACCCCCCGACACCCTTCTTCTTCCCCGGCTTCCACACCACCTCCCCCGAGTGCGTCACCGCCGTCGAGAGTGTGTGTGGTGTGGTGTGGGTGTGGGGTGCGTGCGGCGTGCGCCCGCGAGTGCGCGTGCGTGCCCGCCGTGGACCCTACATGGTGGCGTTGCTGTCGCCGCCGCCCTGCCCCGCAGGCAGCTATGGCGGGCACCCGTCGAATAGTTGGGGGGGGGGGGGGGAGAGGACAGCACGCGGCGGGGTGGAGAGCGTGCGCGGCCGGGCGCGCGCGTCGAGGTGGGGCGTTTGCCGCCTTCCGGCGACGAGATGGCGTAGGCGGCCCCTGGGGGGGGGGGGGGGGGGGGCGGGGGGGGAGGGGGGGGCGGCTTCACTGCTCATGGTGCCGATCCGGCTCAACGTCCGGTCAGGAGCAATCTGATGCCACCAATACGTTGACCAACCAGATGGCGTTAGCGCTACAGCAAGCGTGGCCGCTTCATAAGGAGCTTCGCTAACAATTCTTACGATATGCAAGATTATCGGCCTCGCCACGTGGCAGCAAGTCGCGCTTCGGTTGGCGGCGTCCGTGGCCACTTCGGCGCCGGTGTCGCGGCAGGTTGGGCCGGTGGCGCCCAAGGGCACACGGGACACCTTTCTGCCCGGCACTGGGGGTTTCAGAGCCTGGGTCCCCCAGAGCCACGCAGAGCGGGGTCCGCAGGGCTCGTAGGCGGGCAGCCCTACGGGAAAAGTATGACTGCCTTTGAGGGCAGTTTTAACTCGATAAGCAGTCAACAGGACGGGATAGTCGGGTAGTCTGATCTGACGATCGAGTCGTCTTGACTGAATATCCAGGTATTTTGGCCTCTGAGAATGCCACACCCCAGCGATTCTATTGGCTGTCACACGAGCAGCGTGACATTTTCTTGTTGCGCGTGCTCTCTTCAATATTGACGGGTTCTGGGTACTTTGGTTTGTACGGTTCATCGACAACGTGACTATTTTTTACTCAAACCTACTCACCGCCACCTACTTCACCCCTTCCTTTCTCCCCACCTCACCTTCTCACTACCATGCCTGCACCAGCGCTGCCCCACCTTCCCCTCACCACCGGCCCCCTATCCCTTCTCCCACGCCTTGAGCAGCGCCGCCGTCGCCGCCCAGCGAAAACCACCCCGCTTGCCCCCTCTCCCCCCTCACACCGCTGCCCACCTCCCCCCAAGCCTCAGCCCTCCCTTAACTTCTCACTCCCGAGCCTGCACCAGGGCTGCCCTCCTCCCCCCTCACCCTCCTCATCCTGCCTTCTCTCGCATGCTTTCATCCACGCCGTCATCCCCTCGCTATCGCTACCGCCAACCGCTTCGCCGGCCTCCACCCTCACTTTCAGGCTTCTGCCCCAGACACCACCACAGAACCACCAACTTCCAACCCCTCAACACCCCCAGACACCAGTCGCTTTGCTCCCCCGGCACCCCAGCGACATGCCCCCCCGCCCCACGCCCGTCCTCAAGCTCTGCCTCACCGAAACCGTCCACGGGCGAGACGCCCGCCTCGCAGCGAGCCACGACGCCAACCTCAGGCGCTGCGCGGACGCAACATGGCCGCCGGCGCCGAGCACAAGCGCAGGGACGTCTTGGACGAGGGGGAGAAGGGAGGGAAAAGAAGCACGCAAGGGCAAGCCAAGGCGGGAACAAGAAAAAGGAGCGGGTGGGGCACGCCGTGGGGGGGGCGAGGAGAGTTGCCAGTGGGAGGGGGTTTGAGGACCCACCAACAACCGGGGAGCCCTCAACGTACTCGTGGGGGTTTTAGCGGGCAATGCCAGCCAATAGGGCGGCAGGGTCCGGGGAAGAGGACGGTGGTTTTGACGGGGGTGGGTCTGGGGAGGAAGATGGTCGCGACGTCGGTGGAGATCGAGGGTACCAAGGGTAAACTGTGTCTTTCGTCTGTGTCAATGGTTGCTCCTCGGTCTCTCCCGGTGGCGCCGACACCCACGCACTACATACGCGCATCCGGGCACCCGAGCTGCCCCAAAGCATGCGTTTCCTCTTCGTGCCGCAGGTAGGCACAGAACGGCCCAAAAACAAAGCCTGGCTCTCAGAACAAAGCATGGGCGGGCTTTCGCACTGAAGGAGTGCAGCCCCAGTTTTCCCGAAGCGAAGGGGGTCCCGTGGATGGCGCCCAGTGCGTCCCACCAGCCGGCTCCAAACGCCGGTCGGCCGGGATGTCCGACAGGCTGTAAGGGCCAGCAGGGCCATATTCAATCAATCCCTTGGCCGGCCAGTCTGTCACCAGCCAGCTGGCCGAATTCAGGCAATCCAAAAGCCGGCGAGCCAGTCATATCACACTCAGCCGCCAGCGAGGATATGTGGTGTCCTCGGTGTCGGTTATTCATGTGGCTCGTTCTTGATTGCCAGCTTTCGGCCAGCGCAGAGAATCATATTTTGGCAGCATATACAGGGATGTCCGCCCGTGGTTGGTCGACGATGTCACTCGTTCCTCGTTGTCGAGTTTTGGACATCCATGACCAGGTTCTGACAGTGAGTAGACAACGGTTTTCGTGCGGCCAGCCGACGCTCGCAGAATTTCAGGGGTACAGCGCAGTGTCGCCGAGGGTAGTGGGGAGCTGACATGTCTTTGGAGGAGTTAGCGGGGCATGACACGTGAAGAGAGGTCCCAGTCCATATCCTCTGGGTTCTAGGCGTGGATTGAAGGGGCAAATCCTTACAGTGAGGGGAGGGAGCGGGTGACCGGGGGGGGGGGGACTAGCGACAGGAGGAAGAGCGTGCCAGGGCATGGACGGGGAGGGTAGTGAAGGTGAATGGAGGGGGACAACGGGCGACAAGGGCATGCACGTCAAAGGGGGGAGCCAGATATCTGGCAAGAGCGGCCAGAGGAAGTGGGGTCTGTTAATGCCACACAACATTTCCAGAGGGAGACGGACACCCTCCTCAGGGGCCAAGTTCAACCCCTGCCCGGGGGAGGGGAGCCGGCCGGGGGAGGGGGGACGGCCGGGGGAAGGCTTGTGCCCCCTCAAAAAGAGGAAGCCGGCCGGGCTCCCAGGCGACGAAGCTCCTTGCACTTGGCAGACGCGCACAGCTCTCCCAATCCACGAAACGCCTCTCCGCACCCTGCACCACGCACAACAGCCCGCCGAATTATTGTCCCAAGTGGATTTGTCGAATATCCTGGCCAATAACAAAGAGCTGACTCATCCGGCAGTCAAGGTAACTCACCATCCAGCGTTTTTCCCGTACGGCAGGGTGCCCCGCCCCCTTATGGAAAGGCATGCTATGGTAGCAGCCGGAGGCGTTCTGTGAAAGCGCTGACCGTCGAGTGCCTGGCACGGCTTTGCGGCGGGAGGGGCACGCGGCAGCAGCAGGATATCATATGGCTCGGGTGCCATGCACATACGAGATTTGTGTTTTGATTAGGGACGCTTTTGATTTTTGATTGGAGCTTCCCGTGACATCTGAAGAGTTTAAACATTTGAATATTTCCTGCTCGCCATGTATCTATCTGGTAAGCGGTGAAAAGAGCGGCGTGTTGGACTCACGTTCTAGGACCTCCAAGAGGAGAACTTTTGTGGAGACATACAATGGTTGAGAGGGAGCGCTAAGGGGGTGAGGAGGGGGCGCCATCTTCTGAACGGTGTTTGATGGCGGCGTCGGCGTGCGGCTTCCGCGGGCAGCTCTCGCAGATGACTAGGAGAGAACGACGCGAGAAGAGTGAAGCCGAGGGGAGGGAGTGGAGGTGCTTTTCAATGTAGGAATAGGTGAGGCTTTGTGGGGAGCGGGGGCGTGGGGAGTGCTTGCGTGGATCGCGGCCGTCCCGACGCCTGTCACACGCTGACGACGCCGCCGTGCTCCGAGAGCGACATCTGGGTTATGCCGGGGAAAGTCATCACGGCGAGCCAGGCACAGCTGGCTCGCCTCGGCCGCGCGCTCCTTGCATCGGGGGTGGTGGTGCTGACGAAGCGGCCGACGCAGCCGCTCAACGGCCGCAAGGTGCTGTCCTACGGAGCGCAGGGCGGGCAGGAATGACTATTGAGCACAGCTTGGAGGCGGGGGGAAGGGGGATGGGTGAGAGGGGATGAAGTTGGGGAAGAGACGGAGCGAGTTTCCCGAGGGCTGGTTGTCATGGGACTACCAGCTGCTGCCGGGGTATGCATTGGTCTGTGGCTGTCCGAACTCATTCTTACACATAGCTGCGGACGTGTCAACGCCTCGGAGGGGTGGCGCGAGACCGGGGGCCTCCCCGCATTTGTGATGCGGGGGGGCGACTGGGCTGCCTGTGCATGAAGAGCGCGAGAATGGACCGAATGGACAGTGAGAGAGGGGGCGGCTGCGGGGGTGGACAGATGGGCGTAGCCCAGGTGGCAAGACGGTGACGGGAGGCGCCTGTTCGAAACCTACCTGAGGCCAACATGTGTTCCAGAAGTCGACACTATTGCAGTACCCCAAATTTTGTCTCATGGCGACAACAACAATAAGAAGACCACAACAGGCCAATGGCATGCCTGAGATGGCGCACATCTGACCACTGACTGCTCCGCGTGGGGGTGGGAACAGTGCGATCTGAGATTTTCTGGAGATTTCTGCCCGCATCAAGTAGGGAACAGGCATCAACAAGAACCAGTTGCGACCGCTCCCCCATTCTTGAATCAAGCGGGCCGAGATAGAGGAAAAGCCGCCGAGATCATACGAAAAAACAACAGCGTTCTGACCAACCAGCGTGCGGTGCAAGATCCGCTGCGACTGCAGCCAATCATCGCTTGATCAGCTGGAAAGGGCCACAGCACGCTCTTGGTCCGCTGCGAGGTGCCAGCACTCGATTTGCTTATGGCCCTGTTGTCGCGCTGTTGCTCTTGTCTCCGTGAGACAAAATTCGGGGAACTGCAATATAGTTACATTTTGTGTCATATTTTACGGTGGTCGAGGACATGATGTGAAAGTGTTATCCCAAGGATTCTATAGGCTGATCATGGTGGGCAAAAACGTGACGTTTTTTGATTTGGACTTGTTTAATCTATAGATTAAATCAATCCGTTTTTACTGTTTAGTATTACTGCGTTTAATCAACGTTGATAAGTATAATGATAAGTCAGGTCCAGGATCGACTGAGTTCAAACCTAAGTACAGCCAAATGTAGACGTTTCCCCCCAATTTGATTTCGTAGCCTCTCCATGGGACCTGTGGGGCTGGTGGTCTCTCTTTGGGGGCTCCACGCCCGCCCTGCGCGAGATTGGGAAGCCGCTCGGGGGCATGGCGCCGTCATCCTGCGCTGTGAAGCGGTCCTATTCAAGGCAGAAGTCTATCCACTCCCTCATCCGGAACAGGTTGACCCATGACAAGGTGGCCAAGCTAATGTTTGTGCAGATGAACCTCAAGCTCCTGGACGCCGCCAACATGAGCGAGGGCGACCTCCACTTTTTCATTCAGGTGCTGCAGAGAATGGAGAAAGTGGTGGTGCAACCGATAGTGTGGGTGAGGGCGGGCGCGGTATGGATGGGCTGGAGGAAAAATGAGTTCCTTGTGTCACTGGGAGCCACCCCGTGACTCCGACAATGTTGGCCCGCTGGCGTCCCGAGAGGGGACCTTTGTGCGATGAGGAGAAGGGTTCAGGTGAGACAACAGCCAGTCTGAGTCGAACAATTGTGGCCGCAATCGCCCCAGAAATCAGGAATGTACGTGGTATCAATACAGATATTGTTCTTGATTAATCTAAAAGCGCAGAGCCCCAGATAGATCAATATATAGATTAATCTATAGATTAATCAAAAATAAACGTATACGTTTTTCTCGTGACAACCCTGAGGCTGATGCCCGACGACCTTGCTGCGCTGCGGCCCATCCGTTGACAGCTGTGGCCAGGATAGGTCGAGAGCTCGGCACGAGGACCCCTAGTTAACAGAGAGGTCAGATTCTGTTGGCCGGCTGAATTGGGAATCTCGAACCTGCATGGCACCTGAGCCTATCACATCACATATCGTACACATGGTACTGCATTAGTACATTATTGTAGGGGTTCGCGTCGTGGTGGGGGAAGACGATGCGGGGAGGAGCGTAAGAGGTGCCCAATCAAGGTCCGCCCCGTGGACGACCTCGTCGGAAGAGAAAACAGGTCACCCATCGTCACGGCGGTGAACAGCCAAAGTGGCTCTCTGGACAGCTGCGGCAGGCGACGAGTTTGTTTTCCCCCCAGGGAGGGACGCGCGGGGACGCGCACCGCGCCCCACTCTCCCAGCCATGCGCGGGCAATCGCTGGGAAGCAGTGCCCTGGGCGTCACTCCCCACCCCCACACACAGCCCATGCTGGGGTGGGACGCTCGTCCTACGCGAATCGAGCTAAGGGCAGCCGCCGCCCAGCTGGCGGGCGCACCCCGCGGCCGCCCCACGGCCTGGGAGGTCACGGGGGTGACGACAGTCGCCGTGCCCTCTCCCTCCTACCGCGGTCCTTATTTCCTCACCACCCCACCGCGGCGGTGGGGTGCTCGCTGCTCGACCTGGCGCTATTATTCCTCATCGGCCCCCTGTTCGCGCCTCTCGCCCCGAGTCCCTGCTTCGAGGCCGTCAAGAGCCGGTCTGTTGGGGGGTGGGCGCCTCACCCGACGCAAGTCGGGCTGCTACACCACTTTCGTACCGCCTCCCGCCCGAAAGCCGCGCCACGCCCTGTGTCTATTGCCAAGCATGACAGGCCCCGCTTTCTCTCACTCTGGTACCCCCCGCACCCCCCCACCGTCCCCGGTCTTTTACTCTTACTTGTCGTGTGGGGTGCGCCCGGCTGTTCGGAACGCCCGCTTCACCGCCGCCCGGTGCCGACCCCTGCCCGACACGGTGCAGATGGTGGCGCACCTCTCCGCCGCCGCTGCGGGCGTTGCGGCAGCCGCGGCAGCAGAACAGACGCGCGGGGAGGTGGACCTCCACGGCCTGACCGTCCCGGAAGCGGTGGCGGTGGTGGTGGGCCTGTGGGAGAGCGGCATCGGCCGCCAGTCCGTCCCACAGGGGGGGCAGCTCCTCCTCATCACGGGGGTGGGCGCCCACAGCGGCTGGGGGGGGGCCCGCCTGCGGCCGGCGGTGCTCACCCTGCTGGATGAGATGGGGGTGGCGTACGAGGACCAGCGGGGGGCGGTGCTGGTCGCCTGCCGTGGTCCCCGTCGGGGGCCGTTGCGGGGGACGTCGCCCGCGTGGGTCTGGGGGGCGGCGGCAGCAGGAGCGGCGGCGGCGGTAGAGGCATCTGCGTCGGCGTCGGCACGGGCGGGCGGCCGTGTGCCGGCAGAAGGGACGGCACCCGCGTCGCGCCGGCAGGCGCGACCAGCCAGCCGCGGTGTTCACGGAGGAGGCGACAGCCATCGCCTCAGGAGCAGCTGCCGCAGCCAACACAACGGCGACGGCGGGAGCCGCGTCAGCGGCAGCGACAGCGGCGGCAGTGGCTACCGAGGCGTTTTGGGTTGGCTCCTCCCCGCTGGGGCGATGGCGCTCGTCGCAGGGTTTTTGGGCCTGCTGCTGGCGTGGGTGGCCACGCGTGGCCGCGGGGGATGGTGAGCTGTGGCGCCACCCGCGGCGGCACACTGACCGCTTGTGCACACCCACTGCTGGCGTGTGTGTTCGTTTTCTTTCTTTCCTTGCACCCCTCTGTGTCAGCGCCGAGGCTGTGGCCTCAATCCGAGAGCTTTCGTGCTGCCCCGCGCCGGCCGTCCATGCCGCCGCGACGGGAGCCGCGACGTTCATGCTCGAGAGTCTCGCGCGACCTCCACCACCCCGTGACGGCGCCGCTGGGAGCTCTCCTCTCTCTCCCCATCCAGGCTCCGTCCCCAGGACCACCCCGACAGAAAATGTGCCCGCGCCGACGTCACGGCAGTGTGGGGTGGTGGCAGCACGCCACCGACCGCGCGATTTCCCATCACGTCAAGAGCCGCCCCGAAGCTGACGACTTTGACGCTTGCCAGCGTCCCATACAGACCAGACGCGCTAATGACATCCGCCTCGAACACCCCCCCCGCCGCGCCCTCCACCCCCCCGCCCCGCAGGAGTCCGAGCAGAGCATCCTCTCCGAACGACGGCGTCACAGGATTGGAGTGGCGGCAGCACGAGCTGCCGACCACCCGCAGTTCTTTTCGCAACAGGCCTGAACCGCCTCTCGGCGGACGAGTTCATGACTATTTTTTTTTCCCCCGGATTGGGAAAACCGAGTCCACCTCCAGCCGGCGCGGGGGCTGCTGCCGGCTGCCGCCATTCGTAGCGTGCACTGTCGACGTTGGCTCCACACGCAGGCCCTTTTTGTGGACCATGAACAGATGTTATGCGGGCCCCCCTGAGACGACTCTGCGCGACCACCGCATCCATCCGCATGTCCTTGGGTGCAGCCCCGGTACTCGCGGCGGTAGCATCGGCGGCCACATCCACAGCACCCAGACCCTCTCTTCCACATCCCCATCATTGTCGTTGAATCTACGTTGAGTGACGTACATACCCTTGCCGCTCCATGGCTCGCGGCCGGCCCGTCCACGTCGACATCTCCTCTTCCTCTCACGCCGCCGTTATTTCGGACGAGTCATCGTGTGAGCTGGACGCTTCGTTCCAAAGCGAGCGCTTCTCGACACCTTTGGGCTTCCCCCTCCATGATGCAGGGCTGGTGAACTGTATGGCTGCTGCCGCAAAGAAAGTGGCGGCGGTCGCCGCCGCACGTGGGACCGAAGGCGAGGTCGACCTCCACGGCATGACCGTGTCAGAGGCAAAGGCCGTAGTGACGCAACTATGGCTTTACTGCGGTCTGGGGCAGCAGTCTCACCAAGGGGGGGACATCCTGCTCATCACAGGTGCGGGCCATCACAGCGGCCCCAAGGGGCCCCGTCTGCGACCCGCAGTGCAGCGCCTGTTGGACGACTGGGAAGTGGAGTACGAGGAAGGGGAGGGAGCACTTTTGGTGGCCTGTGCGGGTCCGCAGCAGCAACGTCGTCCCGGTGTCGCCAGCGGCCGATCCTGCTCCGACAAGCTGAGTCTCAGGGCGCAACCTCCCCGTCCCGTTCATCCCATCTCTCGCACCGGCGTCTTGTCTCCACTGACAATGTCGACGACGCCCCCCTCGTCAAACGCAACGAGGACTGCGAAGTCGCTCACTTCGACTGCGCTGGAGACCGAGCCGCGCGTCAACCACGCCAAGGACACTGCACGGTGGGTGCGGGCAGCTGCGTGCGCCACCTCCACCGGATCAAGCGCCGAGCACGCGGCCGCGCCGCACGCCGAGTGGACTGGAGCCCCACCCTCCAACAACTTGGTCGCTGTGGCCAGCACTGCTCCGCCGAGCGCCCCCGCTGGGATTCCTAGTCACCCCGCAGGACCCTCATTTTCTGAATCGCTCGCTGTTGGGGCGCACTCTGACACCGACTGGGGGGCGATACCCGCCCAGCATGCCTCGACTGTCGCAGACATCACTCCCGCGGTGCAGGCGCAGCGCGACCCGTGGCGGGACGCGCATCTGCCGCTCTTCTCCCGGGGCGGGGCCGCGGCAATGGGCGGGCGAGACGACGGCGGCAGTCAGCCAGTTACGCCCGCCGGGGCGGTCGTGGGGAGTGGTGGCGCCACCGCCGCTGGCAGCGTCAACAAGTGTCCGGGGCGGGACGTTCCCGAACCTCTTCTCTCGAACGATGCGGCTCCAGTGGCAGGCAGGTGCGGCAACCGCAACATTCACCCAGAGGTGGCCGCCTTAGCGGAAGGGAGACACGGTGGGGCGGCCGATGCAGGCGGTCTAGAGTGGACTTCAGCGCTTGCGATGGTGGGGCAGAAGATGTGGGCCCTCTGGAGAGGGCTAATGTAGATCATGCTCCTGTGTGTGTCATTGCGTGGGGGCTGACGTTGTTTTCAGGTTAGACAAGTTGCCGTGGTCGTCCCTGCATCCTTTCTGTACGTCCTTGCCGCTCTAAACCCTACCCCTAACCCGAAACGAGGGGGGCATTTGCACCACCTTCTCTTCAATCCCCGCCTTGCACTGCTTCGATGAAGCCGGAGACACTCGGCCGGCGCGCTAGCAGGAGCGGCGATCAATGCCGCTGCTGACAACCGATGTCGCCCACGCGTTGTTCTTCTTTTGGGGGTTTAGACCAGCCGGCGGCATGGGGGATGGGGGTGGGAAGGGGGGAGGGGCTGTGCCGGCGGCGGTAGGCATGGCGGCCGCCGCGCCATTGATAGCAGCGGCAAGTGGCGACGTGAGGTGAGAAGGGGGGGGGGTAGCCCCGGCGCCGGCGGGCAGCCAGCCACCCCTTTTTGTTACCGTGGCAACGACCGCCGTCGCTTCTGACCGGTACTGCCGCCGAGGAGCCGTTCAGCGGCGGCGGCGGCGGCGATGGCGGCTACGGCGATGACAGCGACTGCGGCGAGGCCTTTCCTGCAGTCGCCGCTCCCCTACGGGACAAATGTGCAAAAATTGTGAAGATACAATGCACAGACAATCGTGACTTGACAATCCACGTCACGTTTGTATGTACTGACGGTACATGCTGTACAAATTTGCTGTACTGCACGTACTATACGAAGGGGCACACGCTTTTCCAGCCTCTGACCCGGGTCCTGCGGACCCTGCCAGACAGAGCAAGGGGAGACGCGCGGGCCAAAGAGAGGGGGGGTCAAGCGGGGGGACCAAACAGGTTGGCAACGGGGTTGGTCCCTCTGCTGGACCCGCATCCCTGCCCTAAAGCGCGGGTGAGAGGAGAGACCACCCTGGTACCCCCATCTGACCGGCGTCCCTGTCTTGAGCGGGCGCGAAGAAGACAGCTGCGAGACCTTGCGTCCCTTCTACGGCCCCGTTTTTCTCAACCCCCCGTGGAACGGAGTCCACGTCAGCCTGCACCCCCGGGTTGTTCAATCCATGGCGTCTGACCCCCCTCTCAATACCAGTTCCCCCGCTCCCTCTCCCGCTTCCTTGATTGTCTCCCTGAGGTCGTGTCAACTCGCACCGTTCTTTTGCAGCAGAAGACGTGGCGGCAGCCGCCGCCGAAGACGGGAGCGAAGAAAAGCTGGACCTCCACGGCCTGACCACCGTCGAGGCAGAAGCGGGGGTGGTCCACCTGTGGCGAGTCAGGGGATTGGGGCTTTGCACTCCCGGCGGGGGGCGCCTCCACCTCATTGCGGGGGCGGGTAACCACAGCGGGCCTCGGGGGCCCCGCCTGCGGCCGGCGGTGCAGCGCCTGCTGGATGGCTGGAGGGTCCAGTATGTTGCAATGACGGGGGCGTTTTCGGTGGCCTGTACCGGCCCAAGACCGTTCACGGGATGGAAGAGCAAGTGGCAGCTCCCGCGGCGGGCCGCCGGCGCTCACCACAGGACCGTTTCATCCAAGGAACGTGCCACCGTCCGTAACAAGAAACGCCTTGCCTCCCCATGCGCCCTTCGAATCCGCCAGAGCTCGTGTGAGCTCAAGCCGTCCTTCCGGCGAGCCTGCTGCTCTGCACCTTCTGGCCGCGACCGCCGCGATGCCAAGCGGGCCGTCCACCTGACTGCTGCTGAAAAGAGGGTAGCCGCGCGCAATGGCGTGCATCGGCCTCGACGACAGAGGCGGCAGCGGCAACGGCACAGATGGTGTGATTTGCCGTCCATTCCTTTCCCCTTTCCCACCCACCCCGCCCGCCCTCATCGCCTCATGGGCACACGAGCCTTGCCGTCTACGCTAATGAAGTCAATCACGAGGGGTAGGAAGGCGGCAAGTTCCCCCTTTTACGACCAAGACGTGCAAGCAGAAGCTGTGCTGCCCGCTCGGGTACTGCAGCGGCAGCTGGCGCTCTGGTCCGTCGCGGCGGCTCCCGCCGCCAACGCGCTTCCCAGGGGGTCCTGGCGGTCTGGCTCGTGGCTGTTGACTCTTGAGGTGGGCGGCGCGGCCGCTACGCTCGGAGTGACCACCCCGAGGGGGGTGCGCCGCCGGTGGGAGACCACGACGGCCGTGATCCAGCGGGCTCAAGTGGGCGACGGCGGGCGCACCCCCCTGGGGTATGGTAGACGCCTAATTAGGCGCCCGCCCCGTCCCCGTGTCACCAACGCAACCGCGGCCTACACGCTGGCGGTTTTGCCCGGTCTCCCTGCGCCTTTGGCAATGCTCCTCCGCCGTCAGTCCGAGGGACGACCGCGACAGCCTGCGCAGCCTCTTTGTTACGCGCGGTGGTAGGGCAGGCAGGCACTGATAGCGCGGGCGGCAAAGACACCAGCGCGATGCCCGCTTCCGGGGACACGCGCCATGCGGGCATGGTCCCGGGGACAAGCGCCATGCGGGTGTGGTGCCGGGGATGGGGCTCCCGGGTGTGCCCCGCCCGTCTCGGGTTGTCTTCCGCGGGGGCCGAGCGGTCAGGTGTTGGACGTGCCCGCCTCTTGGTTGATCAGAAGAGCGATCCTATTCACGGACCGCGTGCATGGGAGAAAAGCGTTTAAGAGTCAATGTTTTACCTATGAACGACCCTGTTTGGCCCATTTTCATGGCAGGCGTTGTTACGCAACTGTACCGGTCCACCCGCGCGCACCTTCGCTGTCAGCCCCCCCAAAAAAGGAAAAACCAAATAACGGCCCATCCGACAGTCAGCGTCCGACGGGGTCCAGCCCAACGGGCCGCCGCGCTCCCTTTCCCGCCCCTCGTGCTGTCCCACCCGCTCTTCTCTGGCGCCTTTGTGACCGTCGGCCGTCCTCGGTCCGACTCCCCCACCCCCGCTCCGTCTGCCCGCTGCGCCCTCGCCGGCACCCCCGACCCGCCGCGGCCATACCCTTTGACCGACGCGGCGGCGCCCCACCCCCCTTTTCCCCCCCTCCCCCCTTGCCGGCGAAAGCCTGCGGTCGCGGTGGGTGCTTCTCCCTCTGGCGGCTGTGCCGCGAGTGTCCATTGCCGCCCGCGTCGGCGGCGGCGTCGGCACCCCGCGCCCCCCATCTTCTGCCCCTTTGGCGCCTGCTCGTCTCTGCACGGCGACCGCCGGTGGCGCGCGGTGCCGTGCCGGGGCCCCTCCGCCGCATCGTGGGATAGGCTCACTTCCTCCACCCTCCCGTCCTCCCCCCTCCTTTGCTGCCCGCCTGTCCCCCCCCCCCCCCCCCGCCTTTGTCTCCCAGCCCCTTGCGCGTCGTCTCTCGGTTGCCGAATGGCGTCTGCGGGCGGCGCCCCGCCCCCCCTCCCGCCGCCTGGCGTCGGCGGTGGCGCTGCCGCCGTCGGCGGTGGTGGGGATGGTGTCCCCGGCGCGACCGGGGCGGCAGTACGGCCTGGCGGTGGCGCCGGCGGGGTGCCCCCGCCGCCCGGCACGGCCCCCACCGGGCCCGTTGCGCCCGTCCCGCCGGCGGCGGGACCGTGGGTGGTGCCTCCGTCTGCGGCAGCACAGGCCGCCATGCCGCTGCCGCGCGTTCCAGGCGGCGCTGGCGGCGGCGCGGGTGGCGACGGCGGCGGCATTGGCGGTGCCATCCCCGACGATAGCCCCCTGGCGGCGTTGCTGGCCGCCCGCCGCCGCCTTGATGCGGCCCACCGGCGGGCGCTGGACGCGCTCGCCCCCCGCACGCTCGAGCGGTGGGTGGGCCTGTGCGTGGGACTCCTCCTGTTCACCCTTCGCATCGTGTTGGTGCAGGGCTACTACATTGTCGCGTACATGCTCGCCATTTTCCTCCTCAACCAGCTGCTGCTGTTTCTACAGCCCAAGGACCGGGCGTCGCTGCTGGCAGCCGTGTCCTCGGCAACCGGCGGTGCGGCCGCGTCGGCGGGGGGGGGCGCCGCGTCGGGCGGTGGTGGTGGCGGCGGCGCGAGCGGTGGGGGCACCACCCCCGACGCGCTGCCGACGCGCGAGAACGAGGAGTTCCGCCCCTTTGTTCGCCGCCTCCCCGAGTTTACCTTTTGGCACGGCGCGTCGGTGGCGACGGTGCTGGCGCTGTGCGCCACCGCCTTCCCCATCTTTGACGTGCCCGTCTTCTGGCCCGTCCTCGTCGTCTACTTTCTCATGCTCTTTGCCGTTACGATGCGGCGGCAGTGGCAGGACATGAAGAAGCTGCGCTACGTGCCGTGGGATATTGGCCAGAAGCGGCGGTACGGGGGGGGGAAGGACGACCCGCGGCGCGTGTCGGCCGCCGCGGCGGCGGCCAACGACGCGGCGCCCGCCGTGTCTGCGGGCACATCCTACGCGCCGCCGCCCAGCCTGACGACCGTCTCCAAAAAGGGGGGGGGGGGGGGCAGCGGCGGCGCGGCGGTGGGGGGCGGGGCGGTGCTGCCACCCGCCTCGACGCCCTCGTCCGCGGTGCCCATGATGCCCGTGTCGGGAACGTCGCCGCTGCTGTGAGGGGTCTTTGAGTGGGGGGGCGGGGCTGGCGGTGAGGGGAATGGGGGGTGGGACGGGAGGGCAGCACGATGCTGGCAGCCCAGTGACGGCCCCTCGTCGTTGGCGTGTATTCTTCTTGTCCTCGCCGTGACCGTGGTGATGGTGCGCTCATTTTTTTTCTCACGACTCGGTTTCGATGTGAGAGCGGCGGGGGACAAAAGTACGCAAGACATCCCACCCGCCCATCCCCCCCGCTAGTGGTATGTGGATGGGAAGAGAGTCACCGACCGCCCCGGGCGCTACACCGCTGCCGGTGCTTGCGCATCGCGGGGGGCACACAGGGAGAGACAGATCCGACCGCACGTCGGGACGCAGCTGCCGGCGGGGGGCGGCGAGGCGCCCGAAAACGGCAGCGAGCCGCCCAAGAGAGCACCCGTGTCAAGAGCCGGCCGCCTGACGCCGCCCGATGCTGGCCAGTCGGCCGGCGTGGCAGGGGGGCCGCCGCTAATCGTGCGCGGCGGCGCGGCACACCATCACACAAGTCACATCCCATAGCCTGGGCGGTGGGCCGTCAGGTCTGGGCAGCGTGCTGACTGGTCTCAGCAGCAGCACGCAGGCTGGTACATATGAGCGCCACGCCGGCTGGTCTGACCAACGCGCGGGGGGATCATGGCGAGTCTGGTCACCCTCGCGCCAGACAGCCAGCCAACCAGCTAGAGGAAACGGCGCGGGCGAGCGGAAAGGGGTCGACCGCGAACGAACAGTACAGGGCACACAGCGCGAGAGAAACGGGACACTGAATAGACAAAGCACACAGATTGCATGCAGAACATACGCGGCGGCTACAGCAGAACACAAGAAACAAGTACAGCGAAAACAAGAAAGAGTGACATGGGCGGAGGCTGCGCCACCGTCCCCTTCTCCACCCACCCGCGAGCAGTGGGGCACACAGTACTCAGGGCCAGTCGTCTGCTGCCCCCATCCGCCCCCCCCACCGCCTCCGACAGCAGCGTCCACAACCCCCCGGCCCATGACACAATGCCGCCCCAACACCCCCACCAGATTACACCCCCGGCTGCCCGTCCAGCCGGTGCAGGCACACGGGACAGCTGCTCTTGTTGCGGAGCCAGGGGTCAATGCACTCAGAGTGAAAGCTGTGGAGGCAAGGGAGGGTGCGGAGCTCCTCCCCCACCGCGTACTCGGACAGGCAAACGGTGCACGTCTCGGCCGTAGAGCCTTCGGCGTGGCCGCCGCCGCCGCCGCCGCCGCCAGTATCGACGCCACCAGCTGGCGCCGTTGGCGCCGACGCGCCGCCCCCCCGGGGGCGCACCTCGGCCGCCGCCGCCGCAGACGCGGCCGCCGCCTCCTCCCGCCGGCTGGACCGGCGGCTTCGCAGGTTTCGCGCGGCGGCCCGTAAGGTCGACGCCGCCGCCGGTGCGGCCGATGCCGTGGCGGCCGGCGGTGGCCGCGGCGCCGACGGCGGCGCCGTCCCACGGGCGGCGCCGCCCTCGGCAGCCGGCGCCGTGGCCGGCGCCGTCGCCGGCGGACCCACCACGCGGGTGGGCAGCTCGGCGATCTGGGCCTCAGAGGCGCCGCCGCCGCCCCCCCCCACCCGCTCGGCCAGCTCACTGAGGTCTTCAAATGTGTGGGGCAGCCCCGCGGCGGCAGCGCGCCCCCCCCCGCCCCCAAACAGGATGTCCCCAAAAAAGCCGCCCGCGTGGCCGCCCATGAGCGCGGCGGCGGCGCCGCGGCCGCGGCCGCGGGGGGCGACGCCAAAAAAGTCGCCAAAAAAGTCGGCGAACTCGTCAGGCGCGACGCCCCCCGCCCCTGGCGCGGGGTGCAGCACCGACGCGAGCAGCCCGCGGAGGCGGTCGGGCATCACGTCATCGGTGGGGGGGTCCCACCAGGCGGGGGGGTAGCCCGCGGCAGCGGCACCACCACGACCGCCGCCGCCTCCGCCGCCGCCACCCCCACCACCGTTATCCCCATGGCGGGCGGCTGGCGCCGAGGGGTCGGCCGGGGGACCAAACGGCGGTGGCCGCTCGTCCCAGCCGTGCGGCAGCTCCGCCGCCAGCTCCCGCGCCACCACCTCCCGGTGCAGGCGCGCGTGCGCGCGACGGTGCGCCGCCGCCACCGCCGACGGCCGCGGCTCCCTTGGCGGCGGCCCTTCCACCCTCGGCGGCCTGGGCAGCGCCGCCGCGCCGCCGCCGCCACTACTGTTGCCGGCGGTGCCAATCCCAAAGCCGCCCGACTGCCCGCCCGCCGGGTTGGCAGTGGCAGAGTAGGACCAGCGCACGTGGGTGCCGCCATTCTCGTACCCTCCCACCTGGACGGGCGGAGCCACCGGCTGGGCGGGCTCCCCTTCCCAGCCGCCCCCCCCGGGAGGTGCGTAGCCGCCCGGGTGGTGGTGGTGGTGAGCGGGCGCCGCGTACGCACGGTGCAGTGGGTGCCCCCCCCGCACCCACAGGTCGCCGTCCCAGTGACCGCCCGGGTCGTCCCCCCCCCCCGGCAGCCGCGAGGGCCCACCATACCCACGCGGGTGCTCCCACCGGGGTGGCGGCGGGTCCCGCACCGCGTCGGCGAGGCGCCGGTGCGTCGCCTCCATCTCCGCGTCGCTCCGCGTGTCTCCCAACGGGTCGTACGCCCCGCCCGTAAGCGGTTGGTACGGGCCGGGCAGGCCAAACGCGGCGGCGGCGCCGCCGCCATACATGCGGCGCGCCCGCACGCTCTCGGCCCGCGCCCGCGCCGCAGCGGCGTCAGCGGCGGTGGAGCGGGCGTGGCGCTCGCTCTCTGCCCGCACCGCCCGGGTCAGCGCCGCCTCCTGCTCCTGGAAGGTGCCCCCCGCGTAGGCGGCGGCGAGGGAGTCGCGGGTCGGCCGCTCCGCGTCGGCCGACGTGAAGGCTTCGAGGAGCTCCTCCTCTTGCAGCCGCCGCGCGAACGCCTCGTCAGCGGCGAGGTCCGCCATGATGGCAAATGAAAAGGGGGGAGAGGGCGGGGGGCGGAAGGAGAGGGGGCAGGGGGAGGAGGGGGGGGGGGGGGGGCGGGGTGGGTGACGAAAGTGGAAGTGGAACGAGGAAAGAGACGGAGAGGTTGGGCGGAGAAAACAGATAAAGATTGGGAGGAGAGTGGGCGGGAAAGCAGGCAGAAAGGCGAAAAACAACGTAGGACGACAACCGGACGGCCGGCCAAGGTGCTCGTCAGCCGCGGGGGGCCGTTGCGACCGGGTGGCGGGCGCGTGCGTCGCGTGCCCGCCGGGCCGGCCGTGCCCACCGACCCCCCGGGGGCCCCCGGGGTGAGGCAGAGGCGAGTGAAGGGGCGGGGACGGGACGGACCGTCGCTGACGGCGGCCCTCCACGCGCACGCGGCAGCAGCACCAGCGCGGGGGGGGGGGGCGGGGGGGGGTGGGCGCCAGAGTCCCACGTCGCGGCGCACCACCGCACTAACGCGCACGGCACCAGCTGCCAGCGTGGTGGCCGCCTCGCGCCGGCGCCCGAATGACTTGGGTGGGAAGCGGGGCGGACCGCGCGGGCCGCGGCTGCGACAAAGGAAAGAAAACCTCGTCAAAGGCGCGCGACGTCCCCCCCTCCTCCCAACCACGTTGACGGGAACAGGCCCAAGAGCAAGGCAGAGTGCACCTCGGCCCCGCAACAGCTTGGTATGTATCCCCCCTTAAAAGAGTGCTTGTGGGAGGGGGTTGGCCGCCAGCGCTCTGTCGAACACCTGGCAGCGGGGAAGAGACACGTGGCGATCTCAAGGGCGGCCGCGTCGATCATGGACGATGATCGAGCCGCGAGGGTGCGCACCGCCGCTGACAGTACTGCAGCTGACAGCAATGCGTAGCGATGGAACAGCTGGCCGCCGGTACTGTACATACCACATTTTCCGCCACATTCCCTATATGTTTCATACAAAGTTGACCTGGAGCCGTTGCGCCCAAGGTTTCGCTCTCCGTGGGTATGGAAAGGGGGTGGGCAGCTAGCCAAGAACTGCCAAGCCATGCGGCGAACGGAGGCAGCAGAGAGTTCCCCACAGGTATTGCGTCCCTATGTAGAAGCAATACCCCAATCCTCCTCACTTCTTCTCCCGCTCAAGCGGGTGGGACTCCAAAACAACTTTAGCGATGATGCCCGTCGTAACGCCTGTGGACCAGGAGTGGACGGCTTGTAAACCCCAATAGGACGGCCTGTGAACCCCTACTAGGCAACCTATGGACCTCAATAGGGCAGCATGTGAGCCCCTATACTACCTGTAGGACATACTGTGAAGCCCAATAGGACGGTCTGTGGACTAGGAGTGCGACGGCCTGTACACCCCAAGGCCGCCATTGCGAGGCGCAGCGATCCTGGGTGACGCACCCAACACTTCCCTGTCTCCTGCGATTCTCGCTGCGCTAAGGGACGACCCAGCACATCTTGTTGTGCCTCCCGCGGTCCCCTTGTTGCTCGTTGAGGGCGGCGGGGACCCTCCACTTTCGCAGAAAAGTCTAGGTTTTGTTCTCCACGAGTGAAGTGTCTTCGATTTTCGACAACCGAATAGGCTCTGTCGTGAGTCATGATGTCAGCTCAGCCTCAATAAGGGGTACTACTGTATGAAATTCAAATTTCTGTACACTACACTGGGCCTTGTGCAGCACGGTGGCCCTACAGGTGTGGCCCCGATTGGCCGTCAGCCACTCGCCAGCGTGCATGTGTGGCCTCCGCCTGCCGAACCGGCCGTCGCTGGCCGTCCACGTTGCTGAGGCTGCAGGTGCCGTGTCATGGGTGCCCCGACGGCGGCGGCGGCGGCGACGGCGGCGGCGCGCACCGCCCCGCGCGCAGCAGCACTGCCAGCAACCCCAGCCAGGGCCACCCCACCCCGAACACAGCCGTGGCCACGCGTGGCTTCGCCAGCTGCGAGCGGGACATGCCCGGGCGGTGACTGGCGGCGGGGGGGCACGAGGCGGCGGGACGGTCCCCGCGCGACACCAGCGCTCCACTTGCACGGCAGTCTGGTGGGAGCACCCGGCCGTGTGCCCGCCGTCGTCCCGTGTCGCTTCCCGCGCACGCGCATCGTGACGGCCCGCCTTCCCGGCACGCTTGGCCTGTAGCGGCATAGCGACAGCGGTAGCGACAAGCACAAGGCGAGCAGTTCTCTGTCCCTCTCTCCCCCCTCTCTCCCCCCTCTCTTCGGCTCTTTCTGCCCCCCACCCCCCCACGTCTCTTTCCCCACCATTCGCGGGGTGCTCGACCGCGATTGACGCCATGGCGCCCCGGCGGCCGGGGCACGACGGCCAGACCGTCAATGGGCGGGATATTGGGCTCTTCCACGCCCGCCGCGGACGGCCCAACCGCGGCGGCGGCCGCGCCAATGGCGGAGGCGGCGCCCCCGGCAGCGGTGGCGGTGGCGGCGGCGGTGGCGGCGGCGGCGGCGGCGGGGGTGGAGGAGGTGGTGGCGGCGGTGGCGGTAGTGGCAGCGGCGGCCGCCGCTCGGGTGGAGGAGGCCGGAAAGGCCGCAAGTCGGGTGGCGGTGGTGGGGGCGGGGGCGGGGGCAACCAGGCCCCAAAAACGGCCGAGGAGAAGAAGCAGTCCAAGCACGCGTCGCGGCTGGTGGACGAAACCCCCCAGCGGCTCGTCGTGTCGGACAAGTCGGTGGCGTTTATTGACGCTGCGGTGCGGCGGGATGAGGAGGGGCTCAACAGCAACGCGTCGTCGCGGCCGCCCATCAACTTTCAGCGGCGGCCGCTGTTTAACAGCGCCCGCCGTGCGGAGGATGGCGCGCCGGCTGGCGGCATGTCGGCGGGGGGGGTGCCCCTCGGCCGTGGCGGGGACCTCATGGACATGGAGGTGGGGGCGAAGCCGCTCGTCCGTGAGGCGGCTGAGGACACCCTGCGGGTTATTGAGGGCAACGCCGTCGACGGGGCGGCGACAGGCAAGCTGGCTGCCAACCGCCGCAAGCTGCCTGCCTGGCTCTCCCGCGAGGAAATGATTCGCACTGTGGCGGACAATGCGGTTACGGTGGTGTCGGGCGAGACGGGCTGCGGCAAGTCTACCCAGGTGCCTCAGTTTCTTCTCGACGGCCTCAAGGGCCTCCTCGACGCGCCTTCGGCGCGGGGTGGTGGGCGGGGTGCCTCGAGTTCGGCGACGGTGGTGTGCACGCAGCCGCGGAGGATTAGTGCCATTTCGGTGGCGGAGCGCGTCGCGTCGGAGCGCGGGGAGCCTGTGGGAAAGTCTGTCGGCTATGCCATCCGCCTGGAGACACGCGCCTGCGCGGCCACGCGCCTCCTATTTTGTACAACGGGTGTGCTGCTGCGGCGGCTGCAGGACGACCACTCCCTGGATGGCGTTAAGGCGATTATTGTTGACGAAATCCACGAGCGCTCCCTCGAGACGGACCTGCTGCTCGTGCTACTGCGGCGGCTCCTGCGCAGCGGTGCGCGCTCGTCCCTGAGGGTGGTGTTGATGAGTGCCACCCTCAATGCCGCGGCGTTTGCCTCTTACTTCGGGGACGATACGCCCATCATTTCCATCCCCGGCAAGGTCTTCCCGGTGGCGCGGTACTACCTCGAGCACGCTGTGGAGCGCGTGCGGTATGTGCACATCCCCGAGTCTAGGAGGGGTGGGGGTGGTGGCGGCTTTCGTGGTGGGGGCGGTGGTGGTGGTGGCGGCGGCGGGCGCCGCGACGAGCGTGCATATGTCGAGTCTGCTGCGGTGACGTTGCGGGCGCGCACAGGGTCGGCCTTTTCGGACCGCACTATTGCCTCTCTGCGGACGCTCGAAGATGACGACTCTGTTCCGCTGCCGCTTATCAAGTCGCTGTTGGAGGACATTGTGGCCTCGTCGTTTGCCCCAGGTGGAGAGCACTACCCCACACTGGCGGGTGTTGGTGCTGCAGCCGGCCAACCTCCTCCGACCAGCAACGGTGGAGGCTATGGGGGACGGTGGAAGATGGGTGGCGGCAGCGGTGGCGGCCACATGCCGTCGGGTGGTTTTGGTGGCGACAACATTCCGCCGGTGGGTGCGGAGCTGGCCGAGATGACGCGAGAGGCTATCATGGAAGCCGAAGCGAATGGTGCGATTCTGGTGTTCCTGCCTGGTTGGGATGACATCCGCAAGCTCCTCGCGTTGCTGCAGTCAAGCTCAACGTTTGGGAACTCCAACCGCTTTCTTCTGCTGCCGCTGCACGGGTCCCTGGCCAACGAGGCGCAGCGGCTCGTGTTTGACCGTCCTCCGCCGGGAGTACGTAAGATTGTGCTTTCCACTAACGTGGCCGAGACGAGTGTGACCATTGACGACGTGACGGTTGTTATTGACTCGGGCCGTCACAAGCACAAGTCGTACGATGCGGCGGCGAATGTGGGCTCCTTGTTGCCAGAGTGGGTATCCCGTGCGTCGGCCCGGCAGCGGCGTGGCCGTGCGGGTCGCGTCCAGCCGGGTGTGTGCTACCATCTGTTCTCGTCGGTACATCACGAAGCGCTTCCTGAGTACCCCGAGCCCGAGATGCGCCGCACCCCGCTGGATAATCTTTGCCTGCAGGTAGCGGCGTTGCAGGTGGGACCACTCTCCCCCTTCCTGGCGCAGGCTCCAGACCCGCCGTCTCCACAAGCTGTTGCACACGCGGTGGCGCTGCTGACCACCCTCGGTGCCATGTCACCACGGGACCAGTCGCTGACGCCACTAGGCAAGCGCCTCTCGTCGCTGCCACTGTCCCCAAAGCTGGGCAAGATGCTGCTGTATGGTGCTCAGTTTGGGGTGCTTGACCCCATCCTCACCATCGCGGCCTCCATTGGTTACCGTGCACCATTTGTTTTGCCAATGGACAAGATGAAGGAGGCGGATGCGAACAAGCGCGAGTTTGCCGCTGTCCTCGACTCGAACAGTGACCACGCAGCCGTGCTGGGCGCGTATAATGCTTGGCGCGAGGCGGGTCGCAGCCGCCGGTTCGCTGACGAGCACTTCCTGTCAGGGCCTACGCTCATGATGATTGACGGGATGCGCGAGCAATTTCTACGGATTCTTCGGGATGCTCGGCTGCTGTCCGATGGAGGTGGGGGCTTTGGGGGTGGGCGCTCCACAGGCGGCCGCCCGGGACGGGACTGGGGTGGCGGTGGTGGCGGCGGCGGATCGCGCGCTCGCGTAGCGCCCGCAAGTGACCGTGCGAACAGCTGGCCGCTGGTGAAGGGCGTGCTCACAGCTGGGCTCTTTCCATCCATCGCAAGGGCGGACTACTCAAACCAAAAGGTGAAGCTGCTGACCCGCGGCGACGGGTCTGTACAACTTCATCCGGGCGCGGTCTCGGACGTGAAGGTAGCGGTAACTACTTGGCGCCACCGGTGGATTGTGCTGTCTGAGAAGGTGCGGCTGCGGGAGGTCAAGCCCGGTGCCCATCCCGAGGTGCTGTGTGTGGGCATTACTCCGGTGTCGCCTTCTTGCCTGGCTCTGTTTGGCGGCGCCATTGCCCGCTCACGCCGAGGCTCCAAGCGGGTGGTGACGGTTGAGACCAACGACGAGACCGAAGGCATTGCCGCAGAGATGTCGGCAATTGGTAGCAGGGCGCTTAGTACGGCCGCGCGGGAGCCGTGGTGCTACGTGGAGGCCGACCCGGACAGCGCGTCGGCCGTCACTCAGCTGCGGGAACTGATGGACAAGCAGCTAGGCACCTTGTGGGCTGCGGACTCGCCACGTCAGGACGCTGACGGCAAGCCCGTAACCGTGGGTCTGGATGCGGCTGTCGTAGATGCGGTAGCGGTGTTGTTGGAAGAGTGTGACGCGCGGCCGTTCCACCAACTCCCCAAGGCTTACGCGCAGCATTCGAACGCGATGATGCTGAACAGTGGGGGCGGGTCGACGTTTGGCAGCGGAAACGACGTCAACCTCTTTGCGCTGCCGTCTGGACCGCGCTATCTGGATGAGCCGGACCGGTCGCAGGGTCGGGGGAACAACGGGCAAGGTGGCCAGCGGCGTGGAGGTGGCGGCGGTGGTGGTGGTGGTGGTGGCGGCGGCGGCGGTGGCGGTGGCGAGGAGATGTCCTGGCGCGGCCAAAACCGGGGTGGCGCGGACGGCGCCTTTATGAACCGGGGCGGTCTCTACATTCCTCCTACAGTCAACAGGGGTGGTGCCTATGACAGTGGTGGCATCACCGGCATGTGGGGCGGCGGTCCGTCAGCGTTTGGTGGGGCTGGCGCGGCAGCCAACGGAGTGGCGCGGTGGACGCGGCCGCCCGCCGGCGAGGGGTCTCGCGAGGGTCGCCCCATCGCTGACGGCGCATCGTGGTGGAGTGACGACGAGGAAGACACTCGTCAGCCGCAGCCGCCGCCTCGGCTGCCTCCGCCTGGCAATGGCGGCGGACGCACGTCGTGGGACGCGCGGCCGCCGGCGCACGCGGACGCACCGCCGCGGGCGACAACGCCGGTGGAGCGCTGGGATGCTCCCCGCGGCGGCGGTGGCGGCGGGAACGGTGGGTTTGGTGGCGGGGCGGCGGCGCCCGCCATGGGCCGGCGAGAGCTTTGGACGCCGCCGCCCACCGTTGGGGCGCCCACCGACGCGTCGATGGCGCCCGCCTTTGGGTCGCGGTCTGGCAGCTGGACGCCACCGCCCACCAATGACTTCCGCGGCGGTGACGCACGGGCCGACTATGGCGGCGTAGCCGACGGCGGTGGCAGCTACATGGGCGGCGTACGACCGGGTGGTGGTGGCGGACGGTCGGGCGGCGGCGGCCGCCGCCGGCGCTGAGGCGGCAGGCGCCAGCGTTGCCGAAAACCTCGACGGCGGGGTGTGCGGCCGCCTGAGCTCTCGTTTGTTTTTTTTCCTTTCTTCCGCGCGTCCCTGCAGCAGACGCGGTGTACATACCCCTTAGGAGCGGCGCACCGGCTCTGGTGTGTGTACAGTTGTTGATCGCATGGGGAGTGAGTGGGGTGGGCGGCGCTACCGTGGTGCTCTCTAGCGCCGCCGTGCCTTTCCATCCATTTCTCATCTGTAGGGGCGGGCGGGTGGAGTGTGAGCTGCGTGCGTGGATGCACGCGTGTGTGGTCTCTTATGTCTTGTGTTTGTTCCCCTTTGTACGACGCGTCCCGGTACCTGGGTCAAGTACGGCTTGGGTGGCGGGGGTCGTGCCGTTGCGGCCCCCATTTTCACCCAGCGTTGGGTTTTTTTTTTTTTTTAACAGCGCCCGGTGGGCGCCTCCGCTCCCCCGATAGCGGACACGCCACCGACGGCATCGTTGCGCGAGGCCAGGGGGGGCGGGGGTTGCCGACAGACAGCCGTCACGGCAGCCGACTGCGGCCGCCGTCCGTGCACTGCGGCGTCGGCGAGTACCGCCGCCCGTCTTGGGCGCACCGGCCAGCACATCCGCCGCTCATCGTCTCCGACCCCGGGCCGCTCGCCGTCGCCAACCCCCTGCGCCGCCGTCACGCGCGTCACTTGGCCAGTTGAGGAGCGCCGTGGCAACGGTGGCAGACGCGTGCGCCTCCGTAGATACTGCCCCTGCATAAATGCGAAGCCCACCGTACGTCTCCAGAGGCACAACCCCGACGCATCGACGGGTGCGTCCTAAATTCCAAACTTCGTTGCGGGTCGAGCCCAAGTTTGTTACCGAAAACTCCGCGCGGAACACCACGCTCTCGACAGGGTGGTGCTTTGTTGGGATCACTCCCACCCCCTCCCCCCAGACCCCAACCATCGGCGCCGACGTTGACAGCCCCCGTCCATAGCGACCCGCCCTCCCCCTCACTTGCGCATCGTACACGCACGCCGTGGCGCCGGCCTCCCCCCCCCCCCCCCCCCCCAACTACCATGGCCGACGACGATGGCGGCGGCTCGTCCAAGCTGGGTACGTTGGTCCCCGCCCGCCGTCCCCCACGTGTCGTTGGGGAGGCGCTGCGGAGCGTGTCGCGGCGGCCGCCGTCGTCGGCCCCGCGGTGTCGTGGCGGCCCTCGCCCCTCCTCCCCTTCGTCCTTTGGGTGATAGCCCCTGTGCCTGGCGCTCTGTGTGGGCACGCCACCTTTGCGTGGTCGAGAGTGGTGTATCTGACATGGTTTTCCCGCCCCGCTGCGCTGCTGGTTGTGCTGTGCTGGTCGACTTTCATGGACTCCCCCCTTCTCCCCTCTCCCCCCCCCATCAGCCCCCTCTACTGGCAACGGCTCCAAGACAGACCGTTACTCATGGACGCAGACGCTGGCAGACATTACTCTCTCCATCCCCCTGCCGCCCGGCACCCGCGGGCGGGACGTGCGGGTCACCTTTGGCGCCACCACCCTGCGCGTCACCGTCACTGGCCGGGACACGCCCCTCCTGGACGACCCCCTTCACGCGCCTGTCAAGGCGGAGGATGGCATGTGGCAGGTGGACGCCGACGCGGGCACCCTCGAGGTGTACCTGGAAAAGGTGGACGGCGCCTCCTGGTGGCCCCGCGCGGTCGTGGGGGAGCCCGAGGTGGATCTCGGGCGGGTGGCGCCCGAGAACTCCAAGCTCAGTGACCTCGACGGTGAGACGCGGGCGCTCGTCGAGAAGATGATGGTGGACCAGCGCCGCCGCGCGGCGGGGCTCCCCACCACGGACCAGCAGGCGGCGGCAGCAGCGGCTGCCAAGATGGGCCTGAAATTGGACGGGGGGAGCGGGGCGCCTGGCGTGTGAGCCACGCCGCGCGCCACCCGCCACCCGCCTCTGCTGCACCCTAAGCGCCCGGTTCGTCCAGACAAGTACCCTGTGGCTGTGTGTTTTCTTTGCTCCTCCCCCTCATTCTTTCTTCTTTTTTTTTTCCGCCTGCCTTGCCCCCGCCTCCAGCGCCACCGGCGCCTACCCGCCCCACCTCGCACAGCCGCTGGGACGACGGCTTGCTCTCTGCTTTGTGCTGTTAACTCCCGAGGTGGCACAAACTCCCTGTCCCTGCTGAACGGAAGGACCCCCACAGCGGAGCAGCGGGAGGACCAGGACAAGACGCGGACCACGCGCGCAACCCACCGTCCAGCCCCCTCCCACCCCCTACTAGTCCCCCCCGCCCCCTCAAACCCCCAGTGCCTTGCACCTAGGCCTGCGCGACGGGACATTGACCACCTTGCCACAGCCACAGCTCGGAACGTCCACCATCCTTGCCACCGTCGCCGCCGTCTCTGCTGCCACAGCCGCAGCCACCACCGCCGCTGCCGCCGCCGCGACTGCCGCTGGGGACTGCGCCCCGCCCGGTGCCGGCCAGGCCGCAATATGGCCCTGGCTAGCGGCGCCGCGGTCGACAATGCGGGGGCAGAGGAGCCCCCCTCCTCCATCCGGCTCGCGCACCGTCCCCCCCTCCTAGCACCTGCCAGTGCAGCGTGGTCGGAGAAGGGAGGGTGTGGGGGGGGCGACTGCTGCGCGGACGCGGTCCACCACCGCTGCCCTGGCTATAGCCGCACCCGAGCGGCCGCACTGGCGCATCGTGCCCATGCCGCGAGCGGAAGGAATAAAAACTGGCCTCCCCCCCCCCAGGTACCGCTCTCGCCTGCAAAGAGGGGGGGCGTGCGACGCCGAACAGCTACGTTCGGCCACCGTCACAGACAAAAAGACATTGGCGCCGGCCACACCTCACGTGTTGTAACCCTGGTCGGCCAACCGCCGCGCCGCCGCCGCGCTGCCGCGACGCCGCGCCACCGCCAGCACCTCCGGCCAGCCTCACTGCAGGCGGCGGCAGTCTCAACCCTTGTGGCCGCCGCCACCCTTTGCGCGTCCAGCCCGGCCACCAGCGCGGTCCTTCTGGCCGCCCCCCCCCCCCCCCCCCCCCCTCCCCCTCCCCCTCTCGCCCCCTCACCGTGCGCGCCCACCGTGCCCCCCCCGCGCCCCCCCCCTCCACCCCCTTCCGCCCCGGCCGACGCCACAGCCGCGGTCGCTCTGCCCGCCCCGCACTTACAAGCCGCCACCACCCGCCGAAGACGCGCCACTTCCGCCTCGGCCGCCATCGCCCGCGTGGTCAGGGCGGTGACGCGCGCCTTGGCCGCGTCGCGACTCTTTTTCGCCGCCTCACGGTTGCGCCGCGCCCGTGCGGCGGCCTCGTCCAGGGCAGGCGCCACCGACGGGGGGGGAAAGCCCCCGGGCGGGGCGGGCGCGAGGGTGGGCGCCCGCCGGGGGGGGGCGGTGGGGCCGCCCGCCGCCACGACGCCAGCGGTGCCCGCGGACACAACGGGCAGGGGGGCCGGAGGGGGGCGCCCGCCCGCCGCGGACGCGGTGGCAGCCGCGACCGCAGCAGCGGCCGCCGTGGTCGCGGCGGCGCCCACCATGGGCACGCCCGCGGTGACGGGGGGGGACACGCCCGTCCCGAGAGGGTGCCCACCGGTCGCCGCCGCCACCCCACCACCGGCAATGGCGCCCCCACCACCACCACCAGCGGCACCGCCGTCGCCGCCGCCGCCGCCACCCCCACCAGGCCCACCAGCCAATCGCGAAGACTGCGGGGTCAAGCCACGCCCCCCCCCCCCCCCCGTCTCGCCCCGCCCCCCTGGCATCTGTCGTCCATGCCCCTCTGCCGGCGGAGTCGGCGGGGAAAGCGTTGAAGAGGATGGCAGCGACGGAAGGATGTCGCCCGGGCCAATGGTGCCCCCAGCAGAAGCGGCGGGGGGAGGCGCCGCCAGTGGCGGCCGCCCCCCGCCAGGCAGCGGCCCCGCCAGCGGAAGCCGCCCCATCGGCTGGCCCAGCCCCGTGGGGCCCGAGCCACCGCCGCCGCTGCCGCCGCTGCCGCCAACCGCCGCCAGCCGGGGCGCGCCACCGTAAGACCCCACTGGCAGAGCACGGCCGCCCAGCATGCCGCTTGGGTGGCTGCCGCCGCCAGGAGCAACAGCGCCTGCGCCGCCGGCGGACCCCCCAGAAGCGACCCCCCCCCCCCTCCGCCGCCCCCACCAACGGGGGTCAGACGACCCAGCGGCCCGGGCAGCAGCGGCTGTCGGCCAGGTACGCTCCCATACGCGGGCGCCGGCCCAGAGACGGGCGTGTACGCACTACGGGGGGGGAAGACGTTGCCTGGAGGCGGGCCGCTGAGCGCACCCACGCCCGAGTTAAGAGGCGGCGCGCCCAGCCCGTTCTGCGGAGGGCTGTACCCACCCGCCCGACGCGGGCGACGGGGGGGGTGCCCCGCCGTGGGGGCACCGGTAGCGGTAGCGGCGGCGACCCCGCTCCCCCCGACCGCGCCGCCTCCTCCTCCACCTCCCCCAACCCCTCCGGCAGCCAAGCCCCCACCCCCACCCCCTCCACCCCATGCGTCTAGCAGTGGCACAGACGGTGACGCCGGGGACAGTGGCCGGAGGGGGTCCCCACCCCCCCCCCCGCCCGCTCCCATGCCAAAAGGCCGCGCGCCTGGCGGGGGCAGCGCCGCTCGCGAGCGCCCCCCTCCCCCCAACCCGCCCACCGAAAACAGGTGCGCCGGCGGAGGTAGCTTTGGCCGCCCCTCCCCCCTCGATGCGCCGCTGCCGCCGCTGAGTGACGGCAGCACAAGCCGCGGGCTGGGGGTGGTGCTCCCACCACCGCCACCGCCCAAAGGCGCCATGCCTATCCCGGGCGACCACCCCGGCGTCCACGCCGGGGGGCCGACGCCGCCCCCACCGCCGCCCTCACCGCCGCCCCCACCGCCACCCCCACCACCACCACCCCCGCCGCCGCCGTTGCCACCACCCACGGCGCTCGTCGTGGGCGCGCCAGTGACGGCCCCCCCCACCCCCCCCCCGCCACCAGTCTGATGCCACCCCCGCAGCGGCGCCACATCCACATGGTTGCCATCCCGCGCGCGCTTGCGCGGCGGGCTATTCCCCGCCGCCGCGAGCGGCGGCAGCGCCCGCAGGCCAACACCACCGCCTACCCCAGAGGCGGCACCACCGCCGCCGCGGTCGGAAGGGGGACCACCACCGGCGGCTCCACCACCAGCGGTGCCCCCCCTGCCACCCTCGCCGCCTATCTTGCCAGCCCCGCCGCCACCGCCACCGCCAGCCCCGCCGCCAGCCCCTCCGCCGTCCGCAGCCCCCCCGGTGACCACCACCGCCGCCGCCGCGGCGACCGACTCGAGCGTCCCCGGCGACGGCATCAACACCGTTGGGGTAGACGTCCACAGCCCAGGGCTCGCAGGGGTGGGGCCGCCCAGGAGTCCCCCGCCACCACCGCCGACGCCGCCGCCGCCGCCCCCCCCCCCATGAAGGGCAGTCTGCCGTAGATTGGTGAGGGGAAGGGGAGCGAGGCCGCCACGGCGACGGCCGGCCGAGGGGGGAGGCACGGGGGCCGGGGGACCCCCGCCGTTCATGGGGCTGATGGGGGGAGAGGTAGCAGTCTGGAAAGGAGGGGGGGGTGAGGATGAAGGGACCGCCAGAGGAGAGTGGCTGGGAAGCGACTAGCGGTAGAGGGCAGCCGATGGGGCGAAATGGGCGGGAAACCCCCCGGCCCTCGGCAGGGACGACCGACGGAACAGCCGCAGCCACGTACCTCTTCCACCACCAGCCGGCTGGCAAAGAGATGGGTGGCCACGGGCGCCACCACCAGCCGTGGCAGGGGGACGAAGCGCGCCCGGCGGCGGCCGGCACGCTCTCCAACGGCACGACCGGGGCGGGCCGCCCGACGAGGCAAGAGGCGGCGACGGGGGGACGATGGCGCAGACGGGGACACGGCCGGCCGGCGCGCGCCGCGGCGCGACGCGCCCGCACCCGCGCGCGAGCCGGCCGCCCTGCCGCCCCGCGACCCCGCCCGCGGACGCGGCGGCGGCGGCGACAGCGGCGGCGGCGGCGGCGGCGGCGGTGGTGACGGCGGCCGCGGCGGGGACGACGGGGGTGGCCGGGGGGGGGGTGGCTGCCGCGCAGTTGCCAGCTGGCAGACACCGGCGCGCGCGCGCGACGCGGCCGGCGGGGCGGCAACGCGCCCGCGCGGGCCCCCGCGGGGGCGAGCGGGGAATCTATGCCACGTGGCTGAGCCCCCCACCAAATGGATCGCAGGCTGAAAGCAGCGCAGCGGGTCTTAAACCCTGTCCCTTACAGATGGCCGATTTGACGTGCAACGGCGTGCGAGGCCCGTTGCACGTGCACTGCAATGTGGCCCCAAGGGCCCAAGAATGTCCTTTTCCGCGTTTATGCACTGCACGTTTGCCCCGCTACGGCCCCCCCCAGAAGGGGAACCGCCGGCGAGACCCCATTTTTTTTGAGGAGCATGAGAACGACCTTGTTGAGGTGTGCGTGAAGAGCGTTTTTCGCGCCAGCGCTTCCTTCGCCAATTGTCGCCTTTTGTCATCTGGAGCATGTCGTGAAAAACGTGCAATCGTGCATACATGGTTGCACAATTCGCGGCGACACGCCGCATAGAAACGGAAAACGTGTTTGCAATATACACCCCCCTGCACCAGATCCCGTGCAATCAAGCACGACCATGCATCGCATATGCTTGCAGACCTGTGCAAAAGCTCATGTTCTTTACAACGACGTGCTTCTTGAGAGCAGCCCGCGCGCCCCATCTGCAGTGCGTACTTAGTGGCATGCCTCTGCACGCCAGTGCAGCCGAGCGACTTTCTTTTTCCCGAGTTGAGCGATCTTCAGTGCATGCTATGTGCACGAACGTGCACGCTGGGTGCAGGCGTCATGCAGCGTCCGCCACGCGCCTGCAGCATTGTTCGGTGCAAAATGCAGTGAATTGTGCACGTGAACAGGGGAAAACTTGCACCATTGCACAAATTTGGGCCCCTTGCACACCCTTGCTCGGCCGTGCCAGCACGTGTTTACACGCCCAAACACGAAAAATCGCCTCGCGTAAGGGACAGGGTTTAAGACCCACTGCGCAGGTGGGGATAGCAAGCGCACACGCGCCGCCTGCAGAGCACCCCCCCCTCCCATTGTAAAGTGGGAGGGTGGGCTGCCGCTCCGCGTGCCGACATGTGAGGTGGAAACCACAGCCTTCGGAATACAGGTCATGACCCGGTTGTACGCGTCCCAGTTATTGCAGTTCTCCCAATTTTGTCCCATGTGGACAAGAGCAAGAGCAAATTGTGTTTGACCAATGATATGACTCAGATGCTGCCTCTCTGGCCAATGTCTGCTCTGCATGAGGGTCCGTTGTTGTACGAACAGTGTGATCGGGGGTTCTCTCGGGATTTCTGAACACTTCGAGGGCAGAACAAGCACCGGCTGAGCGCTTCGGACTGTTCTTGACAGAAATGACCTGAGATAAAGGGCCAACCGGCGAGATCCGATGAAAAAACAAGAGAGTTTTGACCAACCAGAGTTCGTTGCGAAAGCAGTTGTGGCCATAGTCAATCATCAGGTTCTTCCGACAGACGTGTTGCAGCACGGCATTGGTAAGCCCTCTGCTGCGAGCATGCGATTGGCCCTTGCCCTTGCACACTTGCTCTTGCTCTTGTCAACATGGGACAAAATTCGGAAACCTGCAATATATAGCACTCTGCTATATAACTGGAAGCATCGCAACCGTCCGTCGCCATTGATTCGATCGCTACTCCATACGATCGTTCAGACACTCTCCAATCCAATGGAACGGAATTACCAACACAGCACAAGGGCACAAAATTGGGGATTGTAGCATCCCTGGCCCTGACTTGGCGTCGACCCGGGATGGCTACCAAGGGACACCAGGTGCCAGGACACGCCCGCCGTGTGGGGATGGTTGGCGGCCGTGGCCCACGCCTAGTTAAGGTGTGCAGCCTGGGTATCTTTACACCAGCCTTTTCAAAGAAACGTGCAGCCCTGTGAGTGGCTAAGAACAAAATTGGGGGTTTTTCATGACCCCAATTTTCACCCCACGCCACAGAGGCCGAGAGGGACGGTCTTGCGCGGCCCCGGTGACGCGGCCACCCGGATCTTGCGCTTCAGTGCGTCCCCCCATTGTGCGTCTACCCCACCCATTGAGCGACATTTCCACCCCTTCCCCCCCTCCACCACTCCGCCCGATTTCCTCCCTTCACCACGCCGTCCGATTTCCCCCCTCCTCCACTCCACATCCCCCCTCCTGTTTCTTAGACACTTCAAGATGGGAGAGCCAAGTGGTGATTCGCTAAGGTGAATTCGCATCTCGTTGTTTGCTCAGATGATCCTCACTTTGGCGGGTGGGTGCCCGTCTCCTTACTGGCAGGCGGTCTTGGGCGGAGAGGTGCACCACTGTCTGGACTGGTGCTGACTGGCGCATTCGTTTCTTGCCTGTTCTTCTTGCTTTTCTGTGTATGTAGCTTGACTGCGTCGGAGATAGTAAAAACTTTCTCTGGCAAAGTGCTTGAGTTCATTTGCTCCCCTTGCGGTGTACTGCTTTTCAAGCAAGGTTCGGCCCTCCAAGCTTGGCGTACAGGCAACCAAGAAAACCCGCCGACAGCCACAACCACCGCTGTGGCAGCACTGCGCGTCACGCCGTTCAATCAAAGCCTAAGGGTTGACGGCAGTGGGCTGCCTAAAGGGGTGTGCGAAAGATGCTACCGCTCGGCCAGGCGGCCCCCTCTCCCCGTACCCCCCTCCCAGGCAAGTTCTCACATCTCCGCCGTGGGCTTGCCCTTCCCTATCCCACCCTCGCCTCTCTCCCGAGCCGCTCCCTGCCTACCGTGTCAACCTCTATTTAACCCCCTGGAGGAACGGGCGGCCACCGCTGAGCGCCTGCGCGCGCGGGCGCACGCGCGGATCAGAGCCCTCAGCGAAATGCTCGCAACCGCGCGTGCCGCGTCACCTCCCTCGTTGCATCAGCAAAATGCCTTGGCGGTGGGCGAGAGCGGCAACAATGAGTCCCTTCCGGTTGCCGAATGTCGTCGAAAATTACGTGCGGGGAAGTATTGGAGCGAGGAAGATCACTGTGGCAAAAACCACATGCACACACGGCACCCAAGTTGGGGCGGTGTGCAAGGGCTGCCTCCCGTGTCGGGGGAACCGGAAGAAGTGCAAGTCGCACACACTCTGTCCCTGTTGTGGGGCAAACCCCCCACGGACAAACAAGAGGATGGTGTGTGGTCCAACAGTTTCTTGGTCGGGACGGGGACGCAGGGCCAAGCCCCGCTGTCCCTCCCCTTATCCCCCCAGGGTCCACTCAGAATCTCGCCACTCAGAATCTCCCACCCCAGCACCTGCCCACCGGGCCACACGAAAATTCAAGACGATAAATGCAGAAAAACCTCAAATCCAAGTTGGATTTACTACTAAGCTAACTATCCCAAACTTAGGGAATATGGACCCAAATGCAGGGGGAGGAACGGATCAGGCTAGTGGCCTGCCGCCCCTTGCATGGCACGTATTGCCCCCCTACCTGGGGGTCAATACTGCCACACTCCCCTCTCCTCAGTTCCGACCGACCCGGTCGGCCCTGTGAGGGGGTGCGTAAACGCACGTCTCGGCGTTGGGGGCGCGACTTGCTGTCCCCCCCTTGAGTACGTAACGCGGATGTGGAGGCGGTCACGTTGACCGCCCCTCTCCTCAAGCTTGCCCACTCGGCAGCTTGCTCTCCTCAGTTCACACTTCACCATCACCACCACCTCCCCTTCACCTTCCACTGGGCCGCCCCACGCTGGGGAGGCCACCTGTATACCCACGATCCGAGTCCCCCTCAACTCGAGGCGGGTCTCGTGCCGCGATAGCCAGAGCGTCTCTCCCCAACTTGGGGAGGGCCATGGCGACCCCGGGAGTGGAGACGGACTCTCTAGATGAGCGTATGGAGGACACCACCTACGGTGCAGCACCCGCCGGGACTTCCGGCGGGGGCTCCGCGATCGCTTCGGGGGATGGGACTCCCGCTTCAGCCGGCTTTGGGTTGACGGCGGGGTCTCCCCCGGAGGCGGGACAAGTTGTCCCGCGTGAGGCCTTGGGGCGGTGGTTTTACCCCGCTTGGCCTCTCTATGAGGAGGGGTTGACTGTTCTTCGCAGTGGCCGACTTGGCGCAGCGATGGGTCGGGTATGGGACCGCCTACGGGAGAAGTATCCCCGTAGGGTCGGGTTCCCTGCCGGCTTCAGGACGGACCAGTTTGCCTTCCTGGACGATGAGGAGGTTGAGGACGTTCAGCGTGCCAAGGCCATGGTGGACCGCGGGGGAACTATCCCGGGTCCCGGCGACTTGCCGACCTTTACTTGGGACGCGGTGGCAACTCGCCCCCCGTACATCCACGAGGCCGATCCGCACACTCATCACTTTGATGTGCGGATGGAGAAAGACTTCCGGCGAGGTCCCTACTTGGTGACCTCGGCTCAACTTGAGTTTCCTTAACAGTCTGCTGCCAGTAAGGAGCAGTACTATCCGAAGAAGCCCGAGTGGTGGCCTCAAGTTGAGGTCCCCTACGGGTTCCCGGCGTTGTTGCCACGGTTGCTTGACCACTTCGGCTCCGTCATGTTGACGGCTGCCCCTGATCACCTGGTGTGGGCCATGTTGGCCACCCAGTGGCTCCTCGAGGTCATGTCGACCTGGGTGTCCTGTGTTCAGCGGCGGGGGATGCTCTGGCATCTCCCCCTCCGGCTCATCCAAGGTTTGGAACAGCTCACCCCTCAGCTAGTTGCTGAAGGGTGCTCATCAGGACAACTCACTCTACTTGAGGAGATGCTCCGGCTCCATAAGTTCATCCAGTGGGAGAGCATTGAGCACAAGTTGCGCCGCCCCACTCGTGGGCCCAAGGACGACGGCGTACTTCGCCAGTTCGTGTGGGTCGCTCGTGAACTTCACGACGGCCGTGTGGTCCTACGAGAGGGGTTGGGCATCGGGGACTACCCGTATGCCCCGGGGGTGGATCGCCACACTGCGCCACCCCCGGACAAGCCCATAGTTATGGCTGTGCCCTCATATGATGACCATATTACTCAACCTACTGCGGGGGCCCCAAGTCGGGGTCGCAGTTATACCCGGGTACCGCCACCTCGTCGTGCCCCTCCGCTTCCTCCTGTTCCTTTCCAGCCTCACGGGAACATTCCGATCAGCGTGGCCGTGGAGTCATCCACCCCGGTGTCCCCCAACTTGGGGGCCACCCTCCTGACGGTATACCCCAAGTTGGTGTTACCGCCCACGCCTCTAACCTCAGAGATGATGATCACCACGTTGGTGCGCACCATTACCTGGTTGGCCGCGTCGACCGCAACCCTCCAAAGTTCCGAGACTCCTCAACTTGAGGAGCGCGTTCGTACTGCAGTGGCGACCGCGAGTTGCGAGTCGGTGGCGGAGTTTATGACAGCCGAGTTGGCTCGTATTGGGGCTATTATGCCCCAGCCAGCCCCACTTGGGCGTGGCAAGCGTCGCGCGAGCCGGGCATACTCGCCTCCTCGCCGTCGTCGCCGACACTCGCGGCGCTCTCCCTCCGTGTCGGAAGACGAGTTGTCTTACTCCGTTTCGGAGTCCTCTACCCCGTCGGAGACGGAGTCTGTTCAGCGTCTGCGTCGCAAACTTGCGCGCAAGACCAGGCAGAAGAGTGGCCACGGTCGGCGCCACTTGCGCGACCGTGAGGGACGCGACGGTTCCGACTTGGAGCCGCCGCCCCTTCCAACGAGTAGAGACCGTTATCGGCGTGGGTCTCGCCGCTCGCCTCCACGTGAGGGCGAGGGCCGTGGAGTGGGAGAGTCTAGCATGCGTGCCTAGTTGGCAGCTGCCTTTGTTGTGAGAGTGTGAGGGTTAGGGCTGTATTTAAAAGCCACTCTGCGTACCACTTCGACTTGAAGCACTCTCTTGGCACTGTTGCTCGGGATTCCCTCACGTTGAGGGAGGGCTGTTAGGGTCTATCTCATTCCGGGCACAGTACGCCCGGACCTTCTCAGCGGGAAGGTCCTCCACATACTCCCACGTATCGTCCTTGGCTTTGTAGCGAAACCAACGCACCCTCAACATGAGGCGGTCAGTGTCTTCATCCCATCCGTGGTCGATGAACTTATCGAACACGTACTCCTGCGGGCCCTGTTTGGCCGCAGGCAGTGAGGGGAGGCGCCACGCTTCCAAAGCACGCGCCCAAGCTGCGTCGCCTGCACGCGGTGGTGCAACTTTGACCACGTCCTGTCCGTTCACTGTGCGGACCCCATCGTCACTTTCGATGGTGAAGCGCCGCCCATCAGTACGAAGGACCTGGTACGGCCCCTTCGTCTCGAATACCAGCTTACCCCCAGTTGGGGTGTGCGAGTGTACCAGCACCCAGTCACCCTGCTCGGGGACATGTTTAGCATTGCGCACCTTTTTGTCAAAGGTACGCTTGTAGCGCTTTTGTGCTTTGTCCATCTCAGCCCGGACTTTAGGGATGAGGTTTTCAAGCCTAGCAGCGAACTCCGCCTTACTCTCAGTAGGAGCAGGCGTACTGCCGCCATCCTCCCTAGTTGGGAGCGGCCGCCGGACGGCAATAGACCGCACGCGACGGGGGGTCACAAAAGCGAGGGGTACTTCCCCGGAAGATGAGTGAACCTGCGAATTGTAGGCAGTGGTAAGAATAGAAATGTATTGGTCCCACGTTTTCACATGCTCACTTACATAGTGGCGCAGCTGCCGAACAATAGTTTTGTTGAAGCGCTTCACCTGCCCACTAGTTTGTGGGTGGTAGGGTGTGGCATAGTTTGCCTTAACCCCCAACATATCCAGCACTCCCTGAAACAGTACAGACGCAAATTGCGGTCCATTGTCCGATAGTGTACTATCCGGGATGTCATACGCGGCAACCCAGTGATCTAGGAAGGCTGACACGACCGACATGGCCGTGATCTCTGCCAGTGGGATCGCACGCGTAAGTTTCGTGAAGCGGTCACAGATGACCAGGAGGTACTGGTTGCCCTCCTCGGTCACTGGCAGTGGCCCAAGGATGTCCATCGCCAACGCGGCGAAGGGCTCCTTGGCCGGGAACAATAGCATAGCCGTAGTAGGCCGCCGTTTCATCAGACGGTTCTGTGCACAACTTGTGCAGGCAGCCACCCAACTGTAGATGTCCACCACCATGGACGGCCAGTAGTACCTGGTCCTCAGGGTCTGGTACAGTTTACTAGACCCCACGTGTCCACCCGTGGGAGCGTTGTGCTCCCTCTCAAGGATACTGTCCTTGAGGGATGCGGGGACGACAAGTTGTTCGGTCCCCTGGAATACCCCCCTCCTCATGAGGAGGCCATCGTCTCCCAGAAAGAAACGCGTCTCTACCACTGTATCCAGTGTATCTCTCTGCGACTTGCAGAAGGGATCCTCGGCCTGGGCCTTCACCACCTCGTCCAGGGACAGGGGCAAGTACTTCTTGTTCCCTGGCGCCTCGGGGTTCAACGCCTGACCCGAGCGCGTGACTACCCCCACGATGGGGATGTCCTCATCGACTGGGTTAGTGTCCAGCCCCTCGGTAGGTACCCGAGAGAGGCCGTCGGCAAGGGCATGTTGCCTGCCAGGTCGGTACTCAATGTCAAAGTTGAAGGGTGCCAGTCGCACCCTCCACCGATTGAGACGAGTGTTCGTACAGTCCGTCTTAAAGATGAACTGCAACGCGCGGTGGTCACAGCGGATGAGGAACTTCTCACCCTCCAGGTAGTGACGAAGTGACGTCACCGCCCACACCACTGCGAGTCCTTCCAACTCGGTGACTCCATATTTCTTCTCGGCCGAGTTCAGCCCCTTACTGAAGTATCCCACCGGCAAGTACTCCTTGTCCGGCTGCTGCTGAAGCAACACACAACCAAGTTGGTCGTAGCTAGCGTCCACATCCAGGATGTAGTGGCCTCCCAACCTAGGAAAAGCCGAGATGGGGGGCTTCAGCAGAAGGTCCCGAAGAGTCTCAAAGGATTCCTGCTCCACCCGACTTGGGGGAGGCAGGTTCTTCGGTAGCGTTGAGCTCACTAGCTCATTCAACGGCTTCGCCACCTTAGCGAAGCCCTTGGTGAAACGTCGGTACACGTTACACATCCCGAGGAAGCTCCTCATCTGGGTCTGGGTCCGGGGTTACTGAGCCTTACGGATGGCCCTCAAGTTCTTCTCATTGACACTGAGGCGCCCCGGTCGGACAACATGTCCCAAGTATTCCACCTCCTGAGTGAAGAGGTGGCACTGGCTCGCTTTCAGTGATACACCGGCGTCAGCAAGTAGCTTGGACACCTGGCCAAGATGGCCAATGTGCTCCTCCGGACTTCGGGAGAACACAATGATATCGTCTAGGTACACAAGACAGATCTGCCACCGTACTCCGGCCAGAATCATGTCCAAAGCGCGCTGAAAAGTTGCCGGCGCGTTGCACAGTCCAAAAGGTAGTCGCTTGCACTGGTAGGTACCACAGTGACAGATAAAGGTAGTTTTATGCCTGTCCTCCGGGGCAATGGGAATTTGCCAGTACCCCGCGTTACAGTCTACGGCAGAGAACACGTTTGCCTCCCCCAGAGAGTCCAGACAGTCGTCCATCCTAGGTAGGGGATAACTGTCCTTCACCGTGCTCTCGTTGAGCTTACGGTAGTCGATACAAAACCGGGGGGTCCCATCAACTTTGGGGACGATAACCACCGGACTCGCCCACTCGGCGTTGCTGGCCTCGATCACATCGAGGGCCTCCATGCGAGCAACTTGCTCCTTAACGAGGGCCCTTGAACGAGGTCCTCCCCTATACGGTTGTTGGCGTGTAGGGGGTGCACCTGGCTTCAACTCGATCCGGTGTTGGGTGGCTCTCATGAGTCCCAATTGACCATCCCACAACCTGCGATATTGGTCCAAGAGGCGTTCAACTTGAACCCTCAACCTGGGTGGAACACCCTCCATGTTCACATGGGGCCGAGGAGAGGCGGCCGACTTGGCTTGGTGCTTCTCCTTTCCGGACTTCGGGTTGCTACTCGCGCCCGCGTTGAGGGTGACCGCTACTGCCGGTCCCTCATGTTGGTCGATATAGCCGAACTTGGCTCCCGACTTGAAGTACTTGGGCGACGAGCTCAGGTTCATAACCTGGATCCTCCACGGGACTCCGGCTTTGGAGGCCATCGTGCCAAGGGCAACGTGCACTTGGTGCTTTCGAGCAAGACGGGGGTGAGGGTGCACCAACCCGTTCCCCGTATAATCAGTTACAACGTCAACGTGCGCCACCGAGTTGGGAGGCAACGTGACCTTACGGGCCAAACGCAGGGTAGCAGTAAACGCTTCTCTCACGGAGCAAACAGGCTTCGACTGTGCGACTGTCACAGGAGCCACAGACTTTCCCTTACCGAGGATGGGGATGGTTTCCCCATTCATCAACTTGACCCAGTACTCAGGGCCACAAATCAAAGGCACTTGAGTTACAACATAAGGGGTACCCAGAAGCAAGGGTACCGATATATTCTCAACTACTCCATAAGTCACGTCGACCTCATGGGTCCCCAACCTAGTTGGTAGGGTCACGGCACCAACGATGGGAAGTACCCCACCATTGATATCGATCAGATGGTCAGCTTTAGACCTCCAGCGTTGGAGCTTCATCTCCTTTGGTAATAGCGACTTGCGTATCAAGGAGGCTCCTGACCCGGTATCAAGTACGATACGGGCACAGCAGGCGCGGCCGGGGGCAAGTTGCACCCGTCCAGCCACCTGGAAGTTCTCACCCGTCAGCACCGCGATGACCCGACGTGGGTTTACGTTCTTGGGGAGTCCTACCCGAGGTGGGCGGACTCCCTTAGGTCGCCGCAGTATCCGGCACGGTTGATTCGTCCTCTTGGCCCACTTGGCCGAGGCTGCCGTTGTGAGCTTCGGACGACCAGCTCCAACGGTCATTCGTTTCCCGCCGACTTGGCGTCTGAATCTGAGGGCGGGGAGGAAGACGACGAGTCCGAGGACGACGTGTCCGCCTCCTCTGCCGAGGGTGTGGCGACCGCGACGACCCGTCGAGGCCCACCCTCGCGGCGTGAACGTACTTCGTTCGTAGCCGACTTCTTACTCGCATTTCTAACAAGTTGTTGGATGCGTGTACTCAACTTGGGGCAATCAAATGCCCAGTGTCCATCGTAGTTGCAGTTCCAACACCGATTATCAGTTCCCGGAGGGGTCTTCCCAACTGTGGCAAAAACCACTCGCACACACAGTACCCAAGTTGGGGCGGTGTGCGAGGGCTGCCTCCCGTGTCGGGGGAACCGGAAGAAGTGCAAGTCGCACACACTCTATCCCTGTTGTGGGGCAATCCCCCCACGGACAAACAAGAAGATGGTGTGTGGTCCAACAGTTTCTTGGTCGGGACGGGGACGCAGGGCCAAGCCCCGCTGTCCCTCCCCTTATCCCCCCAGGGTCCACTCAGAATCTCGCCACTCAGAATCTCCCACCCCAGCACCTGCCCACCGGGCCACACGAAAATTCAAGACGATAAATGCAGAAAACCCTCAAATCCAAGTTGGATTTACTACTAAGCTAACTATCCCGAACTTAGGGAATATGGACCCAAATGCAGGGGGAGGAACGGATCAGGCTAGTGGCCTGCCGCCCCTTGCATGGCACGTGTTGCCCCCTACCTGGGGGTCAATACTGCCACACTCCCCTCTCCTCAGTTCCGACCGACCCGGTCGGCCCTGTGAGGGGGTGCGTAAACGCACGTCTCGGCGTTGGGGGGGACGCGACTTGCTGTCCCCCCTTGAGTACGTAACGCGGATGTGGAGGCGGTCACGTTGGCCGCCCCTCTCCTCAAGCTTGCCCACTTGGCAGCTTGCTCTCCTCGGTTCACACCTCACCACCACCACCACTTCTCCTTCACCTTACACGGGGCCACCCCACGCTGGGGAGGCCACCCGTTTACCCACGATCCGAGCCCCCCTCAACTCGAGGCGGGTCTCGTGCCGCGATAGCCAGGACGTCTCTCCCCAACTTGGGGAGAGCCATGGCGACTCCGGGAGTGGAGACGGACTCTCTCGATGAGCGTATGGAGGACACCTCCTACGGTGCAGCGCCTGCCGGGACTTCCGGCGGGGGCTCCGCGATCGCTCCGGGGGGTGGGACTCCCGCGTCACCCGGCTTTGGGTTGACGGCAGGATCTCCCCCGGAGGCGGGACAAGTTGTCCCGCGTGAGGCCTTGGGGCGGTGGTTTTACCCCGCTTGGCCTCTGTATGAGGAGGGGTTGACTGTTCTTCGCTGTGGCCGACTCGGCGCAGCGATGGGTCGGGTATGGGACCGCCTACGGGAGAAGTATCCCCGTAGGGTCGGGTTCCCTGCCGGCTTCAGGACGGACCAGTTTGCCTTCCTGGACGACGAGGAGGTCGAGGACGTGCAGCGGGCCAAGGCCATGGTGGACCGCGGGGGAACTATCCCGGGTCCCGGCGACTTGCCGACCTTCACTTGGGACGCGGTGGCAACTCGCCCCCCGTACCTTCACGAGGCCGATCCGCACACTCATCACTTTGATGTGCGGATGGAGAAAGACTTTCGGCGAGGTCCCTACTTGGTGACCTCGGCTCAACTTGAGTTTCCTCAGCAGTCTGCTGCCAGTAAGGAGCAATACTACCCGAAGAAGCCCGAGTGGTGGCCTCAAGTTGAGGTCCCCTACGGGTTCCCGGCATTGTTGCCACGGTTGCTTGACCACTTCGGCTCCGTCATGTTGACGGCTGGCCCTGATCATCTGGTGTGGGCCATGTTGGCCACCCAGTGGCTCCTCGAGGTCATGTCGACCTGGGTGTCATGTGTTCAGCGGCGGGGGATGCTCTGGCATCTCCCCCTCCGGCTCATCCAGGGTTTGGAACAGCTCACCCCTCAGCTAGTTGCTGAGGGGTGCTCGTCAGGACAACTCACTCTACTTGAGGAGATGCTCCGCCTCCACAAGTTTATCGAGTGGGAGAGCATTGAGCACAAGTTGCGCCGCCCCACTCGGGGGCCCAAGGACGATGGCGCACTTCGCCAGTTCGTGTGGGTCGCTCGTGAACTTCACGACGGCCGTGTGGTCCTACGAGAGGGGTTGGGCATCGGGGACTACCCGTATGCCCCGGGGGTGGATCGTCACACTGCGCCACCCCCGGACAAGCCCATAGTTATGGCTGTGCCCTCATATGATGACCATATGACTCAACCTACTGCGGGGGCCCCAAGTCGGGGTCGCAGTTACACCCGGGTACCGCCACCTCGGCGTGCCCCTCCGCTTCCTCCTGTTCCTTTCCAGCCTCACGGGAACATCCCGATCAGCGTGGCCGTGGAGTCATCCACACCGGTGTCTCCCAACTTGGGGGCCACCCTCCTGACGGTATACCCCAAGTTGGTGTTACCGCCCACGCCTCTAACCTCAGAGATGATGATCACCACGTTGGTGCGCACCATTTCCTGGTTGGCCGCGTCGACCGCAACCCTCCAAAGTTCCGAGACTCCTCAACTTGAGGAGCGCGTTCGTACTGCAGTGGCGACCGCGAGTTGCGAGTCGGTGGCGGAGTTTATGACGGCCGAGTTGGCTCGCATAGGGGCTATTATGCCCCTGCCAACCCCACTTGGGCGTGGCAAGCGTCGTGCGAGCCGGGCATACTCGCCTCCTCGCCGTCGTCGCCGTCACTCGCGGCGCTCTCCCTCCGTGTCGGAAGACGAGTTGTCTTACTCCGTCTCGGAGTCCTCTACCCCATCGGAGACGGAGTCTGTCCAGCGTCTGCGTCGCAAACTTGCGCGCAAGACCAGGCAGAAGAGTAGCCACGGTCGGCGCCACTTGCGCGACCGTGAGGGGCGCGACGGTTCCGACTTGGAGCCGCCGCCCCTTCCAACGAGTGGAGACCGTTATCGGCGTGGGTCTCGCCGCTCGCCTCCACGTGAGGGCGAGGGCCGTGGAGTGGGAGAGTCTAGCATGCGTGCCTAGTTGGCAGCTGCCTTTGTTGTGAGAGTGTGAGGGTTAGGGCTGTAGTTTAAAGCCACTCTGCGTACCACTTCGACTTGAAGCACTCTCTTGGCACTGTTGCTCGGCCTTCCCTCACGTTGAGGGAGGGCTGTTAGGGTCTATCTCGTTCCGGGCACAGTACGCCCGGACCTTCTCAGCAGGAAGGTCCTCCACATACTCCCACGTATCATCCTTGGCTTTGTAGCCAAACCAACGCACCCTCAACATGAGGCGGTCAGTATCCTCATCCCAGCCGTGGTCGATGAACTTGTCGAACACGTACTCCTGCGGGCCCTGTTTGGCTGCAGGCAGCGAGGGCAGGCGCCACGTTTTCAAAGCACGCGCCCAAGCTGGGTCGCCTGCAGGCGGTGGTGCAACTTTGACCACGTCCTGTCCGTTCACTGTGCGGACCCCATCGTCACTTTCGATGGTGAAGCGCCGCCCATCAGTACGAAGGACCTGGTACGGCCCCTTCGTCTGGAACACCAACTTACCCCCAGTTGGGGTGTGTGAGTGGACCAATACCCAGTCACCCTGCTCGGGGACATGCTTGGCGTTGCGCACCTTTTTGTCAAAGGTACGCTTGTAGCGCTTTTGTGCTTTGTCCATCTCAGCCCTGACTTTAGGGATGAGGTTTTCAAGCCTAGCAGCGAACTCCGCCTTACTCTCAGTAGGAGTGGGCGTACTGCCACCATCCTCCCTAGTTGGGAGCGGCCGCCGCACGGCAATAGACCGCACGCGACGGGGGGTCACAAAAGCGAGGGGTACTTCCCCGGTAGATGAGTGAACCTGCGAATTGTAGGCAGTGGTAAGAATAGAAATGTATTGGTCCCACGTCTTCACGTGCTCACTCACATAATGGCGCAGCTGCCTAACAATAGTTTTGTTGAAGCGCTCCACCTGCCCATTAGTTTGTGGGTGGTAGGGGGTGGCATAGTTTGCCTTAACCCCCAACATATCCAGCACTCCTTGAAACAGTACAGACGCAAATTGCGGTCCATTGTCCGATAGTGTACTATCCGGAATGCCATACGCGGCAACCCAGTGATCTAGGAAGGCTGACACGACCGACATGGCCGTGATCTCTGCCAGTGGGATCGCTCGCGTAAGTTTCGTGAAGCGGTCACAGATGACCAGGAGGTACTGGTTGCCCTCCTCGGTCACTGGCAGTGGCCCAAGGATGTCCATCGCCAACGCGGCGAAGGGCTCCTTGGCCGGGAACAATAGCATAGCCGTAGTAGGCCGCCGTTCCATCAGACGGTTCTGTGCACAACTTGTGCAGGCAGCCACCCAACTGTAGATGTCCACCACCATGGACGGCCAGTAGTACCTGGTCCTCAGGGTCTGGTACAGTTTACTAGACCCCAGGTGTCCACCCGTGGGAGCGTTATGCTCCTCTCAAGGATACTGTCCTTGAGGGATGCGGG